>VWZP01010878.1:135929-267429 GCA_013396995.1 Dicaeum eximium | reverse complement strand
TCGGGTCCAAAAATAATCTCCCCCTAATTCCACTCTCAAACACCCAGAGCAAGAATAAGGACCCCCCCCCTTCCTCCCCCCTTCCCCAGCGCACACGGTTGATAAAAGAAGTCTCGATGCTTTCCAGAGGGCGCTTTGCAGGCAGGGAGGAACAGGGAAGCTGGCAGGGCTGGAGGAGGCAGGAGATGGCAGTTGGGTGGGTTTTTTTTCTTCTCCTTCTTCTTTCTTTCTTTTTCTTTTTTTTTTTTTTTTTCCGGTTTTTTTTTTTGTTTTCTTTTTTTTTTTTCTTTTGTCCGGTTTTTTTCTTTGTTTGCTTTTCTTTCTTTTTTTTGTTTGTTCCATCCTCTCATGAACTCGTGTTTCTGTGGTCTAAGTGATAGGGGTGGAACTAGAAGACATTAAGTTATAATTATAATTTTTTTCGAAGGTATTTAGAAGTACTTAGGTCTGTATTTCAATTTTCTCTCTTCCTAAGAAGCTGGTTGCCTCTGTCCTCCAAAAAAAATTTATTTCGTGTTCCAGCTATTCTGCTTCGGTTCTTTGTAAGCTAATTTAAAGTGGTATGGAAGCAAATTTTGAGCAAACAAAGGAATTGGGGCTGTGCTGAAAGGCAGGTGCTGGAAGCACGGTAGTACTGATGTATCTCCGTGTATAGAAAGACAGGCTGTTGACCTCTTTAGTTTGATATCTAAGCTTTTTTTTTTTTTTTTTTGGTATTGTTCCTTTGTAAGTGGAGGTTGTAGCTAGTGAAAACCCTCCTTCTGTCTGGAGATCCTAGCGTTTGGAGTTGTCCCTTTGCCCAGCCCAAACTTAATTGAATCCTCCGCACCTCTCTCACTAAAACAAAAAGAATGGTGTGGAAAGCCACAGTGTCTCCTTATCGAATAATCCTGAGAGTTACTGTTGTGTGGACTCAGGAAAAAGATTTATCAGACTGTGCACTAATGTTGGATGCCTTTTTTATTATTAAATATGTATGTCTGTTCCAAACTGTTACGGTCTCGGGGTGGGGAGAGAGCAAGGAGGATTTTTCTTTTTTTTCTTAAGTTTAGTATTACTTGTATTCATTTACAGAATAATTTTTCCCCACTCCTTCCCCCCTTCGTTTTCTTGACAAGATACAAGGGAGGTCTATTTCTTGGCTGACCAGGAGGAAAAACGAGGCGGACAGGGAGGAGGAGGAGGAGGGAGGGGGAGGAAGGGGGAGCTGTTAGCTAGGCAGCAGTTGACACTGGTTTTCAATCTGTAGGTCAAACGCAGCATTTCTGTGGCACACAACGTGCATCACACTGACTTAGCAGCCACGTATCACAACAATATTTGGGCTTTACGGTCGCCCTGGCGAATTATGCTCCTTTGAGCAATTCATGTATCGAACATAATAGGAGGAGGTGGGAAAGGTATTGTGAGCTGCTTCCTCACCGTTGTGTACTCAGATGTACATTGTTCTGGTTTAAACTTACAGACGTACAGTGACCTATACAAAGGTTATTGCGTTCTGTGCTGTGTGGAGTGGAAGGGAGGGGGATGTGTCTGATCTGAAGAAACAAATTTTTTTGTGAGTAATCTGTACCCTAACACGGGATCAGCAGGTGATTGTATTTAAGTTCACAGTGTAATACAGCAAGCTCATAGTAGATTCACCCAAAGTAAATGATCAGTCTTCTGATGACCTGAATGGACATCAGATCCTCCTTTGCTGGCCCCTGGGTGTTTTGTTTTGGTTTTTTTTTTTCTGTTTCTGAAAAGTAAACCTTTTAGTTAAGAAGTCTGGAGTGAACTTTTATCTGTTTGTGTATGGAAGGGTTTGTTTCCTGTGTTGTGGAATTACCCAGGAATCATTTTGCAGTGCCACATTGTTCCCTGATTTTTGTCATCTCTTCTTGGTCCTAAGGGCTAAAAGCTACATTAAGTTCATTTGTTATGTCTCTTTTGTTTCCTTCTTTAAGAAAGAAAACCCTAAATAAGCCTTACATGCTGCACTAAGACCTTTTGACTAAGACTGTTAAGTTGTCCTGTTTTGCTAATGTCAAAAGTTAAATCTATGAAGTAGTGTTATCAGAGTGCACAGATGCTGTGTCTGTTTGTCACTAAAAGTTTTAGTGATTGGTTGACCAAAAGATCCTAAAGCTTGAGAGTTGTTTGTTGGGGAGGCTTTCACCTTCAAGTTAGTTGGCCGGGAAAATGCGGAGTGGTTGTGGTGCTCTGACTGTGTCTGAGGGGAGAATAACACAGACCAGGCCTTGTGTGGATTTCTTTTTTTAAACTTAATGTTCAGCTATGCCTCGGGTTTGGCTGAGGTATATCTGCTTATTCTTACATCAGCATTTCTTACTGCATTCTTACATCAGTTCCTCTGTCCCCATGCAGAGGGGCAGGGAAAGCATTTCAGGTTGTTTCACTTCTCAGCCACATGTGAGCTGCTGTTAAGAGCAGTGAAATTAGGAAAGCTTTGAAAGATCTGAAATCCTTTTCTTGCAGTTGCAGGAGAAAAGAGAGGTAGAACAAGGCAGTGGTGGGGTGTTAATTTGAGTATCATGAGTTAAACAGTCAGAGAGCAAAAAACTATTGCATGGTATGGCCTGTAAGTAAAAAGAGTGTTCTCAATGGTTGCCTAAGGTTAGGAAGTGAAGGGACTTCATCATCTTTTTGTTAGCATGGCAAAGGACAGAAAGTTGTTGTCTCTCCTTTGCTTTACCAGAGGATGAGGAAAAGGGTTAAGGGTTGTGCTGCTTTGTTTTTCCTTTATCCTTGAAAGAAAATGACAGTTCCAGAAACCAGAAAATGACCAGTTCACATTCTGAATTAAAATACCTTGGTGTAAGTTTATAATATTCCTTGTGGCTAAAACTTGCTGTGGCCATGGCCAAGGAAGGCCTGATGTGATTCTTTGACTGTAAAAATGCTCATGGCTGGAATCTCTGTAGGAGGTAGTTCTTACTCACAGCTCCTTTAGTAAGTCTCTCTGCAGTGGCAAGGCCTATTCCATGAGCTGGCAGAGCCTGTTGGTTCTTTGCTTAAGTTAATGTTGCCATCCTTTTTACCTGGCCCAATCTCCCCATGTTTTGGGAAAGTATGTTCTCACTACATTGATCCCTCTTCTTTTATTATCTCAAAAACTTACAGCTTTGTTTTTATTGTTACAGTACTTACACCTTTATTGTTATTTGTATAAGAGTAGCTGTACAGTAAAGGCAAGGCTTTTGCAGAGGCAATGTGTGTATTAAACAAGCCAGTTCAACTTGGGAAAAGAATAGGTGAAACTTCTTGGGCTGAAAATCCCATGCCAGAGCTCACTAGACTCAGTAAAACTTGCACTTCACCTATCCTTCACTGTTCAGCCTTCAGTTCACAGATATAATGTGAAAAATTGCACAATTGCTATTGTGTCTGCTATTTCTTTTCTTATTAGAGCTCAGAATCAATTATTTGCCAGCCCAAAATTCTGTGTTAAACAAAGGCTGATCTTAGTAGGTCAGCATTTCTTGTGAGTTCTGAAACAGACACGGAAGATTTTGAAGAGGCGAACTGTTATGGTTCTTTTAATCCATACAAATGAAACCCACATGTCCTGTTAATGGAAAATCTCAGTGGAAGGAAATATTGCATATCCTAAAGCTAAATAAAAATCTTCCATATGGGGAAGCACTGATATTGTACTTGACTGTTTTATTTGTTGCTTATTAATTTATGCTATTGGAATACTGAAAGTAGGAGGAAGAGAACATTAGTGAGCACTTTACACAGCCAGTGAATTTCACTAATGATTAAAGTTTCTATAATTTTGATGAGTGTTAAATAACTGCCTCAAGAGAACAGTTACTCCCAAATTTTGACATGTATTGAAGGCAGATGAACTTTTTTTTTTTGTCCTTTGTAGCATTACAACTTTAGATTTCCTTATTTGTTGCAATAGCAGTAAAAATACAAGCCACATCTTGTATCTTTGGACATTGGTTGTGTTGGTCATCTTTGGAAAGCAGCTTCTGGGGCTCTTTCCAGTAGAAACAGATGAGGAAAAGCAGGTTTGACTCAACAGTGTCTTGTGGAAATGCAAATTTGGGATGTATGTCATCTGTGAGACTTCAGTCCCTTGCTTGCAGTGTTGGTGTCTCCCCAGTTTTTTGGTTTTGTACTGTAAAAGTAAAAATGGTGGAAGGAAATCCACCTGTAGTGCTTTCATCCCTTGGTTCAGAAAAGGCTACTGGAAGGTGCTCACTGCCAGAATGTCACTAATCCTTGAGGAGCTTCTTCTCTGGTGCACACTGCTAGCTGCACTCTGTGTGCTCCTGCACAAACAGTTGGTATTTCCAGGCCTTCTTTTGTGACCAAGACTCTGTTGTTCCAGCATTGCCAAGAAATGAAGGGGAAAGAAAAAAAAAAGAAACCAGCAACTCTTTCCACTATGGTGAGAGACCTTGTCAGTGTAGTTGTGTCTAAGAAGAGTTTAAAAAAAAGCCAACCAAGATAGTCACTGCTGTCTGTTATCTGGAGTGCCTGATCACTGTGTGGCAGTGGTGGCATGGCCATGTCCTGGGGGAGGAAGCTAATACCTCCATCCAACTCTGGCTGTTAAAATGTGCCTACTCTGTGCCTATTTAGGTTCAAAGGTTGAAAGTATAATATTGGGACAGCCCCTGGGTGTCTGATTCCCCTAGAACTGTTGTATTTCTCTGGTGGTTGTAAAGGCCATGTTTTATTAGGTTGTATCATCAGCTACTTCATGGGGTTCTGGGCAGAGGCACCTATTGACCTACACAATCAGGACTGTAACCTTTTAACAAGAGGTTGTTATAAGCCCCCTTATGACTTACACTTGACAAGTCCAACTCCCAGCCTGCTTTTTCTGGTTCTTTCTTTGCAGCTAGTCCTGTGCCTAACAGTCTTAATCGTTTGCAAATAGTGTGAGTACCCAATGGGTGTAGAGAAAATGGTGTTTTGCTGAATGGACTCATCAGAAAAGAGATGAGGGGGGAAAAAAAAGTGCTTTTTAGGTGAGACTTTGGGATCACCATCTAAGCAAGTGGAAAATTCAAAACCAAACTCCTGAAACAGGAAATACTGGTATGCTGGAAGGCTATCTCATCTCTTCAGATGACTATGCCATAAACTCAACAGGCAGGAGCTCAGTGCAACAGTCCCTTTGGAAAAGAAGGAAGAGTTAAGAGGCTGTTTGATCTAATTAGAAATACCAGACCATAATGTACTAATGCGCAGGGTGTTTGGACTGACAGGGGCTGCCTGGTGTCTAGGTAAATCACACAGGCTTTGTGTCTTTCACTGTTGTTTGAGGAGGTGTACATCATCCCCAACAAGAGTGTGATTTCAGAAGTAGGTGGTGGAAAATTTGAGTACTGCAGGTTTTCTCTTAAACTCTGGTGGAAGAAGAGGAGCTTTTTTCCCTGGTTGTAGTCTGCTCAGTGCCATACTTCCTCATGGGCTATATTTGTCTCACCCTCCTTCTCAGAGGTCACAGCCTCTGTGAATGTGCTGTAGTGCAGAGCAGATGAGAAGGTCCTCGACCTCAAGCTGCTTTACCAGAAACTGTTGCCAAACCCCCTTGGGTTTTTGTTTCAGCACTGTAGGAAGGTAGGTACAGTCAGAGGGTCAGGCTGGTGTCTAGCAGCCCTGGGGAAGGGGGAAGGTGACTCCTGCCATCTCCTTAACTGGGCTGGCAACTCTGCTGGTGTGTGGGTGAGTCTGTCTCATCTTTTTCTGTACGTGGTACGTACTGCTGGTCCAATCTCCAGGGCAGGAAGGGCTGCAGTCCTGTACTACAGAGTGAAGCTGACTTGTAGATGTTGACACTTCAGCTTACCCTCTGTTTTTAAAATCCACCCTGGAGAAAAAGGTGAGTAGTGCTCAAGTTGGAAACTTTATTATCTATACCTCTGGCACCTCAGCAGGAGTACAGCTGTTGATTTGGTGCCGTATCTTTTTCACCTGTGGGCTGCTTGCCTGAGGGGAGGCTGTTTTTGAGCCTGCATTGCCCAGTGGTCAGCTCTCACCCAGCCTGTTCACTCATCCTGTAAAGGGGTGCAGAGGCTCTAGAGCACAGCTCCCACTCAGACACGTTTCAAGGCATGGCTTTGGAGCTTGCTCATTATTCAAGTAGCGCCGAGAACATCCTTCTCAAACCTTAATGCCACTGTAAACAAACAAATCTCGGTGTAGCCAAAGCCTGTGGCTTCCTTCCCTGCCTGGCACATGCAGTGTTTGTATGTGGAGGTAATAGCTGTCTCATGTACTGACAAATGTATTAATGGCTGGACTGGAATTAATACTAGGTAGAGTGACTGCTTTGTTCTTCATAGCTGGTTCCTGCTGCTTAATGAGGTGCTCTTAAAACTCTTGTTTTCAGTCCTAGTTAGGTCTGTGACTTGGCCAAGTGAAGGCTTAGAGCTCCCTGTGATTAGTCCTTATAATTAGCTCGGAAATCTTTGCCTCTGTGATCAAGGCGCAGTGTATAAGGCGGCTTACGATGGGCTCTAGCCCTGTCACATACCTTCAGAGTAGTATGGATGACAGTGCTCTGCTGGACATATGTATGTATTTAACTGTGTTGTAACTTTAATGTGCAATTCCTAATATGTGCCAGGAAGGTAAATCTGAAGTAACTGCCTCCTCAGAAACTTGTGGTTAGTGCTAGTACCCACTTCCCTCCGACAGGGCCATTTCTGGTTGTGGCCAAGGCTTGCCTTACCCATACCAAGTGTAAGGTAGAATTGAGACATGGTGGCTAGTAGCTGAGTATAGAGAGCAAATAAAAAAGAAAACTTGGGGGTAGGTAGAGAATGCCCCTTTCCTGGGAAGTGTGTACCTCTTTCTGCACTGGCTGACCTTGTCTTTTGAGGCTTAGGCTTGGCGGTATAACAGGATGAGCAATCCCACATTAGGTGTTTAAACTTGAAAGAGCAATTTGAAATTCAGTTCTTGAAAATACAAAGTTGATTTGTAAGCTAAACTTGATCCTAAAAAGCATTTTTTAAGGAACACTTGATTAGGTGTCTCTTTCTTTAAAATTTTCAAGCCTTTAATTTATCGTTCCATATGAAAGTTTTGATGACTTTGTGCTTTCTGAAAGTGCAAGAGGATATGTTCAGCCTTAGTGAAGGCAGTGAAAGTTTCTCCAGCATACTGGAGAATTGGGCTGCTTTTGTGCTCCTCACATTGTTTTAAAATGCAACTGATTGTGATGAGCACTGACTTTAAGTATTGTAGGTGCCAAACTCAGTAAATTTTCTGTACTTCTCATGTAAGGTTTTGAGATTAAACCAGAGAGTTTAACCAACCTTTGCAAGTATCTTCAGAAACTCAGCTTTATGCAGCAGCTTGCTCTTTGAACTTCATAAAGGAAGTATTGGTAAATGTTGCCTCTCTGGGGGGAGGAGGCTGCAGTAGTGTGATAAAATTGCAAAAATCCCCTCTCATGAAGCAATTCTAGTCTATTCTTCCCCCTTCAGCCCTATCCCTCTATCGTGTAGTGCAGGTATGTTTAGGGGACATCAGTAGGGTTTCATAGGTTCTCTGTGTATGTGACTAGGTATGTCTCTGGAAAAATATCCCCCTGCCCTTTTAGGGGCAGGAGTTCAGAGTTGTGAGGTTTTGTCCTTCAAGTTATTTAATTTTCTTGTCCCCTCCCTTAACTCTGTGCTGTTCACCTGGATGGATTTCACAAATACTAACCTGAGAGAGCTTGGTTTTGCAGTGCAGTTGTCTAATTAAGGGAATCCAGCCACGTGGCTGTCTATTGCAGCTTTTCAGTTCTGCTCTCTGTAGTTGCCGTGATAGCTTGTGCAGATACTTTTAGTTGACTGGATGTTTTGTCAGGTTGGTTTATCAAGTTTTAGTTCATAGAGAGACTTTGATTTGAAAGTTTGGTATTGAAAATAATTACTGGTGTACATGACCTTGAATTGGTGTCCTCCTAGACTTTGTAACCCTAATGTGAAAGCACAACATAACAAATGTGTAATCATGGTTGTGGCTTCTGGGTTCAGAAATCCCTAAGGAATATCTATAAACAAGGCTTGCATGCAGAGGTACAGTGCCTGTTAGTCCCTGGAGAGGGTACAGAGAGATTTTACTTCTCCATGGCGCTTGGGGATGGATAAAGACTAAGAAAAACCTCCCTTGAGTAGGAAATCACCTTCTGTCTGGAAGAACTGAATTGGCAGGACTGGGAAGATTTGTCTACATAACAGCATTGTTTTTTGTAGCAATTCTTTACATGCAGCATAGAAATACAAGGAGGTTTTTTCTCTTTTCTCTGACTTCCCACCTTCTGTGGGTGTCTAAACTTGTCCCCTGTTCTCATCAGTAACACTGGTTTGAGTTTCGGCCGTGTGTAAGTGGTGATGGGGGGATTTTTCTCCTCCCACCTGTGTTGAGAGCCCACTGCCCCATGTAGCAGGTGCTGTTGGCTGGAGTTGTGCATAGTTCTGCATTTAGGTTGCTAACAGCTGTGTGAGAAGCTAAAAGTGTCACATCTGTAACCCAAGCGTTTTTGTTCTAAAGAATGTGAAATTATCAGTGATACCAGTGTGTGCATCTCTTCATTTGGCTGACGTCTCTCCATCCTTAGGAGGGAGCTGGTGTAGGTGCTTCTGGGAGGAGTAAAGGACTCTGAAGGCAGGCAGGCATACCAGGTGTAGCATTTGTACTTTCTCAGTATTGTTTTCTGTCTGGGAATCTTAAAGACGTCCCTCCTGGGACCCTTGTGCTGATTTGTGCAGCTGCTACCACACTGTTCATGACAGTAGCCATGGGAACACAAGTAGGATGATACAAGTTTAAAACTCTAACTTGTTGCTAGGCAGACCCAGCTCAATGTGTGGATTAAGTAGTTTTAACAACAACAAAAAAACCCACTGCAGATACTCTGCCACTTCTGTGCTGGAAGACAGCTGGGCTCACCCCTAGCTGGGCTTACCCCTAACTCTGGGTCTTTCTTTAGGCTGGCAGAATGAAACCAGCCCCAGAGTCCCCTGACACCAGCCAGCCTTGGGGGAAGCCCCTCTTGTACCTCTGAATCAGGAGTAGGTGGTGGCTGGGGGGGTGGCAGTTTCAGCAGGTAGGTTTTGACACAACCTTTTGTAAAAAACTGAGTGCTGTGAGGTAAAGCCATGCACCTCCCAACGGAAAACTCTTGTGCCACTCAGTCTAAAAGTTTTAGCCTGCGTTAAAATAGGTACTGCTACAAGTGACACACACTCTAAACAAAGGTCATGGGCTTAAAATATCACAAGATCACTTTTAAACTCTGGCTGTAACAATTAAAAAAATTATGACTAAGGCAAGGTAAACCCCTTCAAAAATTAGGCTGCTTTTGCACACTGTTAGCATAGGTGCTCCATGTGCTGCATGAGCTGGTGTAGACCTTTTAACTTGTTGATAAGTTGTTCTGCTTGTGTTTCGCATTTTATGTTCAAGAGACAAGGGCAGCCTGTTCCCTCATGTTATTTTTGTTGTCAATGTCTGACAAAGGATGTATGGCACATTATGGGGGCCCAGAGGGAACTAGAGACCCAAACTTTCAGAGAGTGGTGGCCCCTGTATGGTGCTTGAGGGCTGAGCTCCAGCATGTCTTTGTCCCTGCAGCTGTTGGCTTCCTGTATCACAGCAGTAATTAGTTATGCTCTGGCCACTGGTTTAAATGGATCTTTTTTATTTTATAAGCATTTGCTCTGCAGTAACTGTCATTTCTGTTGGAATAAGGCCATTTATAGAGATGCTCCCAATTACCACCTGCTCTTTTTCTTTCTTAGCAAAATAAACTCTTACCTAGTTTAACCTCCCACAGCAATTGCTTTGAAGTTGTTTTCTCATTGCATCTTGGCTTACTGCTATACCTTTTCCTACTGACCACCCTAACAAACTGCATTTGTCCTTGTTTGTCCTTCCATAAATTACCTGCTTCTGGGGAGAAAGCCTACTTGCTTAGTTTGCCCCAAACATTTTTGTAGTCAACTCTTACAAGAAAGGATTTCTTTTCTTTAGTATGTCATTGCCATTTTTTTGTTTGTTTCCTAAGTGGTATTTGTGGTTCTCCAACTTCCATTAGAATTTTAGTACAGTTTACAGATTCTGTCCACCCAATTACTAACCCAGCCCTGCTTGGATTTCTGTGCTCTTCTCTGTGCTCCTGAGTCCTCTTTCTTGGTACTTTGTTCATCCAGGAGAGACACCCAGGTCTGAACTTCACAGTAGTTGTGTTGTAACCAGTTTCCTCTCAGGCTGAAAGAAAGTGGTCATGATTTTTACTTTACTATAATTTTTCTCTGTAAGAGAGGAAAATAGATCAGAAGTCTGTCACTTAACCTCTTTTACAACTGGCATGCTTCTCTGGACATAGTATCTGCCTGCTTTTCAAGCATTTGTGTAGTGGTGACGCTTTTACCTTTTCAGGCTCCTTAAGGCTTTTGTTTCATCACTGAAGAATTTCTGCCTCAGCTTCTCCTGTGGAAGCCACTTGTTCTTGTAGGAACAAATGCTCCCCCCCCCACTTTAGCTGGTGGAGTATCTGTCACTTTGGCCAGTCATGTCACTCTTCTGAGCTGTTGGTGCTGTGAGCCAACAGGTGTGTGAGAAAGGTGGGAGAGCTGATCTTTGCTTCAGCCAGGGCTGCCCTGGGAACTGGCTGAGTTCTTGTCTGAAACCTTTAGCCTGCTGGGCACTGAGGCTGAATTGCTGAGAGTGTCTCTGAAGTCTCTCCTATGAATTTGGAGAGACAGGGGAGGTCTCCTTGCCTGTTTTGTGAATAAAGCAAACCTTGAGATTGCTGGCTGACTCAAATCTGCAAACAGTGAGGACATGCAAGTGCTTTTCTCTTCGCCGTAGTCTCAGCCTCGGGCTCATGGTTGCGTGTGCTGAGGGGAGGCTCAGAGGGTACAGCTGGATCTCATCTGAAGTTCTCATCACCTCTCTTCTCCTCTTCAGCTTTTTGCAAGTATCGAATAACTTGGGAGAGAGGCTTGCTGGTGGGAACTTGGTGGTGGAAGGATGACTTTTCAGAGCTGTCCTCTGGATTTCAGCCCAAGAGCTGAGTTGCTTGGCAAGTAATTTCTTCCTGTGTGTACTGGCTCTGAGAAGTGGATCTGCTCTCTGAGAAACTGCTGCATTGTGCTCTAGCTCTTTCTATATTTTGAGCGGGTTTTTAGTCCTCTTGGTTTGGTTTTGAAGACAATTCTCCCCCAAGATGTGCCTGTGATTGTGAGTACATGGGCTCAGTTTCTTTTCTTGGGCAATTTCAGGTGAAACAGCAAGCTGTCCTCTACACACAAGTCAGGTGCAGTCCTTGTGGTGCAAACAGAGCAGGCACAAATCCAGCCATTCTACCAGCAGGCTGAAAATTGGCAAGGGTTTAGGAGTGTATTTGTAGATTTGGGTGAAAAATTACTTTTCCTATTGGAGCAGATGCAAAGATGATGGGAGTTGGGAGGTCTTGCAGTTTTGGAGATCTGGTGCAGCTAGTAAAACATCCATGTAGTGGTGCAGAGTGGAGAATCTGAAAATGACCACTACTGGTTTGAAAGGATGGATGTAGATTGAGAAGACATTTATAAATGCTAAAGCTGTTTAAAGTGTGTGTGCGGGTAGTCATGATAGGCAGATTCATTTTGTTTATTGTACTCATCTTGCTGAAGTTACTTTGAAGGGTGGAAGAAAAATAAAGACAGAACTTCTTGGACTCCTAATAATATTTTTAGAGATCATAAAAGCAAATAAATGAGCTTTTGGAGAGTTAGACTTAGACACAGTCGTTGTTGCTCAGACACTTGCTGGGAAGGGAACTGTTTGATGTCCTCTTACCTGAGCCCTTGGGAAAGAGGCTCTGGGAGCTACACTGGGCTCCTCTTGGAACCAGCCATCTCCAGCTCAGTTTGATGGAATGCTGTCCTGTCTGGTTATCACTCCCTCTGCTGTGGCCACTGGGTCGCCCACAGCAATACCTCTGTAGCAGCAGCCACGTCCTCTTGTTTCAGCTGCAGAGAAGGAAACCACTGAGTACAGTAGTGTTGCTTGTGAAATGATTTCAGTGTCTGCTGGGCAAGGGGTAGGAGGAGATGTGATGGGGTTGCTGAGAGAGATGGATAGGAGAAATCATTTGTGTAATAATATAGGCAGTGCAGTTAATTCTTACAGCCAGGACTGGGACAATGCTTGGAGCAGGTGCACACCCAGAGCTTGCTTAAGTTGGATAGATGCTTGCTGAAATGTTCATCAAACGTGAGAATAAAAGGAAAAAGGTTGTATTTAACCTTTTTTTTGATGATGCATTTTAAAAATAGCTTATGTTTCTAAAGTCAGCAGCAGTTACAACCAGGTTTTGAAAAATGGACTTGGCACTTGCAAGCCACAGTGGGAAACACCTGTGCTGCAACACGCCCTGCAGTAGGAGAGGCTACCAGGGTCAGGTGCTGCTTGCTTACCAGGTGCTTGTTGGCTCTTGCAGCAGGGTTCTCCTTGTGTGCTGGGATTGTCTTTGCACTCTTACTGCTGCTCTGCTCTTAGTCATTCATCAACAGACAGAATTTGGCTTGATACCTGTATTTCACTGCTGTAAAGGTGATTCTCAGCCTCTGAGTAGAAAAGAATGAATCTAGTTACTCTTAGCTCAGTTTTACCCTGTAAAACTATGGCATGCAGTTGGGGCACCAAAGCTGCATCCAAACTAAGGAAGACACTACTGCACTAATGTGCTAATTTTATACTCTTACTTGGCAGGTTGCCTTTGTAATCAAAGGGCTGGAAATTTTTCAGTTTGAACAAAATGTTCTAAGTTGCTGTGCTCTAGGTGGAAACAGATTTGATATGGGATACTGCCTTCAAAAGAAATCCATCTTTCCATATCTTTCTGAGCATAATTGATCTAACTAAAATTCACTTTTGTGACTAAGTGAAGCTGTAGCCAAGATCTGAGTAAGATTTACCTCTGGAGTTTCGTTTGCAGAGGTGTATTTCATCAATCTCTGCATCTCATGGGAATGGAGGGAAGGGGATGTGTTCAGGAAGTACCTGGAAATTTTAGGAATGACAGTTGTAATGAATTTCAGCAAAACAATTCTATTGCATGTAATTTTCTCCCTGTTTGATTAATAACTATTGTATGGGCTTGGTGGAGAACTTGGTCAAAATACAAAAGCTTTTTTAGACAAGTTTGAAAGAACGTCCTGGTGAGTTGTACAGTACCTGACACATAGAGATTATGCAGTAGGGAGTAAATACCTGGTTCTCATTAATAGTGTAATTAAAAGCATATTTTGATGTCCTTGGGTTTTTTGCCCTTTGTTTTAGGGAATCAGTGACCACTGACTAGAGAACATATGTATCCAGGTTTACTTTTTCCAACAAAAATGTCCACAGGAATAGAACAATCACAGAGCAGGCACATATTTTTAAAGTGGTTTGAAATGAAATGCCAAGTCAAAGGCCATGTTTATGTTACTGGAAAGCGTAAAACAAATGGCAGAATTGCTTTCAGGCTGTATGAAATACATCTTTCTGTTGCCTTTGATTTTTATTTTTTTTAAAGTAACGTTCAGTGTTCGTGAATCTAATACAGACATTTCAATACACTGTTTTCTAATGAGCCTAAAATTTCTCCTCCTGCAGTACTGTAATGAGAGCTGACTGCTAAACTTCATTGCTTTGAGTTTGAGATGAAACAAAACTCTGTGTGCCATATGTTAAAAGGACAAGCTGACTTGACAACAACAATGTGTTTTATCTTCTGCATTTTGGCAAGATTTTGTAGTCCTGGAGGGCAACTGTAGGGAGAGAGAAATTGGTGAAGATTCAAGAATGATGTGAGGAGGACTTCTGAGATCAGCAGAGCTGAAAACTTAAGTGTCTAAGATGAGAGGTGGTAATAGAAAGAAGGAAGAAAACCAAGATTAGCTGGAAAGTGACACTGGGCAAAACATAAATTAAAAAATATCTCATGTTTTTAGTGTCCTTTTCTGAAGATACTTGGCTATTCTTTTTGTTGTTTTGTGATTTGATCGATTAAACAGACAGTTTTCAGAAGAGTGCAAATCCACTCTCCTAAACTTTGGAGAATGTGGTCTTGAATTGAATTTCTGACAACAGAAGACAGCCAGGGCTAGGCTAGTGGGGTGGTGCTAGAAGGAAGGCTACATTCATGACAGTCTTCAACTAGCCAAAGGCTGCTGTATCAGATGGCCTGGCACCTCCACATTGAGCTGAGCTTCTGCTTCTGCCTGAAGCAGTTCTTGTCTGCGTTAGAGGCTTATGTACGTGGCTGGTACTACTCTGGCATCCTGAGCAAATAGGCAGCTTGCCTGGTGATGAGAGAGCCCCAGCAGGCCTGTCCTTCCTTTCTGTCCTCCCAGGAAAGGGGACCTGGGGCTTTCTCTGCTCACATGCCCTCTGCCAGACCTGCAGCTGCTCAGGCCATTCTACTGGAGGTCTTCTCTGCTGTGACTTCTGTCTTACCCTTTCCAGAAGCAGTGTGCTTAGAAGTTGAGGACTTAGATAGTGGGATCCATGTTGTGTTTGGCACCTGCTGTTGTTGCTGTCACTTGTGATTTCCTGTGACCATCAGCAAAGTGTGATGTCCTCCACAGCACTATGTACGTGGCCCTGCCGTGCTGGGCTTGGTCACCATGGAGCTCATGACTTGCTTGCCATAACCTGTGATAAAGGTGTGTGGGGGATTGCAGCTGTGTGTTTGTGCTGTCCTGCCAGTATATTTTACTCTCCTGTTGGTTGTCCTGCCTGTCCTTGGAAGCCAGGCAGCATCCCTTTGTACTGCTCACAGGGCATGGGGACTTCATGTATGATTACCTGGATTTTGGCAGGTTGCTGGAAGTGTGAGTGAGCCATATGAACTACTGGCTCTGGGGAGTGTGCCCGAGCCAGATGCAGGAAGAGCCAAACACTGTAAGTCACCATGGAGGCCCTCTATTGGCATGACATTCAGCTGAGTAAAGTCACAGGACATGTGCCTTGCAGGCTCTAAAGTCTGAATTCAGCTCTGAGTGGGTCTTCTAAAGTCTTGTCACTTCTGTTCAGGCTTGAGTTTTACAGTGGAGGTCCTTTTCTTCAACCTGTGTTTTACTCCGTGTAAGTTCTTGGCTAAATACTTGTTTGGGTTAAGGAGCCCTTACAGGTTTATCTCTTTTCGCCTCTAACCTCCCTTCTTTACAGACACCTTGTTTCACCCATATTCAGCACAAAGTATCTTATCTTTTTTGGAGGTGGAACTATTGTTGTTATCCACATTTCTGGACCTCAAAGAGGTTGGGACAGGCCTTGTCTAACTAAGATCTTGTGACTCATGTCAGTTCCTGTTCCTTGTGCTATTTGACAGATACTACCCCTTCTGGAAAACAAGCAATCAGTCACTTGTGCACTGTTTGCATGGTACATGTTCAGAGCAGGACCCTCCTTTGCCATTGGGGTGTCCTTGATGCAGCAGGTGGTCACTCTGGTGCTGAATTTCATCAGGTGTGCCCAGAACTCCGTTCAGTAAGAACAGGCACTTAGTGCCATTGCTGTACAGGCATGAGATCCCTGTTGTACTTGGGTTTCAGTACAGTTACACCCTGTTGTTTCACAGATGTGTTTGTGTCACACAGCTGTAGAATGACAAAGCCTTTCTTGTTGAAACAGATGTTTAAGTGGCTATTTAACTTAAATTGTAGTGAGCTACCTCCATGCAACTACAACTGAGTGGAGCAGGACTACGGGTTAGCACTGGGGGAAGTGGTGGGAATGCTGCCTCCAAATATAAATAAATAGTCTTTGGTTGTGGCCAAGCACAACTAGAGTGTTGGTGAAGCAAGGGAGAGAATGAAGTAATGATCATGGACAGACCCTAGAATGAACTGGACAGGGGAAGCTGTCAGCACACCAAAAATGGCCTTTCTGTATAGATGCCTGACTAATTGGTAGCGATGGGGGAAAGCGCACGTAGGATGCTGGGATTTGACACAAGCCTCTGAAGGGCTCTCGGGCACATCTGCCATCTGCCAGTGGCTGGGCTGGTAGGTGAAGCTGACTGATAGGTTCCTTCCAGGGCTTAGATCTGTAGGAACAAGTAGTGGGCAGTGGCAAGGGACGAAAAACAACCTGTTCCCCTCTTTCTGTAATTTGGATTGTCAGAATATGAGCTTGTGCTGAGATTGGGGAAAATAAGTGCTCTTGCCTGCAGCATTTATGGCTCTTGGTACATACTCCAGTCCACATAGAGGAGCTTAGGATATTTGTGTGCCACAGGAAAAGCAGAAACTATACCTGTTCAGGACAGAACTTTCAGAGTACAATTAATCTAGGTAGTAAGAAGAGTAATTAGCTCCTCTACTCTGCATGTGTGCTCTCCACACTCCACAGCTAAGCATTCATCAGGTTCTTAAGTTTTGCATTCTCTTAGACCCCAGCTGGGTCACCTCTCTTTGTACAGCGGAGGCTGGACTTGAATGAATGAGAAATCAGTTGGGAGGTGAGCCAGTGTGGTATACAGATAATGTGATGATGTTCCTTCGCCTTCCTCCTCCTTTTGGCCCAGTGGCTTAAAACCTTGTTCTGAAAAAATATCCTCCAGTTGATTTTTCAAATGGGACAACAGAAAAGTCTTCCCTTAATAAGGGAAGGTAAACTTTGTTTAGAGTACTCTGTTCTGAAGCAAAGAACACTGACATCTGAAGGTAAGAGGTGGTGGCAGGGAGAACACTCCAAAAAGAGCTTGGTTTCATTAATCAAAGTCACCTGAAATCCTGACACGTGAGAACCATTGCCACTTGGTGGAAATGATGACAGGTGTTTCACCATAGGAAACTCATTGCTTGACTTCCAGTGTGACCTTGGACAGAAAGCTGAACCTTTTAGCTTTCTGCATTTTATGTTAAAGCTACCTGTGTTGTTCAGTATGGGGATGAGAGTGGAGTGGACAAATGTGTGTGAATGTAGAAACACCAGAGAAGAAATTAGCAGCCAGAGAAGAGTTTGTACTTTATGGGGCAGGGCTGGAATTCCCCATCTGATTTGGTGACAAGTAAGATGGGAAGAGGAGATGTCAGTGTTTGTGGTCTGTCGTATGAACAGAATTGATGCATCTGAGGTCTGGTCTGACCACAACAGACTAATTCATGTTCTGGAGGTAGAACAGGAAGAAATGTTCCTTTGCAATCTGTTTTCCAAAAGTCAGAAGTGTTTCTGGCTGCAGGCTAACTAAGGTGCATTAACTATTCCGCTGTGAATTCCTTGTGGAGACAGTGTGCTTCGTCTGGCTTTATTGCAAAGCAAAGCAGGTGCAGCCAGTGCTTGGCTTGCCTGGCTACCTCGGGGAGGAGCCTGCATTTGTGCACTGGGCGAGAGGGAGAGATGTCTCTAAAAGGGAAGGCAGAGGCTAAATTTACACATTTCCCCTTCAGGCTGCTTGGAAGGAAGAGAAATACATAAGCAGTAAATGTGCGTTGAGTTTAGACTCTGTTGTGCCAGACCTGTTCTGTGCCTTATGAGCAGTCTTGACACGTCTCAAAGTTTAACTCCTTCCCTCTGCCTGTAGTGGTGTGATGAGGGACCAGATTCCCTGCACTGTCCAGTGCTGCTCATGTATGGACACCTTTCTCTGGGTTACCTTAACTTTGTAGTTCATGCTGCTGCCTCTCTTGCTTGCTCATGGAAGAAAAATGGCTCCCAGGGACCGCTGGGAAGTTGGAGGAGTTCTTTGGTTCTGACTGCTTTGGTGCCCCTCTTTCTGAATGTCACTTCTGTGGGTGAAGCCTGGTATCGTAGAGCAGCCACAGCCCTGGAGCCAGGGGGTTTCACCGATTCAGGAGAAACCCTCTTACCCCTTACACAAAGGTTTTGGAGGGTGTTTCTTGACAATTTGTGTTCCATGCTTTTTGTTTGTGAAATAGTCACAGAAAAGAGTTTCTGAAAATCTGTGAGGGGAATACAAGGTACCAGAGAAGGCAGGGAAACTCTTAGGTAAGTGTTCTGGGAGGCTGGATTCAAGCAAGTGTTTGAAGCCCAGAATTTCCAGCACTCAAAAGACTCATCCACTGCAAAAGCTGGAGAAGGGAATGTCAAGTGATGCTGATAGAAGCATGTTCAGTTCTTCCAGATTTCTGTCTAGCTGCTTACCTAAATAAACACCCTCTGCATCAGTCACACCGTTCATTGTCTTATGCCTGAGCTATGCGGATTTTCCCCAAGATGGTGTAAAACAGGAAATGAGTTCAGAACCTTCAGTGAGTGACAACTACAAAACTATCCCCTCTGAAGTGATGAGAGGACAGCTGGTCTACAGAGACACCACAGCATTTGTCATTTGACCATGTGGAAGGTAGCCAGAGGGTGCTGAGTGCCTGCCACATTCATCAGAAGTCCTTGGTGTTGGATCTCAGGTTTGTTCCAGCCCACTCTCTGCAAGGTGTGTCTGTGCAACACGCCTGTTACTTGCAAACTTTTAACAGAACTCATGTTCAGTTGGTTCTTGGAAGGGAGAGATTAAAAGCAGGTCCTAAATGTGTCTGCTGTGGTCTGTGAAAACCGCGGTCTGTTGGATAGTGAAATTATCTTCCTGGTTTCAGTTATAATGGAGCCTTAGGGCATCCTAAGGGGAATAAGCTCTTGTTACTCTGATGCAGAAGCATAATTTAAGGAGGCCCCTCTCAGGGTTCAAGGCCTCCTGGTGACCTACTTTACCATGAAGAGATGCTGTCGTGACATGGACAGGCAGGAGCTGCTCCAAGGCTATGACCAATTACACCAGGCTGTAGTTTGACGTGTGTTCTGACAGATGGGCACACAGGTGAGCCAAGAAGAGGGCAAGAGGTCAGAGTAGCTAGAACAGCTTCTCCTAGATCTTGCAGCCAAGCAGACATTGTCCTAATCAGTACCTTGTGGGAATGGCTTGCAGAGAGAAGAATGAAACAAGCACTGGCTCATCAGCCTGCTTGCTAATATGCACCCAAGGGTTCTGGCAAACGTGTTTCTGTAAGGTGTATTCCTGGCTATGCAGGGCATTTCGTGTATCAGTCACGTTGGTCTGTAGCTGTTCCTTGGTTATCATAAGACTTTTTGCAGGATGTGTTTATCACGCTAACAAAAGTTAATCCATCCCTCTAGTGACAAAAATCCCTGCTGCTTATTCCTGGAAACTTGCTTTTGAATTGTCAGAGTGTGAACACTGGTGGGCTAAGCAGCAAGTCTGAAGTGTGTTGTGCTGGCTTGGTCCCTGCTTGGCACAGTATGTGCAGAGGATCCCGGATGGAGCCTCCGGGTGCAGGAGCAGTTGCTGGAAGTCTCGCTGCCTGCTGCTTGCGTCTTCTCAGCTCTGAAATTTTATGCTTTTAAGTGAATGATCTTTCTCAGTAATTGGTTCAGAGCCTTGGAAGAGAGAGGTGTGCAGCACCATGTTCTGCTGTGGAGATGCTTGCAGGGAAACAGGGAGCAACATTGCTGGTATTTTGAGAGCAGTCCTTGAGGCACATCATTCTTAAGTACACTGTGACTGATTCTGTTACTGTGCAAAGGTCTTTCCTCATAGCTTTTTCAGTTACAGCTTTAAAAATTTTTGGAGCTACTAGCTGTGTGCAGGCTTGTGATGGTGGGGTACACTGTTAGTTTATATTTGAGGTAGAGGTATGGGTCATCTGCTGGCAATCAGAAATCCCCCATATAGATGTGACCAGCAAACCACACCCTTCTACAGCAGAACTTGCTGGGACATGATTCACTGTAACTGTACAAAGCACAGCTCTGCCAATATAGCAGGGTACATAGTGGGAATGCTCCAGGGATGCTTTTGTACTTAACTGCTATGAAGGGAATCCATGAACTTCAGAGTGTAAATGCCATGACCCAGAGCCCAGCTAGGTCAGTGGAACAAGTCCCTGTGGGTTGGAGGACCGTAGGCTGGGCCTTGTATTGCCATTTATCCTCTTTTCCAGTTTACAATGTGAAGGCATTGTGGGGTTTTTTCCCCATCCTATCACTGTCATGTAGCTAGTTTAATGGTATTGTCTTATCCTATCATCTGTGATTCTCCACAATTGTAAGTTGGTAAGAGACTTGATTAAAGGCTTAGTGATCTGTTAAAATGTTTTTAGTAGTCTAAGAGCTTTTATGATAACAAAAAGATTCCCAGAACCTGAATGTCATGTCTTCATTTGTTTAGTTTTTTGCTTCAATAGCAGATCTTTTTCAGGCAGTTCACCTGGCGTGGAGGTAAGACTGTTCTGAACTTTTCAGAATCATTTCTGCCCTCTTGCCTCCCAAAGGTGTTCTGCACTTGGAACCACAGAG
This sequence comes from Dicaeum eximium, assembly GCA_013396995.1. NCBI lineage: Eukaryota > Metazoa > Chordata > Aves > Passeriformes > Dicaeidae > Dicaeum > Dicaeum eximium. The sequence goes on along the minus strand of VWZP01010878.1, from coordinate 247,152 downwards.
TGGCAGTGCCTGGTTGGAATAAACTCATGTGGCACATATGGAAGGATGGACTGGGGAAGCAGGGGAGGAGAATTGTATCTGAAACTCCAAAGGCAGAGTTAGTCTCCTTTGTTATGACTGGTACCTTGCTCTTCTTTCCAGTTCATTACTTTATTACTTCTTTATTAGTTCTTTTGCCTGTGCATTAGTTTTTAAAATAGTGCTAGAAAAGGGGAGGCATAGATGCAGTTTCCTCTGTTCTGAAGTCTTAACAGAGATAGATCATTAGCTTCTGTGTAACTAACTTATCACCCTTAACTACTGCTCTTTGTTCCTGAGTTTTCCAGAAGACTTTGCTGACTTGCATCAAAACAGGAAGTCTGCAATGCTGTAAGTAACTGGGTGGTTCAGTCTTGATTTTTTTCCATCCAACACTTTACCAAACAGAGTTAAAATTCCTTTTCCATCAGTCATCCTGAACTAGGGCTAGACTTTCTCTTGGCATATAATAAGTTATCAAGTTTCATTATGGAGAAATATGGGATTTGAGGGAGAGTGGGATTGGTCCTGCCTTGTCCTTCTGTTGTATTTTGGCAATATTCCCCCCGAAGATACCATATGTGAAGAAATTGCAGAATGTCAGAGCATCTTTGGACTCAGCCTGAAGGTTGCTGTCTGTTTTAAGCTGACTGTAGTAAAGGAAGGTTTAGTTCAGCAGCCTCTGAGGAGCACACCCAAAGGACACAGAGGATTTTGGCTTCCTGGTGAAGTTCTGCTGCTGAATTGATAGAATCATACCAATATAACCGTGGAGCAACCTCCCTACAGTGCTAGAGTGGGCATAATGTGATGCTCCTTTTTCATCAGTAGCTGCTTAGTTTAACTTGCTCTCATCTCCTGTATGGGTACAGAGGTTTGAGTTACTGCCATAACTGTGCTAGCTTGGCTTAGCAGCTACAGGTAAGTTAACTGTACTCTCCAGTGAGATTCCTGGGTGTAAGAAAGAACTTCATGAACTCCTGTTGGTAACTCAGCTATATGGGTATCATTGTCCTGCTATATTCCTTTAAGTAAAGCTTGAGCTGTGTAGCACATCTCTGGCTACAGATCTGCACGTGGTTCTAACTCTTGGTCTATACTAGAAAGCTTTTCCTGTGCGAGCTGAGCTAGGCTGTGAATTTAATCTGTTGTAGTTAAGACTTTATAACCCTTACAGAGGAAGTCCAGTCACTTTTGAATAGCTTGCTTTCATCTTCCTTCCTTTTCCTCTCCTATGGGGTCTCCTATTTAGAAGGAAGTTCTGTGAAACCTTAAATAATATTTGGGAAGCTGCAGACTCTCCTAGGTAGTCAAGGCTTCTCATTTCCTACTGGACTCCATTCTGAGGCTGTGAGCCCAAGGACACCTTTGTTTTGTCTGGCTGGAGTGAATGGTTTTTGGTTTTGCTTTTCCCCCTCTGGCCAGGAGCCATTTTATGATATCTGGGTCCCTGGAAAGGCCTTTGTCTGAAGCAAAAGGGACAAAGCTACCAAGAGACTTGCCCAGTTAACTGGCCTGACACTGGTGTCTGCTCTCATTAGCACTGGAACCAGATAGGCAACTGCTGTTGGTGTCTGTACTGGAAAAATTAGACATAATTGGTGGTGTGACCTCAAAGTGCAGTAGCTCTCCTGCAGGACTCCACCTTTTTGTTTGTTTGTTTTTTCCTTTCACCTCAGAAAAGACATTTTTGTAGTTGAGTCTACTGTGGAAGTTGTTCTTCAGCAGGCACAGTGATCTGCCTGTGTTGTTAACAATGGGTGATTAATTCTTTGGGTGTGATGGATGCTGTGGTCATCAGGGGGTAACTGGAATTGACTTTCTGTGGTCTTCTCACTTGAACTGCATCGTGAGAAATTCCCTCAAGATCAGTCTGCCTGGCTCATGGAAGTGCAGGAGTTCTTTTTGCCCTGGAGTGTGGAATGTCCTGATCCTGGCCTGTAGGCTTTCTAGCCCTCTCTGTGTACGTCTGCAAAGTGCTGAGGATCACCCATGTTGAAGGCAGGAGCAAATTGAGGCACTGAGGTAAAATTACTTACTTCTGCTCCAGGGAACAAAACATGGTTTTCCAATAGCATCCTAGTTCCATGCCCAGTCACTTTCTATGGTAGTCAGAAATAAATCCATTTTTATACAGCGTTTTCTTCAGAACTGCACTGCATAAGCATTCTAGCAGGTGATCTAAGCTTTTGTTGTAGTGCTGCTTCAGAGGAGAAAACATGGGGGTTCTGGCCACAAAGCAACTTAGCAGGATAGGTCTTCATGAATCAGTAATGAAATGCAGGGAGTCCAAGGATCAGATCTTTTTAAGTCTATGAGAAGAAAATAATACCCTCGGGTTAATTGTTTGTTTTAATAAATTAATAAAATGGTTTTATGGATGTCTTGCGAACTCTGGGCTCAAAGTCAGAAGGTCAGACTAATACATATGCTCATAACTGGAAGTAAATTATACCTAGGACTGATTCATGGATGATGGTGTTGTGTTTCATGAAGGCCAGATACTTCTCTAGGCAAGATTCAGTACATGAAACAACTCTTAATCTCAGTGGAAAAGTCATGGATGTTACGTACTTGATGTGAGGACTTGACAGGAAAAAAGAGTAATTTATAAGCTTTCTCTCACCACATCCATTGTGGAAAAATCAGAAGAGATACTCTTGAGATATATTTAGGATTAAAAGTGAAAAGCTTTAAATGGAAATGACTGCTGAAATTAAGTTATTCAGAATGTTTTCTATCACTAATGAATTTGAATGTGAGTTTCATTTTAAAAAAGAAAATTGGTACATCTGAATTTAATCAGCGATAACATGGGATCACATTTACTTCTTGTCCTTGATGTTCTCATGTCACAATGAAGGACACTTCCATGCAGACTGGGGTGTTGTACTTGTTTCTTTACGTTTGCATTATGACACTGGGTCTTTATTTATGTACCATTTCAGAGCCCCCAGGATATTTAACCTTCTGTTTGAGTTAACAATATTGATACTTCCTATTTCTGACACTTTTCATCCCTCCTTTGTCTCACTTTAGAGATTCACCAACTGGCAACAAATACATTTATTACTGCAGTGTGCTGTGATGTTCTAGTCTCACCTTTGAACAGTGACAAATGTACCCTGTATTAAAGAGCTTTATTTGAAAGCATACCTGGTGGAAATTTATGAGCTAACCCAAATAAGCATGACATGTTTCTCATTCCTAAATGAGACAGTGAAATTCCAAGTTCTTACAGCTGATTTCTTTGAAAACTTCTGGGAAAGGTGGAAAGAAAAAATTAGTTTTCACTCCCCATGTTTCCAAACTTCCAGAAATAATTACACCTCTGGACGATGCACGAGGGGAGCAAGACTGATTGTCTTTACATTATGACATAAGGAGACAGCACATGTACCAGCCATTGCTTTTATCCTGTGCATGGTTCTGCCAGAATTTAGGTAGCTAGGGAAGTTCCCTTTCAGTTCACAAGTGCTACTTTTAGTGGCAGTGCTGAGAATGATACTGAAATCACCCAAATGAAAGAAGTGGGAGGAACAAGGGAATCTCACAACATTTTTTAACAACGGCAGAAGTGGTAGGAATGTGTGATAGTTTCAAGAGTTTTATGCAGGAGAGCCAAGAAGCCGGGAAGATTGTTAGGATAGCTAAATGGCAAAACTAGGGAGGATAATTGCTGCTTCTATTAAAAAAAAAAAAGGTATTTCTTCCCCTTGTGGCAAGGTTTTTAGTGGCCAAAATTGATGGTTCTGTAGGAACAGCAGAGGAATTGCTTCTGAAAGCACAAAAATCTGGTTTCCTAGTGGTATTGGTAGCACGTCCTTGGCTGATTAAAATTGAACTGAATCCTCTGTTCAGGAAGGTGCCAGCATCACAGGGCAAAGTTGGACATGACAGATCATAAACTTGAGGAGGGAGCAACAACTGACCACCCAACACATGTGCACTCGGCAGTATTCTGTCGGGAGATGGCTGTAAGAGACAAATGCTTATATTTTCATTCTACATACCATGCTTGGTGTGTTTCCTGTGCCTTTTGTCTCTCCCCTGCTCCTGCAGGGGAAATGTTTCCTTGCAGGGGGGTGAGCAGCAGAGGAAAGGCATGGTGCCCTTGCCTTACACAGAGTGTGAGCTGCAGGGCACTCGCTGAGCCTGCTGCTGCATGACCTTCAGTTTTAGGGATTGGGAAGCACAGTAGAAGCTTGTTGTGAAAGCTTTAACTTTTCAGTAGCAAAGTGGGGCTTGGTGAAAAAATGTGTAGTTCCTCTGTTCCTGTAGACACTGGGACTTCAGCTGGGCTCTGCTCTCAGTTTGGCTGAAAGGGAGGGGAGGCTGCATCTGAGTCAGTGTCAGACAGAAACAAGTTTTCAAGCTTGCCGACTCTGCACAGAAAGAACTGTTCAAGGGCAGTAAGCCAGGGATGTGGAAACTGGTGCTCTGGTGTCATCTTTCCTAGAAATTACTGCAGAGTTCTCTAGCGGAGATAGCACTGATATTTAAACAAACTGTGTAAAAGGGAGTGTAGTTTTCTTGGTGTACTGCTTTAGTCAAGGGAGGAAGGACTCTCAAACAGATAAGGTCTGGGAGTCTTACTAGACATTGCTTAATTATCACTCCTTTTTCTTCTGCAGGACTAACTTAAAACCTGCTCTCCCAGGATCTGTGCTAGTCTCATGTGACTCTTCTGCATACTGACTGGGTAGTTGCATAAGGAGCTGCTGAGGTTGTCAGGGGACATGCCAGGGTTCTGGGACTTGTTGAACTGTTCTTGGACTAATCATGTCTTTTGATGAACCTGTTTATACACGTAGTGGAACTGTTGTGTCTAGGGGCGGGGGAGTGAGGTGCAGCAGAAAAAGGAGAAACAGAAGCTTTTGTAGGGGACTCTGTTCACAGATTTAGACCAAACTCAGCAGCAACAGACATGTAAACTGTCCTGCATGTAAGTTGATGCCTCTGGTTAAGGACAGCATCAGATGAAATGGGATTGTCCTGTTCTGCAAGTCTAGAACAGCTGGCAGTGGACCTGGAACACCGCTATGAGAAAGTGGTTTTTTATGGAGTGTAAGCAGCTTTCTTCTGTCTTTCTCCATGGGGGAAGGGAAACAAGCAAGGCCCAGCTGTCGCAGTTTGGCAGTCTGAGGTACTGTGCCGAAGGTGGTTACAGGTCTAAGACTGTTGTTGTTGGGACTGTTTTTCTGGAGGCCATGTGAGTTGGTCAAGCATGTGCCTTACCAGCCTGGTTACCTGTGATAATCACGACCTGGAGGAAAAGAATATCTTGAATTTCTTGGGAATTGCCAGGGGTTTTTCTGTCTCCCTGCTTTTTGCCAGTGATCTTGAAAGCATTGCTGGTGTTCAGGCCTTGCTGGAGCAGAAATGCTGGTGTTTGAGTCTTATGCTGGATATACCAGAAAAAATATTTGGGTGCAAAGATTCAGCATTCAGCTGCTGAGAAAACTTAGATCATGTTCCTGCTGAATGATGGTGAAGATGGTATATATCTTGGCCTTCAAGGAATCCCATTTCCCTGCTGCTTCTGTGTCTTGCACAGCAGCACCTGTTGTATCTTCTCCTGCAGGGAGCTCCCACAGCTGTTGCAGCATAGTGAAGAGCTGTCTGTAGAGGTGTGGGAGGGTGAGTATGTCAGTGTTGCAGCTGGATGCCCTCACGCAGGAGTGGAGCTGCAGGACATGTTAACAAGAGCATGTTTGGAGTCTTGCATTTGAAATGGTCCAGTTCTGCGGGCATCACTTGGGTGGGATCTTAGGAACAAGTAGAGTAAGATGTTCCTGTTCTGCTCAGTAAATGCATGCTGCAGAAATGTGGCACAGGAGAAGAGCTTTAGTTGTTTTGTTTGGTGAAGCTAGTTTACTCGACTGTTTTTAGGTGAAGCTTGGTATCTTTTACAGGCTGTGGGCTCTTCCTCCTTTGCTGTTGTATATTCAGGCTAGGTATTAGTAATTATACCAAGAATCACTGCCAGCATCATGAATATCTGACTGCAGATAGCTTTGTTGTTAGAAAGTCAGACCAATCGGAGCAGGTCTTAAGGGAGCTGAGGCTCTCAGCAGGGTCCCTGGCCATGCTAACAAGTGCTGGTTTAATGTGTGCAAAGCTCTTGCCCAAGGGTTGTGTGTGTGCAAGGGTGAGGTGAGACTGAAGGATTTCCTGAGCTAAAAGGAAGAGTAAAAGTATGTGTAACCAATGTACCCTGAATTATTTTGACACTTGTTCTTGCCTTTCAACATAGATATAACTGGACTTGTACCAATTTGTATTTGAGTGGCGGCACAGAGCAGAAGGCTGAAGACTTTCAAATGCACAGGGTTGCAGCAGTACCTGCAGCTCCTGGTCACAGATCAGAGCTCAGGTGAACTAATAATAGGGGTTGCTACAACCTGTTTCATGGTACCTGTCTTGTAGTCTATTCTTTGAAGTATTTTATTGAAATAGCAGCCTGTGAACATCCAGATGTCAGGGAAAATGGTCATCTTTCAGTAAAAGCAATAAATAGTGCTTGGAAAGTTACAGAGAAAATGCAGGCCAGGACAGAAGTGAAGAGGACGCAGCTTTTCCGCTGAGGAATATACAAGTATCTCAAAATGCTTGGCAGAGCCCCTTGCTACAGGTAAACTATATGTATTCCTGGCCTGTCTTGTCTTGTAGTTTTGACAGTCTGCTTTCTTGTCTGGTGCCAGTATGTCTCAGCTTTTCTGTGCTTCAGCCTGCATATGCACCTGTATGGCTGTTGTGTTCTCAAAGATGCTCTGCACAGACTTTGCCCGCCCCCCTCTTTGAAGACCCAGCAACCTTAGCATGGTTTAGCTTCTCAGTCTCTAGTAACTCTAAATACTGTCCCTCCCCTGAGGCTCTCTGTCCTCTTTATGTCCCTGCGTGTTTTGTTTCCCTTGCTGGCTTGTTCTTGTTGCTGCGCTTTTTTTTTTTTACTTCTGCCTTCATGTGTACAAGCCCCATTAAGCACTTCTGTACAAGCTGGGGGGAGCTGAGGTTGGGATTTGAAGCGAACTGGTGGCAGAACAAGGAACTGCTTTGGGTCACTGATGCTCGGAAGGTGTTACCATGGAGTCTGTTCCAGAGCGGCCAGGGCGGTAGCACTGGAGGTAGGAGGACAGGGACAGTTGCTTAATGCCTCTTTAGGTGTCTGGAGCTCAATATAGTGATGTGTGGAGAGTCACTGGTTGCTTTTGTGGAGTTACCCAGTAGTCACTGGGTGAAGCAAATGAACTGGGAAGCCACACTGAATTTGTTGGGAGCAGTGTGGGGCAGCATAACTGATGTGCAGGGAGGCACATCTGTATTCCTATCAAGCAGCTTCTAGGGGGTGGCCACTACTTTTTTGCTGTTGTTTTTTTCCATTCTCTAATTGTGGAAAGGGAAAACAAGACCTGTGGGCTCTTAACATTTGCAGAGACGATCTGGGTGCTTTCACGATGATGATGGTTTTTGGAAGAAAAGGAGAGAAGGATTATTTTGCCCTGAGCATAAATTATGCCTAAAAGATATTTTCCCCACCCCTCAAGTTGGGGAAAACAAGAATTTTCATTCTCAATAAAGAAGCATTTATGTGCTGAATAGGATCTCACTCCTCGGATTGGAAAGACTAATGGCCCCGAACACAGTAAAATTAAGTTAATTTTGTAGCTCTGTGTGTGTGGAGGGCTGTGCTGCAGCGTGCGAGCGACATGCTCTGGCGCAGGTAAGTGCTGTGCAAACCCTTCCTCTGCCTCCTTCCCCTCCCGGGCCAGTGCCCAGCCGGGATCCTCCCTCAGCTCTCCACCAAACCACACTCTGCTCCTTCCAGCAGCCTCCTGGCTCCTCAGTTTATCTGCACTGCCAGCCTGGCATTCTGTGGGCTTCTCCTTATCTGCTTAGCCTGCCTGTCCCCTTTGTGCTCGCTTCCTCCTGCCGATGGCTGGGGAAGAAGGCTGGCTCTCCCCTTCCCCCGTCTCCTGCCTGCCGAGGCTTTCCCAGCCCTCTTGCCCGTCTCCTGCTGCTTCTCGGCTCTTTGTGTGAGCTCTGCTCCTGATGCTCACCACGTGGTGGTTGCGTTTGTGAGCCTGTAGGGCCCTGCGCCTGCAAACTTCTGTCCTCTTTGTTAAACAGGGTGAGGAAGGGGATCGTGCCGGTTTGCTTTTCCCTGAAGTGTCTGAGGAGAAAGCCACGAGCTTTTCTGCAGGCTGCCCCGAGTGCTGTGGGCCTCTTCTCCATGTTCACCTCCGGGCTTGTGTCCCGATTGATTTCTTTGTAAATATGCTGTGGTATGCAAATGCTGGCGCTGCAGAAGGAGCGTTTGTAATCCTAAAGCAGAGGCAGCTCAGGAAAATCCAACGTCTTTGCAGAGCTCTGCCCCTGTTCTGTTCCTCTGGGCTGCAATTGTACTTGCTGCTCTTTAATGCCAAGAGCCTGTGTCTCCAGGGCTTGGTTCACGGTTACTTGGCACCTTTTAGGATCAGCTAGGTTCAGCGTGAAGTGGGAGTCTGCAGAGAGAGTGTGAGGCAGTGCTTGGTGTGCAGCAGTGATGGATTGCTTAGTCTCTCCTGTTATCGTACGGCATTCTTGCTCTGATTATTAATGGAGATGCAGGACAAACCCGTTTTGAGATTCTTTGAAGGCGGGAGAAGGAGAGAAACCAGATAAGTTGTTTTGGATAATCTTTTAGTTAAAGTTGAATGTTAAAAGCAGAATGCCATGATTGTTAGCTACGTTTTAAATATAGTCCTTACTGCGCCTCTGAGTTTGGCAGAAATGGGGAAAAAACAAACTAACTTGTGAAATCTGTTGGAAAATTGTGATCCGGGAGCTGCCTGCATTTCAAGGGCATGTTAAATCTGACTTTGTGTTTTTGGGTATGAATATTATCCTTACAGCACCCTGTGGAGGTGGGCCCCATGCAGACAAAAGGAGAGGGACTGTCTGTACCTTGGGGAGCTTGTGGGCTAATGAATGCACCAGTCATCTCCAAGGAGAGCTGGAAGCAGACTGAGTTTTCAAGATCTGATTTGAAATACCACAAATGTGTTATTTGTGGGTCCCTATTTGATTTCAGCATTTCTGAGAGTTGGGTTATGAGGGAGGATAATGCAGTTAGGGCTCTTTTATGGGGTCAGGGAAACCTCACTCAGCCTCTGCGATCCTGCAGTCAGCGCTGTGCGTGTGTGTGTGTTGATAAAAGCTCTCATCTGCTGGTAGGGGTGCTGTGAGGATAAGGACCTGGAAGAGTATCATGGATGGGGGTGAGAGGAGGATATGCAACTGTCACAGACATTCAGAAGTCGGATTTGTGTGGGTTAAACTGGGCATGCTCGCAGCCTGTTGATTGCAGTTGCACACCACATCGGGCATGACTCAGTGCTGGGTGGGATTTGATGTATAAGCTTCTTGTATGCTGGAGTTGGCCTGAGGACAGGTATCTGTTTCTGGAGGTGGCTGTGTCCCCTTTCCAAAGGCTGCTGTCTCCAGAGCTCTGCCAGCCAGGCCACCTCTATAAAACCAGCTTTGGGTAGAAATGGGTTGGTTTAGGTGACTTCAGCACAGAGGTGAGGCCTCTCCTGGGCCTGCTGGCAGGGCCTGATTCTGCCGCTCTTGGAGGGCACTAGCTCTGTCAGGGAGGTGCCATGGTAGTGCCTTCCTCGGTGGATGTCCAGCCTATTCAATGCACTCAGCTGAGTTTGGAACATGCGTTTGCCACTGTTGTGTGATGGGTTTTCCTGCTTGTGGTCTGACCCAGGTTTTAAAGAATAATAAGGGGACAAATCTTTACCATCTCTGAGGGCTAACTGTGCTTGATTGATTCATTTGACTGTGTAAAATTATTTGGTCCTGCAAGAGCAGAGTAATGTGGAATTTCTCTCTCAGTTGTCCTTTTGAGTGGACTCTTGTGTGGATGCAGACGTGTGTGTGTCCTGTCTGCTTGTCCTTCACAGTACTGTCTTGCAAAGCATAACACAGGTGCCCAGCAGCCTTATTTCCAGTAAGCCATTGAGTGTAGCGGGTCATTAGTTTTTTAAAATTTATTCTGCTCTCCTGAGGTATGAGGTGAGGATAAGAGGTGCCCACATCCCCTACTCTTTGGAGACTGGGTTCTGGTTAGTCACATCTGTTCCTGACTGACGTCCTGGCAAGGTTTTTTGAAGTGGAAAAAATAAACCAATCATTCTGTTCACCAAGAATCCACGTTTTATGTCACTGATTCTTTCTAGCCACTTGTTACTTCCACTAATCAGTTTAAGCTATCTGAAAAGAAGGCTGTCGTGAACTTTTGATGGATGGGAAGAGGTATTGCTAAAAATACCAAAAGGTAATTTGTGCTTAGTGAACACTTGAGACTGACTTTTTTAGTTTCTTCTTGCATTGAGCAATAGAAACAGGCCAGCTGGTTCTTAAAGTGTGGGAAAGATGAGTAAAATGCTGCCTGTTTGGGTGGCCAGGGAATGGAAAAGGGTAGCCTGAGCTGAGGAATGGGGATTACTTGAATGGGTGGTCTAGGCAGCATTGCTGTTTAACAGGAAAGGGAAGAGGGGAAGATGCAAGGTCTGAGAAACCCTTGTGTTGGCTTCTTGCTGCTTGTGTCACATTTCCTGGGGGAAGAATCCTTGGGAAGCCAAGGGTGTCCTGCAGCTGAGGGTTGGAGAGGAGTCACTCTGCACTTGTCACTATCCAAAAAGCAATTGTGTATTCCCCATTTCAAATTACTTATCTTGTTATTTCTGTTTCTCACCTTATTTTTACTGCTAACAGCTGGATTTTCCTTTTGTCAGAAAACAGTATGTGAATGGGAGGAGGGGGCAGCAGGGGGGGAGGGAGTGTGGGCATCTGCTGAATGGAGGGAATGGGCAACGTGTTCAGTCTTGTGACAGGTGGCACTTGTTATGTGCTAACTAATATTGAGGGGGAGAGAAGGGTGGAACAACTTAATTGTATGTGTACAGTATCGGTCTCTAAACTGCCCTTAACTGTTTGTACAGCAGTGGTCTTTAAATTTGCTATTGCTTTTCCAGATAAAGGTCTTGGTAGACAGTGGTTTTTTCATCAACTCAATGGTAATAATGGAAAGGCAAGTGTATTGTTAAAAGCTGTTGTGAAAGCATGTGAGAACAAAATAACACCTCATTATGGCATGTTTTATAAAACCTGTGTTGTACCCTCTCTTTGAACACTGTGTACAGTTCTGGTTGTGCCCCATTCCCATCCCTCCCCCATGTGTACGTGCTGCTTAGAGCTGTAAGATAAGCGAAGTACAGGAATTATTCCTGTTTCCCATCTCCAGACGAGGGAGAAGCAGAAAAGCCTGGACTGTCCAGCTTGGAAAGCAGATCACTGAGAATAGTGTAGTAGAAGATCTGTAAAACAATGAGAGACATGGACGAGGTGAACAGGGCACAGTTATTCTCTGCTTCTCATAAGGCAGGAAATGGGGCCACCAAATGAAATGACTGGGTAGCAGGTTCAGAGTAGAGAAGAGAGTGTGTTCATGGGCTTTCTTTGTTCTCCTTCAGACAACAAACATATAATTAAATTGAAGCACTCTGCCACAGGATGTTGTAGATGCCAAAATTACAAATGAGTTCAAAAAGGATTAGTCTATTTGATGGATTTTTTTTTTTAATTCCCTCCTTCCATGAAGGGCCATTAAATCCAGTGATGCAGATACAGTATCAGGCTCAGGAAGTCTCTCTGCTGGCCCTGGTCTTGTTATTCCTAAGTGCTGCCTGTGAATAATGGGTAGGACTGGCCCAAGCAGCTGCTCTTGTTCTTAAGGGAACACAACAGAGGACTGTATTCAATTGGTGGGAAGAGCTGAGGGCTAGCTTAGTAAATAAATTGGAGGCTGTAAGAAATGGAGCTGTGCATGTAGGAGTTGCTGATTGTCAAAGATCAGGGGAGGCAGCAGAATCAAGATCTGTGATGGAAAGAGAGGATTTGTTTGCCTTATCTTTGCTTCCTCATCAGTAGGTTCTTTGGCTTCAAATAGATTTAGCAGTGTCTAGATGTTTGTCAGCAGCACAAGACCTAGCACTTGAGGAAACTGCAGTGTTATTGTTGTTCCTTTTCTGTATATTAAATTCTATATGTGGATCTTAACTTGTGTGCATGTAGGCGTTCCTGTGTAACTTTTTGGTCACCTGAATGAAACTGGAAGGGAAATAGCATGGAAGGGAAAAAAAGGAAGGAAGGAGATAAGTGTCATCTTGTTGGGTCAGTGTTTGGGGAGAACAGAAAACAGCAGTAGTTCGCTTATTGTAGCTTGGTTTTCAGATCTGATTGCCTGCATACATTTACCTTTTTTTAAACAAACTTTAAAATAGTTTGCTGAGTGACTCTGTGGAGGTGCTTCATTGTTCTGTTTATTTTTTTGTTTGGTTGTTTTTTTATTGTTTTTTGGGCTTTTGGGGTTTTTTTTATTTGTCTTTGTTTGTTTGGTTTGTTTTTTGTAGGGTTGTGAGCGTGCAGGGATTCCCAGGGTTAATGGCAGGATATGGGGCTGTGTGGCAGCTGTGGGTTGTGGTCTGCTAGCCATAGGGTGTATGGGGCCCGTGAGGCCCCATGTGTGGTGTTTGCTTTTTTTGTGGTGTTTGTTGGTACTGACCGGTGGGGTGGGATGAGTCCACTGCCATTCTGGTCCTGATGGAGCTTTGGAGCTGCTCTGGCACTGAAAAACTACAGGGAATTCTGTGGTGTGGGGAGGTGGGGGATGCTCCCTGGGATGTGCAGCTGGGAGAAGTGTGCTTGGGAGGGCAGGTGAGCCTCATCGGTTCGGTGTGACACGTGTGCTGCCGGCTTTGGCTTTGTTCTGGTTGCTGCTTTCTGGCTGTGCATTCAGGATTGCTGTGGTATAGTTAGCAGCTGTCCTCCTTAAAAAAAAAAAAAAAAGTGGATGGTGTTTTCAAAAGGCTTGCAAGAGATCTCTGATAAAATCTTGATCAAATGTGCATTTTCTCTCTCCTCTTAAATTTATACTTAACTCTCTCCTTAAACAAACCCCAGCCCTTTCACATTTCAATGCAAAACCCCAGCCATGTCTAGACAAAAGCCTCTTGTGATTAGCAGAGGTGTGCTGCTCAATGCTAAGCATGTGCAGGGGTATATTCATGTTCCTGGTGGGGTAATGTGCTTTCTGGTTGTGTATGGATTGCAGGGCTCGTATGTGCTTATATGTGCAGAACTTGCTGAAGAGCTCAGGTTGGAATTGTATGGGTGTAGAAAATTTTACACACTTAAAGTGCATATTGAAAGCCTGTTTGCTTGTATAGTTATTCAGACCTCATCTATGGCTGCACATTGGTGCCACCTGCTTGCAGGAGAGAATGAGCAGACTCCTATTATTCAAGAAAAATATACAAGGCGAGGCCTCAACATCTGTTCTGGCTTTATTGTTTGGTCTGGCCTGGGCTGTGGGCAGAATGTAGGCCACAGCTTTTGCATTACTGCTGGCTCTTAAACTGGAAAGGCATCTTGGGTCAGATGTGTTCTTAAAAGGTTTAAAAATATTAATACAAAGATGCAAAGTTTAAACTTAGGATGGGTTGAACTTTAGAGAAAAGGCAACTATTGCTCTCTATGCTTTTTCTCATTTTCTCTTTCAGTTCTTCTAATGGTAATAATTTTTATCACTGCAAAGTGACCTTTGTAATCATTGCTGGGTGATTAATCTTTAACTGGGTAATTTTTAAAGCAATATTTTTCTCACAGTTGTAATGTTTGATACTGTGGGGTTTTGTAGCACAGCACCTACAGTCATTTTGAGGCAATAATGCCCTTCACCCCATGTTTCCAGTGCTGCTGTTCTGTATAGAAATCCAAATAGTCGCTTTTGTTTCCCTAGGCAGATACAAAAATGCCCTCAGAAGTTTATTTGCATATAGATTATAGTGCCAGCCGGGTGTAGTCATGTACAGGAAGAGCTAACTGCTGCTTCATTTATAGCTTTTTAATTAAAAAATGTTTCTCAGTTTTCAGGATTCCAGTTCTGTTTCATTTAATGCTGCTATAGTCTGTACAGTGATGGTATTTCTATGAAGTACCAGCTGCTGTGACTAGGCAGTCCTTGGAAAACACGAATGAAAGGGGATCACAAGCATTATCTGCTGACTCAAGGAGAAGTCACATGCAGAAGGAAGTGGAGATGAGCAGCAAAGTTCTTCAAATGTCTTTGAGTTGCTGCTTGGGACACCAGTGCCAATAGTGTGGAAAGGAAGGTGGAAAGAGCTTTCCTTCTGACTCTGAATTTTATTTGAATTCTCTTGTGTCACGTAGGTGGTGTGCTATTGTACCACAGCTGTGCATTTACAATTACACTGTAAGCCTGAGTAATACCAGTGAACCCATATGAGAGAATTTTTTGTACTATGGGAGCCTGTGCCTCCCTTGTCTTATTTTGTTTAACAGCCATCATGGGTACTGTAAACAGGGAATTTTACACTATGCAATAAATTGTAAGTTCTGCATTGATAAAGAAAATGCAGGGTTGGGAATGGAAGCACTTGTTTAATCTCACTTCAGTAGAAGTAAATACATTAGACTTGGTCCAAAACTGCTTTAAGAAGCATTCAGCAGCTAAGTTATTATATGGCAGCTCCAGCTCTTCCAAACAATAAAAGCATCTATTCACCTTTGGATATTATACATTGCATGTTTTATATATAATGCTCAGGGTTGCATATTAAAATGAAGAGGTATTTCTTACACTTCCTTTTAATATCTGCAATGTGTGATTTAAAAATGAGTTAGTGCCAGTTGGGGGGATCAGTAAGTGCTGTTAGTAAAGCAGTAGCTTTTGTAGGTGGGAATCTTGCCATCCTGTACTTTGGGTGTTTCAGTTGTTGTATAACCTTTATTAACTTCATGGAAGACATTGTTGAGATCTGGAAGTAAATTCTTACCTGTTTTGCAAAAGATCAGTACCTGAAGAATTCCCTGTAGTTTTATGGCAAGTGCTTCTAAACTTTGGTTTAAGGCTCATGTTTGCTTTCCAGAGAAGGTACAGAAGTATTTATTTGTATCAAGCACCTGACTGTGGACCTACTCTTCTGAGTTACTTTTTGCCTATTGTAATTAACAGAAGCAGCTGACTAGAGCAGGGTCCCACTCTTCATAGTGTGTGTTGCAGTGCTCTCACACAGTCATGTGTTACTGTGTTTTGCTTTGAAATCCAGAGGGTTTCAATAGCTCTGAACTGCCTTGTGCTAACAGCGACAGCAAAAACATCAGAGACCACTGAGAGGGTCATGGAGAAAGAAAAATGCTGGAGGCATCCTGCCCAAGCCTCACTTTGACTTGGGCAGGATGCAACTAGAAGCAAAATGTGTCTTGACATCTGCAGGAGGTGAGTATCGTTTCTCTGAGGGGTCAGCACAGCTGACATGAAGCTCCTGAATGGCTCCCAGCTGTGGCTGGATCATGCAGCATCCTTGGGGAGAGCTGTGAGATGGACCAGGTCCCTCAGATGCAGGAATGCAAGTGGGAGCTAGCACTACTGCCTTGCACGGAAGCAAAACAACAGAGACAGAGTGATTGGTGACTCTTTGAGAGGCCTCTGCTCCTACTGAGTTTATTGTGGTGTGTTTCTTCTCTAACTTGGAGAAGAAAAATAAAATGTGATGTGTCAGGCTGGAGCTGCACAGTGCTGGGCTGTGCTCGCAGGCAGTGTTTTCCTTCCTGCACGCTCCGTGTGTATGGTGTCCATTCCACCCGTGGTCCTGGTTTAAACTGGTGCTGTGGTTGAGGGAGGTGTCCTGGCTGTCCCTGCTTCCTTACTCTACTCTAAATATATGCGGTAGAAAACCAGGGACTGGTATTGAGTCAAAGCTAACAGCTTTTTTGTTGGATTACTTTTATTTTTTTTTTAAAGCTCAGGTAGATCCCCTGCTTTGATTTGTCAAGTTGCTGTTGGAAAGAGAAACAATGCTCTCATTTGCAGTGGTGCTGTTGAACCTTCTGATTATTTCCTTCTGATGCCAGTTACTCTATGGCTAGCTTGAAATTGGATAAGGGTCAGAAGAACAGGGAAGGTACTCTCTGACCTGTAGGGGGACTTGATGTATGTACACTGGTACAGTGACCTTTGGTAATTCCTGTTTGGGGACATCCCTGTTTCCCTTTCCCTGTTGGGTGCCCTGGCTTGAAAGCTCCTGGGTAGAGGTGAGGAGAGCCTTAGCTGCTGTGGATCAGGGTTTCAAATCTTGCAGTGGGCTGCTCTTGCATGTGCCAGGCCTGTGCATTAGCTCAGGGAGCCCCCAGGGATGGACAGCCTCAGTCTATGGTAGAAGTAATAGGAAATTAAGTGGCCGTGTTGTTTCTCTGTTGTGCAAATCAAGGTGTTTATGCACACTGGTCATGAGATGTGTCCTCACTGCTGAGGGGGGGGAACCCAAAAGCATCCACATTTTAGAATAACATTGATATATATGTCTTCTGCCCTGCTTCATCTCCTCCCCTGCACAGTAGAACTTTTTGGGCTTGTGCAGTAAACCACATCTGTAAAATGGGACAAATTTTAAAAATAACATTTTCCACTCAAAGTGAATTTTACGCTGGACTGGTTCTGAGTTTTAGTGTGTAGTCTGTGGCGTAGGGGTATATTCTAGTGGTAAGAAAAGAGAGAGATACGGTAACTGCTGTGGAAAAAGCAACATGATACTGTGCCTGGTTGGGGCTGCACTTCTTTGCCTGGGTAAAGGCAATGGAAGTTTGCATTCCCTGTGAATTCTGATAGTGGAACAAAATTTAGGGGGTGCTGCTTGTAGTAGAAGGTCTTTCTCTTGGAGGAAGCAACCATGATTCCTGACAGACTTGGGACAAATGGGAAAGCTAAGAGTGGGAAAGTGATTACAGGGTGTTTGCTCCCACAACAACCGTGATACAGAACTAATGGCTGTGGGAGATTTTACAAATATCTGATGGGTAGCTAGATGAAAGTGCAGGATTACCTGAAATGTCAGATCTTCCTGTCTGCTGCTATACAGCTTCTCTAAACACAGGTTACACTGGTTTAACTGCAGTTGCTTAAACAAGCAAACCTCATTGATCCTAAATTGATCTGTTCGCCTAAAAAAAGAGTAACCCTTGCCCCTCTTACACAGCTGTTCTTTCATGAAATATGCAACATATTAAATTGAATTATCTTTATAGCTTTATCACTGAAGTGCAGAGTGTCAGAATTCATTCTGGTATTCCTTGTTCAGAAGCAAGGGGCAGTGTTGGTGAGCATTGCAGCTGTGCTTGGAATGGTGCTGTAAAGGGATGTAACAGCCACTCTGCTCTGAGGCGCCTCTTCTGCTCTCATGGCTGTTGGCTCTGAAGCAGTCATTTCATTTCAATGTGCTTCCAAATTCTGAGCAAGCTCTTAAGCTTTTTGTTGGTACATCATGCAGTAAGAATACTTACGCTGTGTATATTTATGGTGAGGTCAGCACTGTACTTGGAAAAATGCCTGTCAAGGCTGCCTTCCATATGAGGCACAGTAAATGTGGGGCTGTGGCCTAAGAAGGGGTGCTGGGGAAGATGTGGTGCTGGAAGGTGAAGGATCTGGCAAGCATCTTGGAATGTAGGGAGGGACTATCAGCCTTGATGGATGTTTGAGGAACACCCCATTCCTATCTTTCTATGTGTGTTGGCCTTTAGGTGCTTCTGCCCTTTGCAGAAAAGCATGAATTTCAGCATAACCCTACTTGTGTGCCTTGGATGGTCTCTACAGCTGTCAAGGAATGAGGCCTGAGAGTGGATAGCTGTGGGCTTGGGTGGAGAGGTGGAGCAGAGGATAAGTTGCAGGAACACTGGAGGTGCTGCCTCACACCCATTCATGAGCCCAGTGTAACTTGGCTGGTTGGTGATCCAGAGGGGCTGGAGAGAGGAAGATGCTGGGCTGAAGGAATTGGGCAGAAGGGAGTCCTGAGGGTGGCATGAAGCCCAGCATCTGCTGGCACCTCTGTGTATGGTGCTCAGGGAGGGAATGTGTGGCTGGAAGAAGGTAACTCCTAACCCAAGGCATTTCCTTGGCAGAGGGAATTCCTGGGTACTGTTGTGGAGCTGCAGTGGAGCATGAGGAATACATTTCACCATGCTGCTTTTGAGTGCCATGAGGTCCTACAGCACCCCCCTGCACTGGTTATCACCTCCTAGGGCTGGTTCAGGTCACAGCCTGGAAGGGCTGTGGGGCTCCCTCTGCAATGCCCCAAAGCCTAACTTGGGGTTGTAACCGTGGGCGGTGAAACTTCACCCAGCTTACTGTGGGGGAGCTGAGCTAGTGGTGCACTGCTCCTCACAGGGGCAGCTGGGCTGGGACGTGTGCCTGATGTGTCCCAGAGTGGAGGAGATTCAGACTGGGAGGCTAAACTGGGAGAAAATGTCTTCCTTTTCTGATTTAGGTGGGTTTTGCCAGTTCAGCAAATGAGGCTGTGCTAAAGGCAGGCTGGCATTGCCTGGTGTTACACCTCACTTGGCAGTGCTTGGGCATCAGGCTCCTGAGCTGCAGTGGGTACTGGGGGTGTGTTGGGATTTGGCTGGCAGTGTTTAAATTCATGGAGACCTGACTGATGATTGCTGTCTTTGAGTATTTTTATGGGATAAGAATGTGCTTTTCAGTGTAGGTTAAAGTGAGGAGAGAGACTTTTTACTTTTCTGTTCTATGAGCCCCATGTTAGACTTTAGTAGAAAAGGCCATCCTGGATAAGGAGAGGCTTAGATTTGACTCCTTCTTTGCATTCCAGCCTAGACTTGAAATGAGGAAGAAGGTAAAATTTCATGCCAAATGTTTCAGGACTTGTAATTTTAATTTCAGACACTCTTTGTGTTCTGTGTTTGGTCTTCACCTCCCATATCTTACCAACAGAGAATGTTGTCTCTTCTCACTTCTTTTTTTTTTTTTTTGCCTAGTGTAGAAAGTAATGAATGTGCAGAGTGTACAAAATAATCTTGTATGTGCAGTTGCTAACCATCCTAAAACAATGTGAAACCTTCCCAAAAACCCAAGTGAAAGATAATCATGGTGTCTATCATGAAAAAAACCTTCTAGGTCAGTGTAAATACGTTGCTGACAGGTGGTTATTTTTAATAAACGCTCTCTGTACTTTAATGTTAAAGTATTTTTGTCATCTAAACCCTGACTGTTCTTAGCTGAGCAAATTTCAGGTTAAAAATAGTGGTGAAACCATGAGTGTTCACAGTACTGTAAAGTAATTTTGTATTACCAGATCTTTTCTGACCCGTTGTAATGCATCACGAAGTGGTGGTTTTATGTCTAATTGCACAGCACAGAGAAAGTAGCATTGTGTTGAAATATTGCATAAAACTTGAGGCGTTATGTGGCATTCTGTAGTGGAAATAGTACTGTAGGTACTCATTCATAACAAGATTTGCAAGTTTCTCTCTGCCAGGGCGGGTGGTTGGGCTGGCTGTGTCTGTGCTGATTCAAAGGAGGGAGTTTCTTTTTTTGCTTCTTCTCGTCCTCTTCCTCCTCCTCCTCCTCTTCTGACTGCTTGTGACCGAACATCATCAGAATTGGCAAGAGCTTGCTCTTGAAACATACCTTGGTTTGAAGTTGCTTTTTCAAACTATGTGTACCTGTGGATCTTCACTTGACTTCCAGAGCTCTCCTGCCAGCCAGATGTTAAGCTGGTTAAAAACAGACTTCTTGTCAGAGTGTGGATTCGTGTCTCTGTGTGGGTGTGAATTCATTTGGATTTCTCTGGAGCAGTTGAGACTGGGATCCGATTGTGACCCAAGGGTCACCTGGGTGGGCATTCCTGATTATGTGGGGGATGGAGGCACAGAAGGGCTGCTGGGATTGTGCAGGAGGTGCTCAGAAGTGTAGTGTGGGAGGTTTTATGCATGTGCCTACCCTGAAGGGTTAATCTGTCTGCACACTGCAGTCTCATGATGGCCAGGGCTTGGAGCCTGCTGCCTGAGCCTAGCTCCTCCCTTTTTCATTTAATGATGGCTGGAAGAAAAATAATCAAGTGTGCTGGAAGAGAAACATTAATTAACTTTTAATTTAGATCTAACGTATGCTGCTTAGTGTACTGCATGAGAATGTGCCGTATCTGTCATGTTATATAGAGGGTGATGCATTGAAGAAACAAGGAAAAGCCTCAGGTCTGAATGGGAAGATGGGGTTTTTAACTCTGTGGATGGGTTTTATATCTTGATTAAAAGTTGCAGATGTGTGATAAGTTGCTTTTGTATCCATTTTGCATCTGAAATTACTTTCTCTGTAACTTGGTTTGTATCTTTTTTCTCTTAAGCCAAACTTGCAAGGCGAAGTCAGGAGAGAGAGAATCTCGGCATGCTGGTCTGGTCACCTAACCAGAATCTGTCTGAAGCAAAATGTAAGTCTCTTCAACTACTTTTATTCCCTTTTTTCCTTACATGTATCACTTAGAGAATGCAAAGTTGCCACTTTTGGTAGAGAGGTTATGTCTGTGACCTTTCCATTATGAATTAAAATTAATTTGAAAAAGAAAAGCCTACAAAGCAATCTCCAGATGATCTTTGTTCTCCACTGGGCAGCTCCTCAGTATCAAATCCACAGGGGCAGGGAAAGCAAGAGAAATGTGACAAACATTATTCCATGGTATAAATTCTTTAAGCTACTCATCTACACAATTGGCTTTTTTTGCTGTTGGTGCTGTAGAAGAGGACAGAAATAACAGGGAAGAGCAAAATGAAAAGTGCTGGGGATTGGAGCGTTCGGGAAATATTTGGTAATTAGTAGTACCTTTTCCTCCACAAAGACAAATCCACATCTGGAGCCCATGGAGGTTTTAAATTCCAGAACAATTGCAGTGCCTTGCAAGTCCACGTGAGGGCAATTAACAGCGCTCTGTGTGTGTCTGGGAACAAGTCTCAGTGCTGCTGCCAGATGGCAGAGCTAGTGTTTGAAAGGCTTGTCTAGCTGCAGTTCTCCTCATGAATAAGTAGGACTCCTTGATTAAAGGGCTGCTGTTTGAATGCAGTAACTAAACCTAAGCGCTTTTGGGGGAGGGAGCTGAAAAGAGTTTATTTTGACTTTGTGCTTATACCTTGGGTTTTTGTTTTTTTGGTTTCTTTTTTTTTTTTTCATCCTTTCTGATTTCGGGGACCAAGAATGAGAATCATGCATTCCTGTTTCTCTGCAGTTTTTGTGGTGGCACTATTCAGTGAATACCTGATTTTCACTTCTACCCAAGGCCTGGGATGCATGATAAGGCACATGTGAAGATGTAGTGGCACTTGCAAATGAAGGCAGCAGAGGCTGTGCACCAACTGGCTCTGTCATGAAAGGCCTGTGCTCTGCCCTGGGGCAGAGCTGAGCAAGTTGCCCCTTAAATTACAGAAGATGATGGTACTGATCTGCAGATAAAAAGGACTTTGCAAGGATCATGTTTGCCTTCTCTCCTTGCCTGCTACCTGCTGGCTATTGGATGCTGAAATAAATAAGACTGATGAGGAGAGGAATGTATTTGACAGTTATTTACAGCTAGAAACCTCTTAAAAGGTATAACAGCAAGAAATAGTTGCCGCCACCAAAAGGAGTGACTGTTCATGGCTTGTCTGTGACACAGGATTCCTGTAGCTGCCTCTCAAGTCTGAATGTCTTTTGAATCTCAGCTCAGTTTGGAAACCTTTAACTCCTGCCTGATAGGAAACTGGTTTCTTGAAGAGGAAAGACAGAATGGAGGAGGGAAAAGAGGGCAGATACATGGAATTGAGTAAAATAATCCTTAACTGAGTATTCTGTGGTAATTGGCACAAAAATACAGAGCATAGAGAGGATATAATATCTGCTGAATATGTCATGAACATAAGAGGTAATTTAAAAAGTAATTTGACATTGATAAATAAAAAATAGGTGGTAGTTATCTGTTAGTACAGTAAAAGAGTTGGGGAAAACAACGTGAATATAAGAGGAGGGCTAGAATGAATTTCTCGAAATATTGAATATTTTAGTAAGAGTATAAGACTAACTAGTGAGTTCACCTTCCAAAAGAGGTACAGCAAAAAAATAGTAAAATTCATTTGGAGTTTGGAGAAGTGAAGTATGCGGCTAATGCACCATACATGATACAAAGAATACCTCCCAGGTGCCTATTCGGTACGGGGGGATGGAGTTAAGAAATGAGGTATTGAGTAGTAGTAAAAATCCAAAGTAGCATTGTGAGAGGTGGCTGAGGTGACATTGGGGTGGCAGATGGGAAGAAGGCAGCTGTGCATGGAATGAGAGAACAGGGTGGGGGCTGGTTGGTCATAGCTTTGTTTTGTGTCAATCTGAGCTGATCCTTTTGAAAGGAATCAGGTATTCCTGTCTCTATCTGGCATTTCTTAAAAATGAACTGTGAAAAACAAATGCTGCTGAAGGTAGGAGCTTTTGTTTTTTTGAAACTAAAAATGGATCAATTGGTAGAAATAAGTTTATTGCTCTAATGTATTCAAGAGAGCTGTTAGGCACTGATTGCATGAGAGCCTGATTCAGTCCCCCTTCCTTGCAAAAGATGGGAACTTCCTCCAGAACACCAGTACTCTGCAATGGCTGTAGAGCACTTACTGAATGTATCACAAGCAGAGTTCCCTAATCTGCTTTATGGTTTATGATGAAAGAACATCAGGGGACAGGAGGTCTCTCCAGTGACTCTCAAGTTCACTGACAAGTCTTGGCATCATTGAAAGTGAATCTAATTAAGTGGCGTCCATAGGGATGTGTGAGAGGACTGATGATGATCAGTATTTCCATCAGAGATGTGGGAATTGATACGGAATTGTGGATGAGCCTGTAGACTGACAGGATGGTAAATAAAATTAATGCTACTGACAGTCTTGTATAGGGCTTTGGGTCTTTTCCTTACTTGGACTGCTGCCAATGCAATGGGCTCTTAATGACCCAGCTGCAGGGTTATGAATCTCAGTACTGATATCTCTGGTTTTCCTGATGTATGGAAAGAAATGGCTTAGAGAGCAATATTGGGGGAACAGTGGGCAGGTAATTCAGCAAAGCTTCCTGGTGTCCTGCTTGACCCAGAAGATGATGTGGGTGTAATGAGTGAGGTAGTCACTGGAACACTTTGCTGCCTCTCCACCCAGCAGCGTTCAGAGGAATGAACCTTGGCTTTAGTGTTTAAAAACTGAGAAAAGGATGGAGACAGGAGCTGCTGAAACAATGTGGAAACAGAAGCTGAAGCAAACTCCATCTGTTTAGCTTACTGAAAAGAGACTGAAAGGGGACTATTGTCAATTATTCTCTCAAAGAGAAATTTTGACATAATATGAGACACACATAATACAAATAGATGGCTACAAAATAAGCCCACACAGACTGAAATGAAATGTCCGAGTGTGTGGAGTTTTTTTTTGGAGATTGACTACTGGAAGTTATCCAGGGAAGTGATGGATTCTTGTATTTCTTGATGCCTTTTTAAACCATGGATTTTTATGATGTATTATCCTTGGTGGGGGAGATCATTCATTGGCAGTGTGAAAATGCAAGTGGAAGGAGTTCTCCTGTGGTCTCCAGGAGGTTGGTGCAGCCCCTTGGGCAGTAGGTCAGTGAGTCCCAGCTAGCACATCCATTTCAGTACTGCTCTTCAGGCTGAAGTGTGGGTGAACAAATCCTTCCAATCAGCAGTGCATTGGTACCTATGATTTCTTTTGTTTGTACTCCAGAGCCTTGGAACTGTCCTGTGCCTGTAAATCACAGAGCTCTTCTCTGTTCCTGCGGCTGGGGCTCAGCAAGATGGAAGCAGCACGTGTTAGCTCTTCCTCAGAGTGAGCTGTAGCTCTTGTGAGCAGGAGAGTTCTGTGCAATCAGTAGAACTTGTGCAACCCACCCTTGTTAAAGGGGAATCTGTGCTAAAAAACACTGAGCAGATCTGTGACAATGCTCAGAGCAGTGCACCTGATGGATTTGGCAGAGGGCTGGCTAAACTGCTGGAGGTTGTGGGAGGGTCTCCTGTGTCAGCCAGGACCTGGTGGATATCTGTGTACCTGGTGCTCCAGGCTTACACAACTAGTTAAAAGCTTGTTTGGGTTCCGTGCACCCTGTGTGCTGAAGAAATATTTTAATCACACTGGAGAAACCTTTTACTTGGATGTCTTGAAGTGATGGATGTATTAGAGAAGACGAAAGCAAAAGTACCTGTTGGCACATTTCTGATTTTTTTATCCTTTGTCTTGTTGACCATTAATCCTGGATACAAACCACTTACTGCCTTGCCCATATTAATGCCAAAGTTGAATGCTGCCAGCATGGTCCATACCTACTGCCAGACTTCTGCCTTTGAGGGGTCACCTGCATAGCAGTGCCACCATAGTAGTCACAAAGTTAGCCCAAAACTAGAAGTTTGTCCTTTCTCTTTTGAAGACGAAAGAAAGAAATGTCACTATGCAGTAACTGAACATTTGGACTTAAAATAACTGCTCCCCTTCTAGTTCTGCTCCAAATACCATGTGCTGTGGCTGGGTCACACCTCTCACAAGAGCTTGCTCTCGAAGGCTCTGTGGACTTGGTGCCATGGAGGGCAGCTGCTCTGGCTGTGCTGGGACTCTGTCAGAGGGTGGGGAAGGACACAGGAGGAAGAGTGATCCCTTGAGCAAGGTGACATTGAGGAGAGGAACAGCAGCTAGGTGGAAGACAGGCATCTGCTCTCTTGCAGTGGCACGTGGTGAAGGAGGAGGGGAAGCAGTGAAAAATGCATTGTAATGATGCTGTGGAAACCCTGCACAGGATCGAGCTGGGCCAGCATGAAGCTATTAATAAAACAGCAGTGTCTCTCTCTGTGCCAAGTGCGCCAGTGAGTGGAACCAAAAAAATGACTTTGGGTAGGTTTAGAAATGAGCAAGTGTTGGCATGCAGCAGCTGCCCAGGAGTGAGGTGTGGACACCAGGCAAGAGGGTAGGATGTGATTATTGCTTTTATGCATCTGCAGTTCAGAGGTGAACTACAAGAATAAAAGATGTATTGTTTTGCTAGTGATAAGCTCTGCTTTGAAACTAATTTTTTGTCTCTCTTCTTGACAGAATATGTGTGCTGCTAGATGGGAGTTTTGTTTTCTCACTGGTACCTTGGTGGATATCTCCAGTGGATTTACAGTTGATGGGGTGTCACTGAGCAGGCAAACACTGTTCCTAATACCTGTGGGACACTGGATGATGGATAGCAACTGGATCTTTGGTCTTGTAGTGCTGCTTCTGTTTGACCTGATGGCAGATGGGCATTGCCAACTTCAACATTCACCAGTCCCTTCCTGTGTTATCCTATGGCATCTCCTCTTTTGAGGCTGCAGCTGGCTCCCTGCTTTACATTATGCTGCCTTGGTGCACATGGGGGAATTCAGACATCCTCCTTCCCTCTGTGGAGGGGAAATAGAAAGACCCAGGGGACATGGGGACAGGGAAATGCCAGAATTAGGTGAAATAGCCGAGTGCTCCAACATCCCCCTGATGTGCCTGGCCACACCCTGTGGCTGGGGGGAAAGGGAGCAATCCCTAAATGTGCTGCAGAACCTGATGCTGGGAAGGCAGTAATGTGCCAGCTGAGGCTCTGATGGAGGAAGAAGTGCTGGTTGCTATGGTTACCAGAGATATTAACCCTGTGGTGTTTGGATGGGCAAGGTTTAGTTAACTGTGCCACAGGCTGGGTAACTGTTTGGGAGCGTGTAGTGCTCTGCCTAAGAAGTTAGGAGTTGGCATTCAGGATTTGAGAAGCCCATGTCCCAACCACATTTTAAAGTATGCCCTGGTTCTAAGTGTGTCAGCAGCCTTCTTAGGGTGCATGTGAGTTTTAGTAGCTCTTCTCTGTTGTGGTGGTGAATGCCAGAATTTCTGAGGGTAGGTTGCAGATTTAAGTGGCCAGAGTCTGCCTCCAGCTTTAGTTCAAGGGTTAATCTTTGCATAAAATGGACTCTGGATTACTCTAGTTTTTCTACTAAAGAGAATGTTGAGCAAGCTTGGAAATCTATGTTGTCTATTCTCTAATTTGAAATGACTGTCGGAATAAAGAACAAGATAATGTCTTCTAAGGTTTACTGTATGTCTGATCATGATTTGTGTGGCTGGTCTCTGTTTTCAGTGTGTATTTGAGCCATAGCTGTTTTAAGAAGAGCTTATGTTTGGGCAGAGCCTTTTCCCCTTGGCTTACTTATTTTGTCCTGTGAATTCTGTGAACATATGACTCGGTCACTATCGTCATTAGCTCTGATTTTCCAAGGGGTGTACAGTGCCCTAGCAATAAATAAATATGAGCAGAAAACCACAAATTGGGAGAGTGTAGACTGGGGAAAGTGCTGATCTTAAAATCTCCCTTTTAGAAAATAAAGCCCCTATTTACAGGATGCATTTAAAATGGAAGGGAATATTGCTTCAGGGATATTTGAGAGCCATGTCCTCCCCAGCACACAGGCACCCTTCCTCAGGCAGCCACAGTGAGGCAGAGGATATAGTCTTGTATGCATCAGAAAAGCTGTTTTTAAGTCCCTCCTCTCCGTCATGCCCTGAACAGGATCCTTGAAATAGTTGAAATTGTTGTTTTATTTTGAATCCACTCTCCCCTCCATCCTCTAGCGTGACCTGGTTTGTGACTCCACAGAAGGTTGTGTTGATGCTCAGTAAAAGTGCAACCACCTTGGCCAGGGATGGGAGAGTAGGAGCTGCTAAGGCTTTACTACCAGAGAGAAAAAAGTATTGTTGAACTCTGAGCTGAGCTTATACTTGGGGTTTTTTTGTGGTTGGCTGAGTGCTGTGGGAGGTTGTGAAGGAAGATGCATATGTATTCTGCTTCTCCTGTTTGGGATTTTTCTGCTTTATTGTGTCCAACATTTTACTTGTTGAGGTGTTGGTTTCCTTTTTTTTTTTTGGTAGTAGTAAAAGTATGAGTACTGAAAAAAGAGCTGCTAGGTCTCTAAGGGCTGGGCTTCAGGAGTTGGGATTGTCTCCTGAAGGTACATGCTGACCTTTTGTTGCTCAAGTGAAGATAGCAAAAAAATCTTAACTTAGGTTTGTGCTGTTTGTGTATGCTCCTTACCTAGAAATACCAGCTTGTTGTCTGTCCCAGTGACAGCAAAAAGGATTAATGTAAAAGCAGAATTGGGTTTATGTTTATCCCTAATCCAAATTTCATATTATGCAGCAAACCTGGCAGCTGTGAAGCTTGGATGTAAATACAGTAGCTGAAGAATGCATCTCCATGAATTCAGGAATGAAAGAATTAGTGTTTAATTTAAGATTCTCCTTGAATTTAGCTGTAGAAATAATAGCCATGGCCACTTTTCCCAGCAGCTGCAGTCACTGCACTTCAGAAAATGCTCAAAAGATGAAGGTATGCAATTTTTAGTTTTAACTAAGGCAACTTTTGATGCTTATAGTAGCAATATTATGAATAGCAAAAGGAAGATAACCAGCATCCAAAGGCTATGGGTGTATCCCTGAAATGGCTGAGTTGCCTCAAACTTAGCTGCAGTTTCCCCTTTGTTTGTCATCTGCTGTGCTAGTTGCTGTGGCAGCTCTGTATGGAAATCTCAGAGCAGTTCTTTCATCATTATTGTTGTAGGTTGATATATCTGGAGCCTGAAGGCATATTTAAATTCAGATGAATTTTTAACCCTTTCACAGTAGTGGAGTCAGGAAAGCAATTTAGTTTGAGAGAACTAGGGTGTGTATTTGGATGGATTGTAACAAAGGTACCCTGGATTGTGTTACTGTGTTGTCTCTTGTTGTTCGGCTTGTTTTTTTTCTTTCCCAAGCCCACAGTCAAAAAGCCTGGAGAAGAGAATGTCTTGGAGACTATCCAGAAAAAGGATGTCTTATCTAAGGTAGCTGTGTTTTCCTGGAGCAATTTTTGCTGCTGTGCTGGGAGGAGGGGGAGGTAGTCACCAGTTTCTTCATGTGCCTTGTTCTCTCCTGCCACCTGTTAGTTCCTCCTTTTCAGTGCAGTGTGATCCAGGCCTTCTCCAACGTGTCAGGATGACCCACTTTGAAAACGCCGGCTGCCGCTGCTGTGGGATTGAACCGGCGCTGGCGCTCCAAAGAAGCTTTTTGTCTAAGAGAAGTTTAGAAACAGGATGATGTGAATATAATGGAGTGATGGTAGCTGTGTTAGGAGCTACCCTGGCAGTGAGCCTTGATCTGAAATATGTTTGGGAGCAGCCTTAGCCAGCCTGGTCGGCGCTCCGGGAGTTGTAGGACCAGTATGACGAGAACTGGGAGGCTGCAGCTGTTCCACGCTGCTCAGCCCAGCCCTGGGATGGGCTGAGTGTGCTCCAGTCTTGCTGGGAATGGTAGGCTTGGGGCATTTCAGGGGACTAGGTTGTTTTTTCTGGTCTCTTATAGTAGCTGTGAGCAAAAAATAGGAAGGGTCAGGGAACTGAGAGTAACTTTCTGTATTCTGTTTTTAAAAAAACTTTTCCTTAGCACAAAGTTAGTCAGCAAGTAAGTGTTTATAGGTATGTGATGGAAGCTGTGCACAGGCAGGGAGGAGCTCTTGTGGGACATGTCTCCATGGAGGAATGCTTGAGGAGGTCATAGCCCTAATAGCTTGCTATGATGAGTTCATATGTTGCCAAGTGTGACCTTTACAGACCTGCTAGTGCAGCAGGCAAAGCAGCTTGGCTTTCTCCAGGACATGTGCCAGAGCTTCCCCATCATTATGTGTTTGCTGTGGCATTATTTGGTCTAATTAGGAACCACTCTTACTACTTAATTTTCCTGTACTCTTACTTTTGCACTCTACCTTAAGTTACTTCCCTGTTCGTGTGCTTCTTGTGCAGGTTCAAATTGTGGTAGGGTTGTAGTGAATTTTCTAGCACTGCAAGGATTAGTGGTAATATATATACATAATAACTTCTCAGTAAGGACTGGATTTCTAACTCCTAGCTAAAACCATGGTAACCCACCACTGATATTCCAGGGTCTGTTTAGTAACATTGATTTATCATAGGCTTTTCCACAGAGTGTTTTAGGGTCTGCCTTGAGGGCTGAAAGCCTGCATGTAATCCAAGTCTCAGCATATGCTGTATGAATCTGTAACTTGATTTTTTTTTCTAAATCGACTTAATTTGATAGGTATTTTAATACTGTAGTATCTGTCAACATAACACTACTACTTTGGTTTAGACGCTACTGTAAAGATGATGTTATTCAGGATCTGACTGTGGAACCTTGCTGTCTTTCTGCTTGGACTTCTTGGAGAGGTCAGACACAGCTTTGCAGCTCTTCTTTCTAAGCCTAAAGGAAGTAGATAAGTGCAAGAATGGATGCACTCAATGGTAGTGTTTCCCAAAGGCTGACCTGTCTGTCTGTAGTGGGTGATCCACATCTGCTGAGGGCAGCAGCTGTGAGACTCAGACTTGTCTCCTTCCTCTTGCTGACTGCTGGCTTGCCTGATGCTTCCTTTCTGCCCAAGTGACATCCCTCAAGGAGGTAGCCAAGGGACAAATTGATCTTTTCTTTTGCTTTTGTGTCCAATATAAAGGGAGTCAGCATGGCTTCTCCTTTCTTGTCACAGGCCTTATTATCAGTAACAATAATAATGAGCTGTAATTTAACCTGATGGCTGTTCTGCTCCCCCATACCCCTTGTGCATGTGCCCTCCTGCTGCACAAAGACCCTGTGTTGTGGGGAAGTGGAGTTACACGTTTCCTTAATCTGTAACTTGACTGATACAGGCCTTTCATTAGTCTTCATTCCTACAACAACAGAGAATACAATAATTCTGGTTTTTAGGAGCTTTCAAAATCTATTTGAGGTTGGAAAATGGACCTTGTGGAAGGTTTCACCCTCTTCAGTGTTTTCAGTCTGGATATTCCTTGGTGGCTTCTGAAGCTGGTTGGCAGCAGGTTACTCAATGAAGCTTTATGGTATGCTGGCTGGCTGTTTCGCAGGCCAAGAATTTCAATGTGTAAAGTATGACATGGATGAGGAGCTGAGAATGTTCCTAGGCAGGGTACTGAAGCCTTGTATTGGGTTGCTAGTAACCTGACTCTACTGTCTCCCATACTGATTCTGTCATTAGTGTGTGTCAAATTTATGTGGTGTTGTTGGGTTTTTTGTTTGTTGTTTTTTGGGGTTTTTTTTTTGTTCAAATTAGCAAATATGGCTTTTGGAAAGCATTCACTGGATCAGGCATTCTCAAGGAGTAAGCATGATAATTTCTACACAAAAATCTGTACAAAGGAGGTTTCTTCTAACCCAAGTTAGAATCTCCTGCACTAAAGAGTATAATTTTTTTTTAAATAATCTACCTCTTGTCACAACTGTATTGATAATGTTGCTACTTGAGTTGCTTGGGTTGTTTCTGCCTGTAGTTGGAGTGGATAATCCAAAGCTGTAACCTCTCAGTAGAGTGAACTCAAGCCAAAGTTTGACAGCAGAATAAATCTGGCTTTAGGGCTTCTCAGACTGAATTGAGAGCCCTGCATTGAATAATGCAAAGAACTATGCTGCCATAAACTCACTTCGTTGTTTAGGTGTTTCCTGTGTGCATTTATCCTGTCTGTAACTTCTCTTTCTGTCTTGGAAGGTCATACATGGGAATGAGTGTTTTCTTCCTCCTAGAAGCTGAGGTGTGCTGAGTTTCTGTTCTCATATGGGCTTTAAACCCAATATCAACTGCTCTGATAATTACATTTAATATAGTCCAGTGTCTGTCTCTGATTTAGGATCAGGCTTGCAGTGCTAAATGATAGCCATGGTCACAGTTTAGGTCCCATGGTTATCTCATTTGGCTCTTCCTGTCCTGTGCTAGGTCCCAAAGACAGTATTTCTTTGTTGTTACTGCCCTGTCAGATCTCTCTCATCCTTTTCTATAGTACATCTGGGTCCATGGTGCCCAGGGCTCTGTAGATACTGAAACCTGTGCCATCCCTCCAGTAAAGTGGTATTCAGTTTGCTATGGCCAGCTAATTTGCTATGGCAGAGCAAATTTCTGACTGAAGGTTGAATGTGATGGATGCATAAGAAGCAGTCTTTCTTTCCAGAGGATCCTCTGTGGATGTCCTTAGCATGGGCATCCACATGGCCTTTCTGAAGGAGAACAGCAGCAGCAGAGAGCATCAGCTGTCTGCCTTTCCTTATGGCAGTGCTCATTAACACACTGCCCCGTGTATGATGCAGCCTGTTGAGACTTTTCATGGTGTGATGGTGTCAGCAGAGGGTGCAACTTCAGGAAGGAACATATGTTGGTAAAGGCTTTAAAAGTTACATGTGTACTAACAAAAGGCCTTTCCTGGTAAAGAGTTTAATATAGTTTTGGCAAGCCACAAAAATTGTGCTAATTAGTCAGTACACAGTGTCTGCAGCACAGCTTTCTGGCTGGGGTAGCAAAATCTAAAGGCAGATGAGTGGCGTCTTTACCCATCACTGAGCTTTCAGCTTTGAACTTGTCCTTAGGTGCAGGCCATGCAAAGGGTAGTATTAAAAATAATAAAAAAGGAGGTAGGAAATAGTGTTTCTTTTTAGTTTATTAGTCTATGCTGCTTGGGGACTGATTGCCTTTGTGTGTGACAAAGGAAACTCTTGGTAGGTATTAGGGTTTTTAAAGGGACAAATCTCCCAGCAGTTGGGCACTCCATTTTATTCCTTGATTTATTCTTTCTCAGGCTGCAGTTTCTATGCTCCAGGTGTGGTTCTGTGAACAACCTTTTACTCACCAGTGCAAGTTTATGTAGACCTGTTCCTACCCGCCTGCTCATCCCTGCCACTGTGCTGTGCTGGGACAAGGAATGAGTTGCACTTTTGGCTTGAGCCAGTCTCATTCTTCACTGAAACTAGGAGGGGTCATCTCTTCTCAGGCTTGTGCAACCTCCCAACAAAAAGGATTTTTATGTGGTACACAACCGTATAAAACTTCCATGGATAGCTTTCAGCTTTGGTGGTGGTCAGTGCCTTGAGTGGCTCCGGAGCTGGTACAGGATAAGGGGGCAGCCTGTGTGGGTGGGGCTGGTGACAGGACGGTCCAGGACTGCCCTTACTGACAGCCACCACTCAGTGCTTGTGTGCCTTTAACTGCATGCTTGGGTGAGGAAACTGATGTGCTGGGAAAGAGCTTTCTGGTGGCCCAGTTTGCCAGTCTGGTTCCCTGGGATTCCAGGCAGGTGCTTGTGCTCACAAGTGGAAAGGGGTGGATGGAGAATAGGGGTGCTTAGTCTGGTCCTGCTGCCACAGGAGACTTCTAATGCAGTGGCACCCTGTGGTCCTGGGTACGTGGGCAGGAGATGATATACAAGTAAAATCTGAGCAAAAGAGAGGTAAGTGTGGGTGGGAGGTTGATAGATACTGTGGAGTCCCATGACTCAAGTTACCATGCCCTGCTGCAGCATATTTTCTCTTGGTCCTATTAAAGTAAGCTTCTCCAGGTAAGGGATAAGTTTTCCTTTGCCTTGCAATTGCATCCAGACTTTATGCTCACCTGCTGCAGATGCAGTGGAGTTGAAGCCTGAATCCTCTTGAGCCTTCAGTTGCCTAGAGTGGTTTTTAAATAGCCTTTGTGTCTGTGTAACAAGCACTCTCTGTTCCTAGAAACAGTGTTAAAGGAGGCTGTGTGCCTGCCCAGGTGGGTCAGCACAGGACACAAAACACATCTGTGCTGTTTCTCTCTCTTCTCCTGCCTGTTACATCACATCTTACCAAGAAGAGGAGATGGCTTTTCCAAGGTCTAAGAACCTTTTGAGTAGAAACATAGAAAAATCAAGGTTAGGATGACCTCTAAGATCAGGTGGGGTTTAGTTTCTTTTAGGTGATTTTGTTCAGGATCTTTGCCTGCTTCCCCTGCTTCCAGTTGCAGCTAACTTTAGGGAGACAATTGAGCAGACTCGTGTGCTTCTGGCAGGTTCCTCTGCCGAGCTGGGCCCACGAGGTGGCAGGAGCGTTCCACGGGCGCTGCCAGGGCGGCGGGACGGCAATGCAGCTGCTGCTCGTTTTTATAGGCGAGCCGAAAACCGGGCTCGCTTGTTTGCGTACCACCATAATTGTGTTCTGGAATTTGGAAAAGTTTCACGTGTCTGCATGTCCTTATTTTCTTTCTATAGTATTGATTTATTTTGGGTCTTGACTCTCTCTTTTTTTTTTTTTGCCTGTTCTCAAGGGAGGTGAAGGGGAGGGAAAGATGTATAGCAACATCCACAATTCCTTGCAGGTTCCAGCAATTGATCAAACGCTGTGAAGCACATTACTAAGGCTGCAAGGGATGCTGCTTTTGTCCTCATTTCACCCTGTTCTGTCAGGGTATTGCATCACGTAATATGCAAAGTGTTCAGAGCTCCTGCAGTACCCTAGTAATAGGGGTGAACTGAGGTTGCAGCAACAGCTCTGCCTCTGCATTCCTGTTGCTTTCTATAGGCTTTAGCACACTCACTTATGCTGCAAACCTGCCTTGGGGTCACTGGCTCTGCTGAACACAATGTGATCCTTGTGGAGTCATTGACAAGCAATTTGGGTGAGGGGGAGAAATTGTCCGGAAGGACCCACTCAGAGAGATCATAATGTGATCAAATGGTGAGGAGGGAAGTCATTCTTTTCAGGCATTTCTCTTTTCACAGTTCTCCCACCCTCCTGAAATAAATGCTCATGTTTTACATCTCAATTCACTGCTCAAGGATGTGGGACTGAAAATCAGCAATGCGGTTGTTTGCTCTTGTTCCTCATCCCTTGTGTCAGCCAAGAGGGTCCCCTTTCTTTTGCCTCTGGTGAGGAATTTTTTTAGGGAGGTGGTTAGCAAAAGGCAAGTCTTTGTGAGAAAGCTGGCTGGGAACAAGAACACAAAATTCAGGGGGTTAAGGGCACCATTTTGGTCAAACTCCCCTCTCTAGAGGGCAGGGGGGTGGAAACATCTTTCTGCGCTTCCTTTGCCACTCCCTTCCATTTCCCTTATCTCTTTGGCTGTCTTAGTGCTACACCAGATTCCTTCAGTCATCTCTTATTCAGGAGATGTGTGTTAGCATCTGAGCACTCTGTGCTCCTCTTTGCTGGTGACAGTGTGTATGTGAGGCTCTGTACCCATTGCATCCCTGCCTTTTGTGCTGCTCCTGACTTCCTGAGCATGACTGGCTGTAGAAGGGGCTCTTTGGGCCGGTGCTCACTCCATTTTGGTTGTGGAGTGGACAGAGCGATCCTACTCATCCCAACACAGCTAAAATGCATGTAAGAGAAGAAATGTAGCCAAGTAGGTGAAGAAATGCAGTTTATGGTTCTCTTCTCTGTCCCTCCCCCCATCTGGTTTCTAGTAGCAACAAGAGCCTTCACAGGAGCAACGCGTCTCCTGTGTCACACAACTGTCTCTATTCAAGTATCATTGTATTTTTGTCCTGGTGTGTGTCAAAATAACTTTATGGTGTAGGGAGATGAGTTGGATGGGAGATGAGGATACTCTTATTTACCCTGTTTGGGGAAAAGTTATGCTGGTAGGAAGAGTGCTTGGTGATGTATTTTATGTTGGGGGAAATGGGCTGGGATTGCTCTGCTGCTCTTGCTTGTTCTCTTCTGGAAAGCAGCTTAGAGTTGTGCTGGCAAGCTGTCTCTTCTGGTGTAAGCAGGGCTGTGCCCTGGGCTCCTCTGGCTCTGAACTGTGATGTCTGAACAGATTGCTGGGTTACACACTGAGCGTGACTGAATGCCGCTGAAATGCGGTGAGCAGAATTTCACGTGCCTGCTGCTGTGTGCTTGCTGGAGGTGCAGAGGGAAGGCAGAGATGGAACAGGACACTTCTTTATCTGGTGTGGCATGTAAAGCATTGAGTTTGTGGCAATTCCAGGCTCTACTGGTATGGGAAGCTGAAGGGATCCCGTGACTCAGCTGGTGCCATGCTCTTCCTTGCTTACTTCATATGGAGGGGGAAGGTAAAGAAAGAGCAGTTGGAAGGATTGCACAAGGGACTGTCATTCCTCTCGGGTGGTGCAAGCATCAAAGCGAGTGAGCTCACAATTAGCCAAGAAATGACAAGCAGGAGGGGCTAGATTGGCAGTAAGCAGGCAGGAAACAAGCCAAGAGGAGAGTACAGTGGTGTACTCCTTGTCCGTCATTTACCCACAAACACTCCTTTAGTGTTTAGGAGTACTACTGCTGTGTGCTCATTGTCAGTTTACTGCCTTATTGCCTTTTTCTTATTCTTCTTTTCTCCTTCTCCACTGTAACAATGAGATATAATACTGAGGCATTACAGAATGTGCCATGACAGTGAAGGCATTTTTTCCTGACAGCTTACTTCCATGGTGTCTAGTCACTCATAATCTACTGTTTGGCTCAGTGCTGTATTGACTTGTTTGAAGAGAAATCCTATTGATATGTGGGGACCTTGCTAATATTCTTGCTTAGTTAGGAGAGAAAATGCTGTAATGATTTTTTTGGGAGCAAGTATGTTTTCATTACTTCACAACATCAAGCATAAGAAAGATAATACGCTGGGAAGGAGAACGACCTCATCTCTTCTCTGTATGTATTAAAGGATAAGATGCTGAAGTCAAATGAGGAGCTGTAGATCTTTCCACGGTGAAAGCAAGGTAGTTAATGCAGTAGTACTTAGCATTCAGGAGCTTAATTCAGCCTTGGACTTGAGAGAATTCAGCTCCTTTCCCCCCTCCTTCCTTCACATCCTCCTTAGACAAAATATATAACACTGCATGTGCAATACTGGTTTTTTAAGGAAGCCGAGAGCATTTAGCTGAACTACAGGGAAATGTAGGGAAATGCATAATAGGGTTTCCTGGCAGCCTTTGTTCTTGATGTGGTTTTATAACTCTGGAAGCACCTGAAGTTGCTGTTCCACCCCAATGCGACTGATGCTCCCTGCCCCGTTGGGCATGTGGATGGAAGGGATGGTGTGTATATGAGGCAGTGCCCTTCTCTGTCCCTGTTACCCTGTGTGCCTCTTCTGAATCATGTTCTCTGCTTCTGACATGGTTTTGCAAGTTGTTTTTTTTTCCTGTGGTGAAGCTGATTTTCAAGGTTCATACCTTGAAAAGATTCATAGGCATTGTTAACCCTCAGTTCTATTAGGCAGTGCAGCAAATTCAGGCTAGGAAGTTGGTCATTGTCAGAAGCACCTCGACTGCCTTTGCTACTATTTTGTTTCCCTTGTGCAAGAAAAGGTTGTTTACAAGAAGTGATGGTTTTCATCCCAGTTCAGCACGGTTCTTAGAAATAATTTGTTGGCTTAGGGAGACAGATGTGTTTGTGTTGTAGCACTGCAAATGAATGGTTGTGGCTAGACCTTTTTCTAACAGGCTAATAAAACTTCTACTGAATGGATCTAGAACAGGGAGCAATGAACACGTTTGTCAGCCTGTTGGGAGTTGCCATGGTGTGCAGGTGTGAGCTTGGAAGGACAAGAACCTCATGGAATGTCCTTGCTAGTGTGGAACTGTGCCTGTTTATAGCATGTTCTTCTCCTGCCACAATGTATGGCTGTATTAATATTCTCAGGTGCTTTTGCAGGGCAGTTAACAAGTCCCTCTTTTCCAACATCTTTTTGTGAAAATTAACACAAAATTTTCCTTTCCAGATTAAGGTCTGTGATTACTATCACATGTCATATTGGCTAGTCTAAAGATGGGATGTCTACTTTAAGTACCTAGATCTAAATTCTTATTATTAATGACAAGTTGAAAATAAGAGGCTGGTGCTCTCCTGCTGTGTGTTTTCTGATTTATCCTTTCTGATTTCCCAGTACCTTTTGAGCTTATAGCTTAGTTTAATAAGCTGAAGGAATAATTGAGGACTGTCCCAGCTTGACGGAAAAGCGTTAAAGAATGCCATACTATTCCATAAGAGTGTTTATAAAAGTAGAAAATATGTGATAAGCACATTTGAGAGCTGGAGTTAATAATGAGGTCCAGACTGTGGGAAATGTGGCTTCCTTAGCTGCAGAGTGCACAGAACCATTTTCTTGCTGTGTGTGCTCTCCATGAGTCTGGTGCTCAGCACTGGAATTTGCTTTCATTCCTCCCTGCATATCTGTAGAAAAAGAAAGGGGAATGATTTTTGAGTCTATTGCTATGTGACTCATTGTGAAGTCCAAATTTTGTAGAAGGATGAAAACTTTGTCTGTGTGTATCAGTTTTAGGTGAGGGCACTAGCATGTTGTTGGGAATAGTGCAGGCAACCAGAGCTTCAAGCATCTTCCACTCCACTAGATGAAGCAGGAGTCTCACCTTTTAGATTAATTTTTTGTTTTCAAGGGTGTTGCTATCATTACAGTGTGATTAATAATGATCAGGCACAAGGGCACAGACTTCAGAACACCACCACTGCCTCTAACTTTGATCCATTCCGCTCAAATGGGTGCACATAATGTGGGCTCAATCACTCTGAGTGAAAGACATTTGGGTTTAGTCCCATCTATACAAAATATGACTTCTCAGTACACATTCAAGCTCATGGAGCATAATTATAGAAGAGCGTGGGGTTTGGTCCAAGATAAAAACTACTGAGACCTAAGAATTGAAAATTTACCGAGATATTTGCAGTGGTCATGCAACAGTAGGATTCTGGCAGTATTGGAAGGTATGGATTTTATCTAGGGATGTTTTTCCTTAAGAAAACAGCTACTCTTGGGCTATTAAAAAATCCCCACCAACCAACCAGTAAAAAACCCACCACAAAATGAGCACACACCCCAAAAAGCAGCTGGCACAGTCATGTCTACAGTTTTGATGAACAAGTTCTGAAATACTATAGGCTGTGTTTCAGAAGTACTGGGACTGGCTTGGAGATCATGGACCATTTAGGCTTGTTAAGGAAAATACATAGTTTGTCTGATGGCTTGTTTTTGTTACCTTTCCTTCTGTTCCTGAATTGTTGGAAACAGTATCTGTTCATGAGAGGTCTCTGTGAAGGGCTGAAGTCAGAGCTGCAGATACGGGTTTTAGACTGGGAAAGGGAAGGGGACATGAGATCATTATATGAAATGCACTTACACCTTCTCTTTGTTTTTCAGTGGATGAATATATTGCCATTGCTAAAGAGAAGCATGGATACAATATGGAGCAGGTAACAACCCTTTGAATACTTTATTTTAAAATATTTTTCAGCAAGTATTCAAACATGACTTCAAGTGACTGCCTGGAACTGCTTCCTTCTTTCTGTACCTTCTGTGTTTTCTCTTCTACTTCTTGTCCCAAGACTGACTGTTCCTAATAGTAGCCCGTGCTCTGTGGTTATGGAGGTTACCCCTAAGTTTTACATCAAGAGTCAAATGAAGAAAAACAAAACCATTATAGTTACTAATGGAGTCTGGCCATGAGTATTATGCTTCCTCTGGTGACTGCTTCTTGAGCACTTTCAGAACCCCTAAACAACGTTAAAAAGATTGGCTTATCCTTGGACAGCTGCCTGATTGCACTGCAGTTTCCAGCTGACTGCTCCATCTCTGCTTCATGGATGTCTTGGCAGTTATTAATGAGCTATTGAACCATCATGTGCTTTTCTGAGGCAAACCAATACCCACAGTTATTTACCTTAAAACTGTGCTGCAAATAGTTTTGCATTTCACAGATGAGCACCTTGGCTGGCAGTGCAGTAAACGGGATGGCTTTGCCAGCAACCACTGACCTTAGCCAGTACCTGTAACCTAGGGATGGAAATCCTGGTCTGAGGAACAGACCTCTCCTTTATTCCCTGTGGTCTAGGATTGTGTACTGATCTTTCCTGTGTTAACTGATAATGATTTCAAAACTTGCTGGGGAGATGAGTAGATCTGTGCCTGGGAAATTTTCTGAATTCTGTGGAGTTTCCTCATGCACTAATACTTTCTCGGAAAGGGAAGGCAGGGAATCTCATGACTTACTGTATTGGCAAGTCACATACTGTCTCTACAAGTACAAAAACTTGAAAGTTTATGAAATTTTCCAGACAGAGGCTGTGAGCATAGAAACAAATGGGTGGGATGGGCAAGGGCACCTATGTAAATGATTTCTGCTGTCATCCTTGAGTCAGACTTTCAGTGGTGGATACTCATGCTCCAAAAGACTTCTTGCTGAACAAGAACACTGAAGTTGAGATAGCCAGCAAAATTTCCGGCAAAACTAGGAATGATCAATAAAATGAACGTGAAGGCATCAAAAGGCTGTGAACTTAAAATGAAAATAAAGATGGTAACTCTCTTCAGCTGATATTGGTATTGGTTATTGTGGATAACATTTTCAAAGAGAGATGGCCTTAGAATAGTAGAAATGAGTTTCATTATTTTAATGAAGAAGTGTTGTTTGGAAAGTAAAGACTGATACAGAAGACTGTTGAAAATGAAGTTTGCAATTTTTAGAAAAAATCCACTGAATTCTTGTGGTTTAAAAAACTTAAATTTAGCTAACAGAGATTTGCATTAATTTTAATGTTGAAAATACAGACCTCCCACTCATTCCTTGAAGTCTTTTTCTCTGTTTTTCACTCCCCCTCTGTGTACAGAAGTGCATGACTTGCCACATCAGAGTGTCAAGTGCCTGAGCAGCTTGTAAAAGTGTCCCTGCTCCTAAAAATTTTCTCATTCCTTCTGTAGCACTCTCTCATAATACTCTGGAGTTAAACATGTTTCCTGTGTCCTTTGGGATTTCCTAGAGAGTTGTGCTAGGCATTTTCAGGAAATAAGTGGAGAGGATCTAGCTTGTATTGCTCTGGAAGGCACACATTCATTTTGTATTACAGGGACAAGTGTCAAGGCTTTCAAATCAGGATGATTATTTGAGTCACCAAGGGAAACTGTCTTCAGCAGGTATCATCAGAGTTGCTGTTGGCTGGGTGACTGGACAAGCTGATACAGACTCCCTGGAAGCCAGTAAAAGCTCACTTTAGCATTGGCCACTGTCTCTGGGCTTTGCTGGCCAAGGCAGCCCTCTCCCACACGGGCATTGCCAGTCACTTGACAGCCAGTCCTTGACAGCCAGTCCTTGACAGCCAGTCACTTTGCTCCTCTGTCCAGGTGCTTTGGCTAACAGTCATCACACAGAGATTGCCTTTTTTCCACCTGTGCCCCCTGCCCAAAACATCCCTTCAAAGGCTGAGATGTGCCAGTCTGCTGAAGGGAGTGGGAGCTGCTGGCAGGGTGCTGGGGCGTGTGCTGGCTGGTGCTCCTCTGCCCAGCAGTGTTCCTGTCCAGCTGCCCGATCCGTGCCAGCCCGGCTCCCATCCCTGTCCTTCCACTCCCCTTGCCTGTGGCTGAGTGCCCTGTTGTTGGCTCTGCTGCTGTTGGATCGTGGCTGGAGGCTCAGGACTGTGCTGGTGGGAGTCCCTGCAGCCTGGCCAGCCCCAGGGCAGGCAAGAGGAGGCTCCCCACAGGCTGGTGAGCTCTGGCAGGGCAGGAGCTTCAGCTGGTGATTCAGACAGCTGTGGGTGGTTGTGCTGCACTGTAGTAGTCACAGACTTCTGGAAGCAGCACAGTAAGTCTGGCTGACCTGGCCTTTCCTGCCAGCCTTTGTCAGACACCCTGGGACAAGGGAGCCTGGGAAGGCCCTGTATATGAGTGCAGAGTTCTTCCAGGGCAGCACAGGTGGGAGACAAATACTGGTCTCCTGTTAAAGAAGCCTATAAGGAAAATCTTTTTGTTTACCTCTTGCTTTATATAAGCAGCTCTTCCCTCAGTCCTCATTAACACCTCAGTGCTATTTAATGCTACCCTGCCCTCCCAAAATGTCTTGTTCCTTGTTTACCCCTTGCTTCCTCATAGAGATACCTGGTATATCTCATATTTGAAGCTGAAGGAGGTTGTCAGGGGAGAGAAAACTCAGTCCTTCATGACTGCAGAATAGTTTCTTTGATCCCCTCCTTGCCAGAATGGCTGTGTGGCTTCTGGGACATCTTGATTGACTGCTACAACTGAGATTGTTGCTTGTTCTGCATGGTGGCAGAAAGGAAGAGAAGGTGTCTGGGCAGCACTGAGAGTCCAGTAGGATCTGTCCACAAGGATCTGGACAGTAGGATCTCGGATAGAACCAGCATTTATTGCATGTTCTCTGCAGAATCTCAGGGGCATGAGATCCCTTAAAGGAACTACATTTTTGCATAGCAAAGCATAATGGGGAAGCCCCGATTTTGGAGGGATTTTGTAATGCTGGGCAGCCAAGGTGAAACTACCATTGAGGGTAACTATGGCTGTGAAACCTGAGCTGAGATTGCATATGACCAGCGGGTTACTCTTACGTTTTACTCAGCATGTTAGGGATTGTTTTCACTTCACAGCAATTGTGAGAGGCTGGTTTTTAGCTCTGCAGAATCAGGCCTTCCCAAAATGACTTGCAGTGGTTGCTGGCATGACAGAGGTAGTGTTGTGTCATAACACACAGGGGCTGTGGACCCCAGGGAGGAGGTGGGGGCTGTGCACAAGTGTCTCAGAGATGGCAGAAGGGGAATAGTTTGCAGGTGGTGAAGCACAGCACAGGCACTTTTTCTTTGGAGCTGAGAACAGAGACTGCAACAGCAAAATGAAGGGACAAGGGAACAAAAGAGCAGCCCCCAGAATGTGTGAGATTTATTCCTCCTTTGGGCCAGGGACTCTTTAGCAGCAAGTCAAGGTGGTGCACATTCTCTGCCTTTCCTTCTTCCAGTTCTTGTTTCATTCTCTTCCCTTTTCCCTTTCCCCCTCAGAAAGAACCCCATAAACAATTATAAAAACCCCCAGTCAACTAAGCTGTCCTAATTGCCAGGAAATGGAGTCCAGCACTGGAAACAAGCTGGCTTTCATCCAGTCTTTTTTAGGTAGACTTCCCAAGTCTTTGCTCAGCTTATCTGTGCATACCATGATCAGTAAAGCTCAAGTAATTTCTTAAGTTTTTTCTCCCACCTTTCTGTTGCTAATCTTTTATTACATGATGACCTGTGTTGTTTTGATAAACTACGGGTTGGTCTTCACAGCCTAGCTGAGGGACAGATTCCAGGTTTCTTGCACTCAGAAAAGCATCTGTTGTAGCTGAGAATTAAAATTATATTTAATGTGTTGCCTGAGAAAAATGTTGTAGCTCTCCTTTTCCATTTTCCAGTAATGTTCCTTTTGATTACAATTGTCACCTTGGTGTCTGTATTATTTCTAGGCTCTTGGGATGCTGTTTTGGCACAAGCACAACATCGAGAAGTCTTTGGCAGATCTGCCAAACTTTACTCCATTCCCAGATGAGTGGACAGTGGAAGACAAGGTCTTGTTTGAACAGGCCTTCAGTTTCCATGGGAAAACCTTTCACAGGATCCAGCAGATGGTAAGTGGTGTTGCAGGAGTGGAAAAGCAGAACAGACTGTCGTCTTCAGTGCTGTTTGTGCTGAATGTGTCTAATGCTCTTGAGAGAGAACAGGCCAAAGGGGGATGTTAGAGGGAAAATGCTACCATGAATAGAAAGAAACAATATTATTCCCAGAGTCTCTGTAGAAGTGTTTTCCTGAAGTGCTTTACTGGTTCAGGATAAACTATGATTGTGTGATTTATTTTTTTTTTTTTGCTGGAAATTACAGTTTTCAGTCCCCTGTGTGCTGTGGTAGTGTTTGTCTCAGCTGAAGTTCAGGCATTGTCTGTTCACATATGCCCACACATGTGCAGTAAAGATCATCTCTGTGCAAAGTTGATTTCCTTTGTTACAGTCTGATTTTTAGGAATTAATTTTATTGGATGATGAAGTCTGTGCTTAATGTGATTTGGGACTGTCAGCAGATGCTGTGATGGAGGTTTATACATCCTTGCAAGCTTCAGTCCTTTGCTCTAGGTTGGTAATGATACTATATGATTGAAAACTTCAAGGATAGGTTTCTGCCTGAAAGAAAGTGCAAGGGCGTGTGCAATTTTCTTTTGAAAGAGGGAGAGGATGAGTTGTAAAAATTTTTATTAATTGTATCTTGAGAGAGTTGTCAAGTGGTTCATCACCTGGGTGGGAACTAGACTTTGTTCTTTGCCCTCCTTCAGTAAAGTAGCCTCTTGAGTGTTCCAGCAGGACCCAGTTCCACTGTCTGTGACCCTTTGAAGTGAGCCTAGGCTGTTGCAGTCTGTTCAGCCTCTTTGAAGCAGATGTGACACAGGTCTGTGTTGCTGATCCTGCTGGAAAGCGAAAGGTGCTTTGCCTTCCAAGGGTGAAGGTCCAGTTTCAAAAGGGTGGCAAAAAGGTTTGTTTTTGTCATGTCCTCCTTGATGTTCCTTGTCCTTCACTGACATTAATTTCCAAATGTTCTTGGAGTCCTAGGGTCTCCCACTCCCTTGGGTCAGATGATGGAACTCTTGAAGACTGAAGCTGCTTTGTTCCTGTTTTCTTACATAGGGAAAATAGGGCAGGGGAATGTCCTGGGGGAAAAAGAGAACATAAAGCCCGTCCTGTTGGTTGGTTAACTGCCAAAGCAAGAAATTCGCAATTTGGTTTATGTGCAGAAGCATGGCTCTCTGTCCCTGAGTGAAGTGCATTCCAATACAGGGATGCCAAGCTCATGCACTGTTCCCTAGGTAATGATATTTTTTACTGTTGCTCCCAGGAAAGCGATTCTGCATGAAAGGAATTAAATGGCATGAAGCTTTGTGTTTAGCAGGGGACAGGAATCAATGGCTCAGGAGCACGTTAGTTGTTAGTTTATAGATGCTGCCCCATTAGCACCCGTGCAGATTGGAACTGAGGGGAGAAATCTCCAAAGCCAGAGAATGAAAGGCAAGTTATGTTATTT
This sequence comes from Dicaeum eximium, assembly GCA_013396995.1. Classification (NCBI taxonomy): domain Eukaryota; kingdom Metazoa; phylum Chordata; class Aves; order Passeriformes; family Dicaeidae; genus Dicaeum; species Dicaeum eximium. The sequence continues at coordinate 203,544 of VWZP01010878.1, read as the reverse complement.
ACCAGAGCCAGTTCTGATGTTTTGGCACTCTTTGTACAGGTTTATAGCCAAGGGGATGTTTGTCATGAACAGCCTTGTCCCCGAGTTTGTTCTGTGGAACTCTTTTTAATTTCAGAACACCAGCCTGTTGCATGGCTGTTGGCAACACAACATGGACTTAGCACCTGTATTTGCCAGTGCTGATGGATTTCTGCCTGTGTGCAGCTGTGGGCCAGAGTGGGAGTGCTGGTGTGATCTGTTATTAGAACCTAAAGTCAGTCTGCAGTTTGAGAGCTAGGCTTGTCTCAGGTGAAGACTTCAACTGCACTGTTTGAGTGAAAGAGATCTGGCTCTTGCTCAGAGTTTTGTTTTCCTCCCCACCTGCTCTGCCCTCCAAACTGAATCAGACACTTAAGTAAAACATGTTTTATTCATCAGGAAAGACTGGGCTTTCACCTTTTAAAAGTCCTGTGTGACAGCATCCATGTAGAGCACCTCAGAAGTAGAGAATTAGTCTTAATGCAGTTTTATGCTTTTGGAGGCAGACTTTTCTTTCCTAGCTACAGGGTAATGGCATTTGTGTGAGAGGACAAAAAAGAAAAATAAATTGTATTTTCTGTACCCTCAGTTCACCATACAGCAACGTTTCACCTTTTGAAACTCTCCTTTGTTGAGACCTTTGAATAGACTTTGTCATGTGAATGGTGTGAATAAACCTATTTAACCAAACCTCAAATATACGCTTGGGATGTTTGCAATTCAGCAGTTTCTGTGATTGTTTACATGTGTGTGTGTTGGCTTTTAGGTCTGTTCTGGCTTTAAAACTGTTATCTCAGTTTTGAGGCCTCATTTCAGATTTGCTGTTGCTGTGTTCCCCTATTCTGGAGGGAACCAGCTACTTGACTGGTGAGTGGGAGCTTGCTGAGATGCTCTTTAGAGATCTTGATGCCCTAAATAGTAGGCACTAACCTGAAATGCTCCCCCATCTATCGTTTTTGGAAAGGTTGCAGAACTGCCTTGCTTGAGCCTTTGAGAGAATCCGGTGTAAAGAGGTCAGGTGTTCCTTGGAAAAACAGACCAATTGTATGTGAACTTGTGGTGATACTTTACATATAAACATATAAAAGGATACATGTTTAATTTACAGCTTCCTGACAAATCAATAGCCAGCCTGGTGAAATTTTACTACTCCTGGAAGAAGACAAGGACTAAAACTAGTGTGATGGACCGTCATGCTCGTAAACAAAAAAGGGAACGTGAGGAAAGGTAGGTTTGCAAGCAGAAAGGCCATGTATTGCACACACTGATTTCTTTAGTCTATCCCAGAAATTCCTGTTAGCTTGTAAGAAACTAGATGTAGGATTTTCCCCAAAATGTTTCCTGGTACCACACCTTTCCCCACCCCTCTTCCCTGCTATGTTTTGCTTTGCTTAAAGCCAAAAGGCAGTTGGCACTTCGTTGTGTTCCCTTTCTTGACACTGCAATCCTGATTGCCCTCTAGTGCTCTGGTTACAGTCCCACCATTCTGGAACTTTTTTTCCGATACCGCTTGAGGGTTGGGAAATTGAAATTAAAGCTGTTCACAATCTGATTGGCGCTGTTGTCAGCAGAGCCAGGAAAGCTGATAAGCAGGACAGTAAAAGGAATTAATGAAAGAGCTGAAATCTGCCTTTATTTCCTCCACGTGATGCTGAGCAGAGTGAGAATGTGCACCTGCTACAGGAAACAGGTTCCAGTGCAGGACCCCTCTCAGCCTGTGCCTGTACACACACAGACCCTTCCTCTCCTGCATCTTAGAAAACTCTGACCAAGCATAAGGCTGCCAGGCCAAGCTCCATTCTCTGAGAAAGATGAAGTTAAGGCTCTGATTTTGAATGACTGAGAAGAGGGTAGCACAGGGGAGCTTAGAATGAGCTCTCTGGCTGAGCTGTTCCAGGGAGTGCTGGGTACTTTGGCATTTGGGTCAGGCTGGTGGTGTTCAGGAGGTCATTAGCTACTGAGCTTTAGCAGATGAGCTTGACTCCTGCCTTTTCTGCAAGCTCACCCTCCAGGATACCCATGCAAGCCCTTGAAGGTAGGTCAGCAATGGCCTTGTGCATATTGGTGTAAGTATCTGTACAGTTGGTCACATCTGTCACTTGGTGAGTTCACCTAGTTCTGAAGCTGAAAGAGCCTCAGAAATGCAGAGGTTTCAGGTGATTGTGGGGAAAACAACTGCTCTGAACCCCAGCAACTCCATCTGCTTGATGCAGGTGCCTTCTCAACCTGCTCTAAAATGCAGTTAATGTCTTTGCAGACCAGGCTTGAAGTGTGCCTGCCTTTGGAAGACTTCTGACATAACTGGGCAAAATTCTGCAAATGCCTTTCCCCTCAGAGGGGTTATTGCATTTCCCAGTTGGCTGGCATTTCCCTGTTGCATTTCTCAGTTTGCTGGCTCCACTGCATATGAGCAAGTCTTGTTTGGGCAGGGGGAAGAAATGTGTTTCTAGGGTTGAGCTGTTCTACACCAATGACTCACTCAACCTCTCACATCTCTCCATTAGATCAGCAATACTTGCTTAACAGGCAGGGCCAGGCAGAATACTGCCAGCCAACTTGTCTCTTATTTGGTTGGCTTTCTTTGACCTGAGTCTCTTTTTCCATTCTGTTCTTTCCTCTTCTCTGCAAAGACTGTCTATTTTTCTGCTCCCCATCCTCATTGTTGGGGCTTTTTGTTTGTTTAGTTTTTGAGTTTTCCTACTAAATTATTGGTGGGGGGAGGAATCTTTTATATGGAGTATGTGTTTGTCTTGTACTATGTAGTCTAGGGTCTTTTAGTACTCATCTCTCTTTTTGTTCTGTGCTCACAAATGAAGTTACTGGAATTTAGAAATCCACCTCTCAGTACCTATGCCTGTTTGCTAGGAAAAGTAGCACCTCAGACCATCTGGTGAACGGGAAAGAACTGTATGGGCTGCCATGTGCTGTAATTCTGTAACCTTTGAGGAAGGCAGCTGGATTGGAAATGCTTAACTTGATTTACATCTGCAGGAAGCTAAGCACCAGGCTGTCAGCTTGATGTTTGATTTCTGTTCTCCCCTCCATTATGTAAAATAGTCAAACCCCGGCACCCTCAAAGGATTTGTCAGTACAGCCATGCAGGGTGTGGAATCCACTCTGGGTGAGTTTAGGGTGCCTGGATTTTCAGGTTGTACTGTGCCATTCAATATTGGCAGAACTTCAAAAGTGTTTTTTTGGTTATGGTAGTCAGTGTCTACAACTGCAGAAATGAGGGGGTGGGCTTTAATTTAGCTCATGTCTAGGGGATTTGCTAGAACACAGGAGCGAGCTATCAGCACAGCAAAGACTTGTGAAAAGGCTGAAATCTGAACCTAGGTGAGAGCACAAGGAAGTTATTCTAGAGGTGGGGTTAAGAGAAGAGGCAGTCTGAAGTACCTCACTCAAATACCACTATATCCCTTTCGTGGCCAGCAGGGAAATTCCCCAACCCCTCAGATTGCCACTAACACAGCTCTCAGTGCATTTGGGACCAGGTTTTCAGCAGCTGTTCTAAGTTGTATGTGAGGGGCTTTGTGTGTGCAGCTCTGGGGGGGGATGCTTGGGAGTGGATTCCCTGGAATCATCATTGCCCAAAGTAAGTGTCTTGTGAATCAGCTGGCAGCTTAGGAGAGCAGAAGTGGCTTGTACGAGTGACTGCTCTTGTGGAGGAGGATGGCAGCCCATTCCTCCTTAGGACGTGGCTGCAGCAGGGAGGTGGCCACGTGAGTGCTGATGGCACAGCCAAGCTCACCAGCAGGGCTGTACCTGCTGGCTCCTGCTCTCTGTGAGCACAGCCCTCCCCTGCACTGGAGCTGTGACATATCTGCACCAGCTCATGCTCCTCAGCACAGCCTATGGAAGTTTGATATGACAAAATAGGTTTATTATTTTGATTTAAAAAATGCTTTGATTACATCAGCTTATTTCTTCTGTTTCTGGGCATCATTTCAAATGGTGAATTGACTTTGGTTGTGTACAGTACAAAAATTCTAAATTGTGCAAATGCATTTGATTTAATGTCTGATTAAAATTTCACCTAAGACAGACTGGACAGGTGTGCCAAGGTCACTTTCAATATGGCCTCAATTTCATGCCTGTTATTACTCAGTAACTGATAACTTCTTCTTCTTTTCCAGGGGAGAATAAAATGTGAGGCTGTCACTGAAAAAAAAAAAAAAAACCAAACACTTTTTGTGCTTGTTCTTGAGGGAGTTCATCTTGTGCATGTCTGTTTTGCTAAATATTAAGGAGTTGTATGAAATCTGTGTTTTAGCTACTTGCTGTATTTTTAAGTCGTTCTTTCTGTCTCAGTTTGCCTAAAGTAAAAATGCTTAGTGTCCCCATGTTCTTTGAAAGATAACTTGTGGAATTAATTTCATGTCTCTTGCCTTCTATCTGTGTAGATTTATTTTGCCTAAGTACACTGCTTAGAAGTGTTCCTGTATGCACTATCCTCAGAATTGAGAATTTATTGACTTAAAACCAAATAAAATCAACACCAACCCCCCAAAAAAACTCACATCCTGGGAATAAAACTAAGGAAAGCTGTGGGGCTTCTTTTGGCATTCATGCATTTGTTTTAACATGCTGTTTATAGAAGAAGAGAGCCTCACAAGCTAATACCGTACTGTTTGCTTTTGTCTTCCAGTGAGGATGAAATGGAGGAAGCAAATGGAAATAACCCTATTGACATTGAAGTTGAACAAAACAAGGAGAGCAAAAAGGAGGTATAATTCTGTTTCTTACTCCTGTACAAATGAAAGTGTTTATTTACTAGCTACTTCATGTAGAAGCTGACAGTATCTAATTTTCTGTAGTACTTTGTACAGTTGTCATACAAGAAAAGAATTGTCTTCAGAATTACTCTTAGATCAAGACAAGTGTAGATAAAGGAGTTATGGGTAGAGCTGAGAAAATTTAACACTTTACCATCCCACGATAATGTCCTATGTGATTGTTTCCAGTCTCTTCTATCCTCTCTTTGGCTGTGTTAGCTTAAACCACCCTCAGTGGTTTAAATCAGCCTGACTACATGGAGATGGAGTACAAGCACATCCCCCCATGGAGGTGGCATGGTGGAGGGGGAATACATCCTTTTGTTCTAGGTCGACCAACAGAAGTGCATTTATGTACATGTTAGACTCTGAGCTACATTCCTGATGTACTGAAATCCCCAGCAATACCTGTCACTTCACTAGCACCAGAATTGCAGCTGACAAGTAAAGGAGAAAGTTTTTGTGACCAGTTAATTTTCTCTGGCAGGGTGGCCTTAACCTGTTGTTACGTCAGCTCAAAATGTAGTATTTGTGTCTCACTTCAAGTACTTCATTTTCTGTGGGCATAGAGTTCTGGATGAAAATAGCTCCACAAATCCAACAGTTCTGAAAACCCAGCCTGCAATGCCCTACTGGAAATCATATACGTCATCTCTGTGTTCTTAACCTGCAGGTTACCTGTTACTAAATAAAACCAGCTTGTTCAGCATCAGTGTGGGTTGTATGTATGAGTTACAGGAAGATGCTTAAGACCTTCTTTCCTTGAAGTTAGCTCCCTTTCCTGGTTTCTTCTAGCCTGATTTCTCTCCCAGTCTCTCTCTCCCACTCATTCTATTTAATTTCTTAATTTTTTAAAGGTTATATTTAGGGAAAATCCACTAGAAGTATTTAAAAACATGATCCCACACAGTCACAAAAAAAGTCCCAGAGTAACAGTTTTGTCAGTCACTCTCAGTGAGATTAATTTCTCCAACGAATAATTTTGAATGGAAATAACTGAAAAATCACAGCACATTCCCATCTGCTCTTCACCCACTTGAGGGTGCTCTCTAGACTTTCCAGGAAAGTTTAGCTGTTGTTTCCATTGAAGGAACCAGCACCCTTGATGTCTTCTTAGGGGCAGTGGATGTGAAGCTATTTGTATTAATCCTTGCAAGAAACTGAGTTCTCAGAAGCCTCAGCAACAGCCAGACAGCAAGGGCTCTCTTGGCTAAGTTGCAGCTGTGTACTGCAACTCTTTAGTGTTTTGTGAATAATACTATTGTCTCATTTCCCGTTATTTTAATAAATTTACAGTTTAGATTTTTCTGTAAGCTCTTCAAAACCTTGCATCTGTAAAAGAGCTCCCTTCAACCCCCTTTATTATTTCTTCCTTCCTAGCCAATGCTGACATGTCCTGAACTTGCTGCAGAAGAGGGAAAGGTAGTTCTTCACCAACTTGGCTGCATCTCTTGTAAGACCAAACCAGATCAGATGTCTGCTTTGGACAGTTACCATCAAGACATTTTTTCAGAAAATCTTGGTGTGGGAGGAGGCTTTGTTCCCTCCTTGTCACACTGGTACAGGCCATGGCACTCAAACCAATCTGAAACTCATGCAGCATCTGCAGTCTGGCTGTGTTTGCCATGACAGGCAGCCTTGTGGGGACTTCTTAGGACATGGATTGTGCTGAAGGGCAAAATTGTGCTGACAGCCTTCATAGCCTGCTCAGAGTTCAGCTGTGGTTGTTTAGTCTGGAGAGGAGGAGACTGAGGGGAGACCTCTACCACTCTCTCCAACTACATGAAAGGAGGTTGTAGCAAGGTGGAGGTCGGTCTCTTCTCCCAGGCATCCAGGGACACGATGGGAGAAAATGTCCTCAAGGGGGTGTTCAGCTTGGACATCTGGAAGAATTCTTTCACTGAAAAGGTGGTTAAGCACTGGAATGGGCTGCCTGGGGACATAGCAGAGTTGCCATCCCTGGAGGTGTTGAAGAAACAACTGGACGTGGCAGTTAGTGCTGTGGTTTAGTTGACAAGTGTTTGGTCAAAGGTAGCTATGATGAAGCCTCCATGATCTTGGAGGTCTTCTCCAACCTTAATGATGCAGTGATTCTGATTTTACAGTACCTGAACTCAGGGCTTATTGAAATGCCTTGAGAGAGAGATCAGGTAACCAGGAGGGGATAAGTTTGTTCTTGATCATTAGGTTCTTTTAATGATGTGGTCAGATGTGTAGGGGCTGTGATGTGCTGGCAGCCCAGGACTCTTACTGTAAGGAACCTCCTTGTCCCAGATCTGCAGAGATGGCTTTTTTCAGCTCTGAGACCTGTTGGTTGTTCTCTGACTTACCCAGTAATACTGGGGTTTCTCAGAGTATCTGAAGTTTTTCATCTGTTTCCTCTTTTGAGGATCGTTGGAGGGGGAATCTTCAAATCTTCTTCCTCTTCTTTCTTTTTTTTTTTTTTAACTTTCATTGTTAGTGCAGCTGTTTGGATTTCCTTGCATAGTGACTCCGTAATACTGACATCATGACCTAGACCTGCTTTCTTTGTATCTTCCTTGTTCCTGGAAGTACCTCCCACTTCATCCTCTGATTTTATGTAGCTTGAGATAGCTATATCTTCTTTTTACACAGTGAAATCTGAGGAAGGGAACTTTGTATTAAGGGGTTTGTAAGACTGAAGTACCCTGGATAGCAGTGGCAATATCTAAATAAACAGGACCACTGCTAAATCCCTTCTAAATCCCTGCATTTTAAGTTTCTCTGTTTTTCAAAAATTGATTTAATTATCGAGAGAAATGTGTGTGGCCAGGAAAGAAGAGTTTCCAGGACAGACTAGATGTTCCAATTTTTGCTGGGGCCTAGAGGCATTTGGAGCTGTCAAAAATTGTTCTGCTGGAGCTCTGGTTCTTGTCTGCAACACAAAAGAGCTTTGCATTTTTTGAACTGTGTAAAACAGTCATTTGAAACTGCTTTCATTTTTCTTTAATGTTGAGGCTTCTGGGATGTTTGCACTGCAGGCATTGGCTGTTGGTCAACAGACAGGCTGGACCTGTAGTGAGGCTCTGCTGCGTGGTCCTGGGAAGCAGTGTGTGTAGATGAAATGTGAGTGGATCTGAAATGTCCATCCATGCTGAATAATTTACCTGGCTCAGTTATCAAAGTGCTCCCCTCTGAAGCAGAGGGCAGAGCTTACTTCACTTGTTCATAGCTAAGCCAGTCTGTTTTCTCCTGCTCACCACTCCTGTCTGCAAAGAGACCTAGGGCTATCCCTCCTGCAATGGCAGGAGTTACCTCTTGCCTCTGGGCTTGCCCTAGGCATTGGATCCCATGGAATAATTTGCATCAATGGATAGAAGAAAAAGGTTGGGAGCAGGCAGCTGTCCATGTGGTTGCTGCTGTGGGGCTCAGGCCATTGTGCCCATGAGGAGGGTGAAAGCTTTTATCTGTGACAGCTGTGCTGGAGTCCTTTGGGAGTCAGAACCTCGTACTTACTTGGGGTTGGGTGCTCAGCCTCATGTGGTTTCAAAGGTGAACATTCAATTCTAGGGAGCAAATGCCACAAACTGTGTAGAAACTGCATGCAGCTGCAAATTAGGAGGAAAACAATAGCACCAAGTGAAGCCAATGTGTTTAAAGCTTGCAGTGATCAAGCAGAGGATTTACATGAACTGCCTCCCCTCTCTGCTTTTTCTCTCCTTGCCACCCTTCTGGTCTGTGTTCTTGGCCAGGCTCCAGTCACTGGGTAATAAATCTAAAGTATGGGTTGATTGTTGAGTATAACTTCTGGAAGAAATAGTTTTGCTATCTTAGAATCAGCTGTGGTCTTGGAGGATCTCTAGGAAATGTCCTGGCTGATCTACCTGTCTTTGCTTTCGACATAAGGGATAAAAATAGGACGTAGCCTGTGAAATACTCCTTTTTCCAAAAAACACTTAAAAGTTTTATTTTAAGCAAAGCTGCACCATTTTGATGGAACAGTTGATATACAAATGCTATGCAAGAAAACTTGGCTTCCAATAAGTGTAACAATCTGAGAATTATCCTGTTGTCACCTCACTCCTTTATCCTTTGCCTTTAAATAAATGTGGTTTATTCATTCCTGTGTCTGTCAGGTAGTAAAACAATTCTCAGTAAACTGTTTCAGTTATGTTCTTTCTGTCTCCACACTTTACTTTGTTTCCTTCTGGTGGTGTGTTCAGATCTGAGGATGAAAACAAGAAGGGTTTTGGAGGTTTGAAAATAACCAGAACATTTAATAAATGCAGACTTGGGCATCTGTCTCCCAAAATGAGAATGGGCAGAGAAGGCAACCACAGTATCTCTGTAAACACTGAAAGCTGCTAAAGGAAAGGAGAAATTTGTATAAGACAGTTTATATGACATGCCACTTGAAGCAAAAATGTCTTCCTGTCTGCATATTGGCATTGTTGTTCTCCAGCCTTTGATGGTGGTTAAAAATGAGAGTCACAGAATGGTTTGAGCTGGAAGGGATCTCTAAAGATACTTAGTTTTGTAAAATGACTGACTGCTGTTTGCCAGGTGCCGCCTGCTGAAACTGTCCCTCAGGTGAAGAAGGAGAAGCACAGTACACAGGCCAAGAACAGAGCAAAGAGGAAACCTCCCAAAGGAATGTTCCTTTCCCAGGAAGATGTGGAGGCTGTTTCTGCCAATGCAACAGCTGCTACCACTGTACTCAGACAACTGGACATGGAATTGGTCTCAATCAAACGGCAGGTATGAACGGGATCGTGCAGGAGTAACTGCTGGCTCTGCTGCTAGTGCCTGTTGCAGTCTGCAAAGCTGGCAGGAATTTGTAGCTTGGCAGTGATGATGCACAATGCTGCATGCCTTTGTTGACAAGCTGATGTCCTTGTGCTCTGAATGCAGCTCTGGGTTTTACATCTCTTAGGTTTTAGTTCTGTGGGCAAGCCTACTTTCAACCTGGAGTAAAACAAGGAAAAGTTCTTAGCAGGGACTTGAAGGAACATTGGTTGCACCTAGCTTTCCTTGCAGTTCAGAATTCCTTCTGTTTTAACTGTAACATTCCTCAGGTGACATTGGATTCAGCCCATCTGCAGCAGCTGTTCCCTTTGCCTTTTCATGTGGTACTTTTAGAAGCTGCAGATATGTTCAGCTTAGTCTTTCCTAGACAGGTATCATACAAACTCCCTATGTACATTTTGCTTTCCTGATGGATCTGCCTTTTAAACAAATGTTTTTCAAATATTTGTGAGTAAATACAGGTTTCCTGCATGAGTTTGTTGTCTAGATCTGAGCATTTTGCTGTTTCTAAAGCAGAGATCTGTCTCAAGCTCTTTATTAAACTTAATAGAATTGCTATTTTGGCCTGAAGCCTTTTTCTTGGCACTCCAGGAGAAGCTGAACTCTTTAGCAGTCTTTGATTCATTACTTGCTGCAGATGGGTTTGGTCTTCTTACGCTGGGCTTTATACAGATCTGGAAGTTGGGGCAGTTCTTGCTCCAAAGAAGTTGCAGACAGCAGAGAATAAATTAAATATGATCTCCTGATTTGCCTGCTGCTCATGCTGTACATTATTCCAATACAGCAAACTTTCTTTTTGAAAGGGGCAGGCTGTGAGAAAAACTGGAAGGCTGAGCTTGTGAGGTTCCTGCCAAGGCTGCTGGAAAAGGGCTTGTCCAAAGGTATTTTTTAATCCTTCTTAAATGGATGAAACTTTCTTTTCAGATTCAGAATATCAAACAGACAAACAGCGCGCTCAAAGAAAAGCTTGAAGGTGGTATAGAACAATACAGACTTCCAGAGGTGAGATCATTTTCTGACCTTTGTTAATTGTGAGAGTAAATGCTAATGATATACTTTGACTAACAGTTAATTCCTTGTTGCACTTTTGAGAGGTTTTTATGAGCTCAGGTACAAGTAAAAGTATATAAATGAAGTTACCTAATTTTTGTTGTTGTTGTCTAGGTCGTCCAGAAATTTAATGCACGTTGGACCACAGATGAGCAGCTTCTTGCTGTACAAGGTATGGCACTACAAGTTTATTTGTACTTCAGCTGTTGATAGTCAAAACCTTGCTGCATTTCAGATCAGTGGCTAAGGGAGGAGGGCTTCAATCCTGCTGTGTACTAATGCCCGAAAAATGTATTGGAGCAAGGAAATAATATTCCCCCTTCCCCTCCCTGGGCAATACCAATGGCATTTTATGAATGTTTGCAAATAGTGTCTGCTTGTCCAAGCTTTCAGAAAGTGAAACTCTGCTGGAGTCACTGCTGTGATCTTGTGTAACTTTTCAAGCAGTACAGGCAGATTGAAACAGGTCTTGTACATTTGACTCTGCCCATCTTTTACTGCACCTTTATTTTCTTTTCTTCCCCAGGGCTTGTCTTAACTGTGTCCCTTTCCCAGTTTAAACTTTTTTTTTATCCTGGATTAATCTGAAGAAAGCTTGAAACCTTAACAGAAGTTCAGCTTTGGATCTTTATGCTGTGACTTGAGCCTGATTTGTGGTCTTTGTGGAAATAACGCACTGCTTTTGTTCTTCTTTTTGTTGCTTTCAGCTATCAGGAAATACGGCCGAGACTTTCAGGCAATCTCTGATGTGATTGGAAACAAATCTGTGGTGCAAGTGAAAAACTTTTTTGTAAATTACCGACGTCGTTTCAACATAGATGAAGTCCTACAGGAGTGGGAGGCAGAGCACGGCAAAGAGGAGACAAATGGAACCAATAGCCAGAAGCCTGTAAAATCTCCTGATAATTCCACTAAAATGTCTGAAGAGGAAGATGAGGTAAATCCAATTTAAAAGTCACATAAAATTCCCAATCTGAGCTCAGTTCAGATAGATGTGTGTGTATATTTATATATATAGTCTTTGCAAAAGCCATTTTTGTCAGTCTTCAATCTGCATATTTCACTCATCTGGATATACAACTCCAGTACTGTTTTGGGGAATTGGGAAATCCAGGCTTGTATGAAAGTAGAAGGAGAACAGTAAATTTTCAGCTCTCTTGATAGTATATGTATCTCATCAGAACATAGATGTTTTAATACCTCTTTCTGCTGAAACCCCATGCATCTTTATCTCACTTGGATGTTTTCCCTGCACTCAGTTCTTTCAGCTCTTCTAGGTTTGGCTTTTTGGGACCATATAGCCTTCTGAGCCAAAGCTTGCTCTTTCACTTTTGGTGGGTGGTTTCACTTGAATGAAGGGAAGAGAGCTATAAACAAGATGACTGCGTGAAACTTCACTCTGGAATTACCAAAATGCAAAGTGTCCTTAAGTTTACAGCTGTTTCTCTAAAGGGAAATTTTAGGAACAGCCTCTCCTTGATGGAGGTTCATAGAATTCACACTTTTCCAAAGGCCATGTATGTTTGAAATTAACAGAGAGACTGTAGGATGTTTAAGTATGGAAGTTAGTTACAAAAATGTAGTATTAACAATAAAGATGAATATTTAGTCTTGAAGAAGAAAACCATGGTAGAGGTCTGTGTGTTAAAAAGTCTGATCAAGGACTCCCTTTGGCCTAATTTATAAGACAACTTGGTGAAAAAGCTATGTATTGTGAATGTAAGAACAGTCAACAGCATAAGGCAAATTTTGGTTGATCATGGAGTAAAGGCTTCTCAGAGTGCTGTATATTTTTGTTGCTCTAATTAGGGCTGGGTAATTTGGACATTGTCCTTCAGACATTCAAAAGGCAGAACTTCACTGCTTCATGAAACCTAATAACATGCAATTCAAAGATGCTTATATTTGGGAACTAAGTCCAGAGGTAGGACAGATGAACAAAACCAAACTCAGAAAACTTGCCTTCACAGGTGTGTGTGAGTGAAATTGTCCCATTCTTCCAGAATTGAGAGATGGAGCAAAGCAGCATTGGTGCTAGTACATAGCTACCAGTTTGAAAGATACGTGGCTCTTGTTGCTGTCTTTTCCTGTGCTCTGTAGAATTATATGTTGGTAATGCAGAGCTTTTCTTCTCTGAGCCCTCTGAGATTCTTCCTAGCTTCAAATACACCCTTCCTTCTGAAAGCTGAGGTTAAAAAAGGGGAGTCTCAGTTGACATAGGGAAAAAATGGCTTCAGCAGGAGCTGGAGTGGGCTCATGTGGCCAGGTGTATGGATACTGGAGCAATGAGGATCCCAAATGAGTTGGGAGAGTGGAGGCATGACAGCAAGCTCTGGTAAATTTACTACTGGAGCAGCAATTGTGATCCTCAGATTAGTGATGGAAGGTGCCCACTCCACTCTGGAGCAGACCACATGCTGGGTGGTGGGAACCAGACCAGAAGAAGCTGTGAATGTGCTGCTCCTGCCTTCAGAGGTGACATAAGCAAAGTGCTGACTGGGTGTTTGTCTCAGTGGTTCTGGGGCCAAGGCAAAACATCTTTAAGATCATGACACAAGTGACCTGCATGAGCTGGGAGAGAGTTCCTGGTCCCTCCTTGTGCAGTGCTGCATGGCTGCTGCCTGCTCTTGAGGGCACTTGCACAGGCAGTGTCTGGTCAAGTCAGGTGGACTTAGCAGTAGTAGCCAGAAGACTTTGCTGGCCTAACACTGAAATCCCTTGGGTGCTTTCTTCGCTGGTATGCCTTGGCTGTCTGGTGGTCAGCCTCATGAAAGGTTCATCAGGTTTCTGAGGGCTTTGGGCTTTTCCATAGCAAGTGGCAATAGTTCTTTTTATTTGAAGGGGGGAGGTGAGGCTGCTGGTTATAAAGCAGCATCAACTCCTGTCTTAATTCCTGTGTGTTTACATTCCCAGCAGCAAATCCCAGTGTGCCTCAGAATAGGGAAAGCTGTTAGAATTCCTCCCGTGTGGGGAGGGTTGTATGTTTTGTCACTGTCAGTACCATGGATTTGGGCTGAAGTTTGGAGATGCAAGAAAGCATATGTGTATTCATTTTAATCTGCTTTTTCTTTCCCCTTCCCTCCAGGCTACTTCTGTTCTTGATGTCAGATATGCATCTGCTTCGTGAGAAGGTGCTGTAGCCTAGAACAATTTGTGTTGACTACTGTGTTATCCAGGATATCAGGTATTAGCAAACCTCAGACAGCCATCTGCATCATATCTGTGGACAAGCAGCTATTACCAAAAAAAAGGCAAACGCTTCCAGTCCTGTGCTACATCTGCCTTAATCTCCCCTCATTCTTCCATACTGCCTCCACTTTCTTTCAAAAGCACCCAGGTAGCTCAGCTCTCCATTTCACCAACGTCATGCTTAAGCATGGGGACTTCTAGAACCAGTAACACCTGTCTATAAATTTTGACCAACCTGCAAAACAAGGAGCTCCTTAGCAGCCCCACAGTAACTCTACACATTAGGAGTTCTTAGAATACTTGGTCCTTAGGGTATAAGTATGTATTGCTGCATGGCCTTGTGGTCTCCGCTTCCTGTGTATTCTTACGGTGACACTATGATTAGTGAGCTTTCTATAAAGGAGGGCCTGTGCACACGCCAGCCGTGTCAGGTTTGTTCTGCAGTGACAGGACATGTTAGCAAGCAATCATGAATAATGCAAAGTGATAGGAAATGCTGTTTCTAAGGTTTGGTCAGTCCAAGGTTGTAGATGTAACTCATTACACTTCTGGTTTGTGCAATTCTTTCCACTGTATTTGTCTGTTCTTGCTTCATAGAAAGCTCCCTAATCGAGCATTTTATTCCTGTATATTTTAATGGCTTTTATTTAGTGCAAAAGGGAATACTTAACCTGAAACTGTTTGATACGCTATTTAACCCCTGGCATTCAGCATTTGCATTGTAACTTGTTAAGTGAGTGCTACACAACTTTCTTTTTCCTGATCCTCTGTGGGATTAAGTCAAAACAACTTTCTCTGGTGCCTCTCCTTTTGGGGAATATGTGCCTTTTTGCATTTGGCTACCATAGATCACTTTCTGTCCCAGTGTCTCATTCCTCTTCAGAGCGCTGTTTGCCAAAGACATCAAACTGCTTCTCCCACTGGAAGTTTGGATGAGGGTTGGAGCACAAAATTCAACCTTCAAGAGTTTTTGGTTTCTTGGAAGTGTAGTGGAGAAGAACCGGGTTAATTTTCATTGGCCATTTTAACCCTTCTGAAGCACACATCGCTTTCATGTTCTGAACCAAAATATGCAATTTAAAATCTAAGAGGTGCTTTTCCAAATACTTGGTGCATGCAGCTTTCAAATCCTAGCCCTCTGCTTGGATAGCCCGTGCTGTGGCCTATCTAGCTGGCTTGAACTGGAACTGTTCTTGCAAGTCCCATGGGAGGACTTTGCACCTTGAACGAGGTGGTTGCTGACTGCCAAGCAGACAGTGTCCAGGGAAGCTAGAAGCAGCAGTATTATTTCTTGTCCAATGGAAAGCTGCAAAATAACACTAGTCACAAAGCATTTAAAAATGGTTAATTTAATGAAGTTGGAAGAAACGTCCAGGTGTCTTTGCAGGTGGAAAAAAGGGCCTTTTTTGCCTCTCTTCCTCTACAGAGGATTCAAGCCAAGGTGGCACACAGTGATGTACAGCACCAGCCTTTCTTAGACAACTTGAAATGAGCTAGCCCGTGGCCTGGCCTGCAGCTGAGGTTGGTGGAGCTCGGGACTGAGCCCTGGACTTGGTGCTGAGGTTTGGCTGCTGTGCTGTGCTGTGTGCTTTGGTGGCTCTGCTCTCTGTACCTGAGAGGGGCAGGCTAATTCCAGCTGGGCAACAGAGCTGGCTGTGGCACCTCCTGCAGTGTGGTCACAGCCCCAGGAAAGGCAGGGGACGTGGCCTCATGTAGCACTGAGGTGTGGTCTTACCCTTGGGCCGTGTGTGAGGGGAGTAATTCAGTGTCAGAAATTGGGCAGCAGCACACAGGCACAGCGCAGGCAGGGATTTCCTTGGGCAGGTTAGAGTGTGGAGCCCCAAAAGCTGCCCACTTGGCAGCTGTTTCTGAGCAGTTCCATTCTGGTAGCTCCAGAGAGATCCTCCAAGGTGATGGGAGCATGGAAGGGAGCTGTTCCCTCTCCTCTGTATTGCTGCAGCTGTTGCTGTGAACTGGCAGCTCCGGTGGCTCAAATGTTCCTTCAGACCTGTGCCAGTTGGAGCTGGGAGTCTCTTGTGGGAAGGAATGCTAGGTGTTAGCCAGTGTGAATTAGGAATAAAGACCGGGCAAATAGCACTGTGAATCCAGTTGACAATTGTGGTGTAAAGCAATGCTGCTCTTTAGAAACACTCTAGTATTAAATATTAAACCTCCTGCTGGTACCAGTGCACGGAGACAGGTCCTTGCCAGGGTGGGAGCTTGCATCCCAGCTGGGGGAGCTCATCAGGAGAGGCTTCTGCTGGAGACTGAGGTACCTGTGAGGACTTCATTGGTTTTTGCCCTCAAATCTGTCCATCTTATCAGAAAAGTTGTGTTTTGGCTTCATCCCCGTGGGGTAGGGGGAAACTTGTATAATTTGTGATATTAGGAAGAAAAAAGTTGTTTAATTACTTTTCAGTTTACTGCTATCTTATTGTAGTTGATACATGCAATATAATAGCACTGTATTTTAAACGTTTAGTTTTTTACATTCTCTTGAACTATGTTTTTAAACGCGATAAAATCATTTTAGCTTTTGAAATGGTTTGACCTTGTTTAGGTGAAGACCCTCTTTTTCTGTTGTTAAATGGGTCAAGCATTAGATACATCAACTGGTTGCATTCTGACTAGAAGGGTCCACAAAGATAACTGCATAAAATAAGAATATTCACTTAAATTTTGTTTCTTAAACTATCGATGTGAATGTCATAATTATATATATTTTGTGGAAAATGGGAAATTATTTCTCCTAAGTATAAGTTATTGTGCAAAATATGGTATCGTTAAAGAAAATGATAGTTTAAGTTTTAGTTTTAGAAATCTTAAAGATATAAAAGTGTATTGCATATGCATAAACAAATTTCATTTGTTCTATTTAATTTTTATGTAGTTGTGTAAAGTGCTAGGTAACTTCTTTTTTCACTTATCCATTAAAACAACCTTGTTACTTGAATATTCGTGTTTAACTGGTTTGAAACAGTGATCAATTTTTGTAATATAATCTTATAACTAAGGGAAAAAAACACACGCCTCAGTTGTGCTTAACAGTAAAGCAACAATGTACAATCAGATGCTTAAGACCGTAGTAGCCATACCTGGTAGTGCAACCACAATGGTTGTGTCTCATATATTTAATACCAATGGGGATAATGGTTTCTTAATATATTTTTACAAGTTTGCAACCAGGAAGACCCCATAAATATCCACTAGAACACTTTTTTAATAGTTAAAATAAGAGTGAAACTCTTACTCTCTTAAAGCAATGTCCTGACAAACATTTTTCTTTCCTGCACAAATGCATCAGAAACATTATGTATTAAAATATGCTCATTGTCACTTTAAATTTCAGTTTTTATTCTATGAATTCGCTACTATGCTGTTGGTATTCTTGCACACCAAATATGAGCCAAACAGTGCATTACACTAACTTGATCACTGGATTTGTGAACAAAAATCTCCAAGTCAATGAAATGCAAAAATATCATAGGAGATTTTTTTTGATAATGCGTTTATTTTTCAAATTGGTATGAATTTGTACATAGCCCATTCAGTGATGAGTGGGCTGATATTTTACAAAAAAAAAGAGAAAAATTATTTTATTAGCTCCAGCTTGTCTTCAGTAAGTCAAAATCTAGTGATCTTGTGCAATGCCCCTAAAGCAAATACTTTCTGCCACTCCCTGGATTAATGCAGCTTTTCCTGTTGATAGTAAAGCACAATTGCAGTGAAAGTTACAGTTCAGAAGATGGAAGGTCAGTATAGTCTATGCATGTTGTATAATAATGAGTGTTTACATTCATATTCTCCTAAAATAAAATTTATACTGGAGTGTATAGTATTCCATTATGTAGATTTTATCAATTTTGTTAACTGCTTATAGATTGCTTAAAAGAAGTTTTTTCAAGATTTTAAAAGATGTATAAGGTTAAGTTTGCAAATATAATGGAAATGCTGTATAGCTTTTGAAGTGATGAAATACTCGTTGGGATTTTAAAGAAAGTATGTTGTAATAATGCTGTTGTAAGTAATATTTTAAATGTCTTTTTTGCCTGTTTTCTATTATTCAGCACACTTACTGTGATGAATGTTCATAGCATTATAAAATTGCTTAGCCACTGAAAAGTAACATTTGGTTTTGGATTATTTTACTGTATGAGGAATTATAGTGGGGTAAATTCCTTTGTGAAATTCTACATAATTCATTTTTCTATGATTTCCAATGTTTGCTGACATCAAATAAAATTTTTTCAAGCCATTGATGTAATAAAACACGTAGTAAAATGTTATTGATGTAAAATGTGGTTCTGATGTGTAACTGACCCCCTGCCTTTCAGATTTTGGTCAGGAGATACAAAAGGGGTTTTCTTTTGCCTTGCGGACAGTGTCAGATAAGGAGGACCTGAAGAATAAACTGCTGCCTCTTTGCTTCACGTAAAAAGCACTTGGCTGTACAAGTTAACAGGATTGTCATCTTTCAGATGAAACAAACACATTCAAAATACATAGGAAGAGGCAACACTTGCCCTCAAAGCTTAGCAGTGTGCAATGTTGCTATTGAAGATGCTCAGAAGGGCAAGAAATTTTGCACCTTGGAATTTTCAGGAAGATCATGTTTTCTGTCTTCACATGCTGAGCACTAAACGCAGAAGCACAGGCAAAACTTTGTGGGGCTGTTTGGGGGGAAACTGCACGGAGCAGTGTTCCCAGCAGTGCTCAGGGAGCCCGGGGTTAGCACAGGACAGGTGACAAGAAGTTCTCTGCTTTGCTCGTGTGTGTTAAAGGCAGCAGAATTCCTACAGCAGGTCACTGGTGGTTTCCAGCTCTGCAGCCTATGGAGGGCAGGAATTAGTCATGCATTTCTATATCATAAAGCAAAGTGGTAGGGAGGGAGACTGATTTGGGGTTTTGGAAGAACAAGCAGCATTTTTGAGAGCTGAGGGTATTTCCTTACTGGAAAGCATTCCTTGTAATTTTCCTGCTGGTAGAGAATACGGTACCAATATTGTAAGGTAGCAATCTGCTTTCTTAGGGGAGTTATTTGACTCAAAGCACTTAAACCTTCAATACAAACCAGCCTTTCCTGCCCATGTGCCCCCCAACCCCAAAGTAAAACAAAGATAAACAAATTAAAAAGAAGGAACTTCCTTTCAGTCAGGGAGCAGAAAAAGGTGGGGTAACAGGGATTTCCCCTGCCTGAACACATATTCCTCTGAGGAGTCTAGAAGCAAAGGTAAAGTAGTGACAGTACCACTGGTTTTGGAAACACAGGTGATGTATCTGTGCCTGGAAATGGTATATGTTTGTAAATGGGAATGCAGCGTTGAATTAATGCTGTATTATTCCTGATAGCCTGTCCTACATAAACAAATTGGAATCTGAACGTGGTGGCACTGAGACTTGGCCTTAGAGTAGGAGCTGCCTTGAAGGATGTGGTACAAGCTGGAGTTCAGGCTGAAAGGGAAGGGTTCTCTCTTGGTGCTGCTAAGTCTGCCGAGATCTTAATATGATCCCCAAGTATCAGCTTCATGAAGTAACAGTATAAACCTGGATTTAATTTCATAAACCATCTTCCAGTCTGAAAGATGAAGACTGATGTTTGACAGAGAAAACCAGGTATCAAACCTGTTATTCACCTCTAAAGCATGCTCTGGCTTAGCCACCCAAATAGCCTTTGAAATAGTAAAAGCAAATGTAATTTCTGGTCATGCTTTTAGTAAACAGTGTGTATGTACAAGCAAAAGTGTATATATACAACAAAGTGTATATGTGCAAACAAAATCATACAGAAACATTTCTGCAAAGAGCCTGCTGAGAGTGGTAGAGAAATTGTTTTCTTTTGCTGCAGAAGAACTAAGGAGGAATCAGTGTAAAATTTTAAGGGAACAAAATTTCTGAGGTTATCAAGGGAATTTTTGAGGACAGTAGTGTAGAGGAGATCCAAACTTTGATAGATGGAGAAATCACCTGGAAGTTTCCCCTACTGAAAGGGGAGAAGTCTGTATGGAGGAAGGCTGCAGCCTAGCCTAACAAGGGCAGCAAAGGCAGGATTTTCTGGTTTTGGGTAAAAACAGTGACCAGGTAAGGAGTTCACCCTGGGCAGATCAGGAAATGGGAGTCATGTCATATTGACATCTTGTTTGTAGCAGGAGATGAGGGAGAGGTGAGGTGTTTGTTCTGATTCTGGATGTGTTCTTAGTTTTTATTAAGGTAGTTTGCAACAGGAGAAAGTGTGTGAATGATGGAAATAAAATGTGAAGTGGGAGATGCTTTTCCCTCTGTGCACACTTTGGGGGCACAGACCTAATGTGTCTGACATCTAGCATATGAGACCATGGCTTAGCAAGACCTGGATTTCCTTTTGAAATGGAAGATGGGACTGTGTGTGTGACAAAACTGATTTCAGTTTAAAAAAAGATGAATAGGAGATCTCAGCAGCTGCAGACTTCTTGATGCTGCCTTGTGTATTCAAGGTTTAAATAAGACACAGTGGAAAGTGAATTAATGAAATAGAAGAATGGGTGCAGTGGGTTTGCCAGAGATCCACATGGGCCTGACTAGTCTATGGCAAGGTGCAGGATTCATCAGTGGATAAGGATATCACTGCCTGAGCTCGCTGTCCAGAATCCCTTAGAGAGAAATAATATTTTCTAGGGTATAATTAATTTAATCCTAAATTAGATGTTGAAAACTGATCTAATGTATTACATCCTGAAAGTGCTTATTCCCATCCTTATTATAGATCAAGGTAGAGCCTAGGGCTCTGTCTCTGATGTGGGAGCTGGGCATTAACCAGACTGGTGCTGTGACTGCCTGGGCTTAACCCAAGAGGGGACAAGGACTTGGACCTCTCACTGCAGTGCTGGCCATTGTGCTTGGGGCTGGACAAAGAAATGTTGGTACCCCATACCAGTGCTTTGGAAAGTTCCTCTGGGGTATTGTGTTCTTGACACAAGATACAGTGGGGAGTCTGGGATGGTTGGAAACTTCTGGAGCTTCTAGGCAAGTATGTCCTCAAGATCGCGAATTTTCATTGCTTGTTGGAATTTGCCTCTGATTAGAGAACTAAGTCCCCAGTGGCTTGGAACCTTTTAAGTGCTCTGTAAATGTATCTTTATTGTGTGGGGAACTCCACCGGGCCAAATTTCAATTCCTTTGAGCCCTGTATCCCACATCTCTTAAAGGGACAGCTCAGGTAAGGAGTGTCATTAATGCTGAAAATGTTATAATGGTATATTTTCTACCACGTTTAGCCTTTCCAGTACAATTTTAGGGGACAGCTTTTCTAATGCCAGAAGTAGCTTTATGTCTCTTATCAATATGTTGTGGTGTTAATGCTCCCAAAAAATAAATTAAAACCAACTATTAATAAAACAAACCCAAAAGCAGTCAATTGGATGTTCTCCTTTAAGCTAATTCCCTTTTGCTGCGTGACTGGTTCTCCCCCTTGTACGGTCAAGTCTCACTGGCACAAATATTCTGAGAAGATAACTTTTAAGCTTAAACAAATTATCCTTTAAAAATATTTGTACAAAGATTTCAGTTTCTGCAATTAATCATGGGAGGCCATGGGTTCAGCACCACGGAAGCAAACAATACCCTGTGCCTGTGCTCCATCACAAGCAGCCTCTTGCTTTGACTTTCAATGAGTGACCCAGAACCACAGTGGGATTTAGCAGCAGAAAAAATAATTTAAGAGAACTGTTCCATGCACACAGGGAAGATAAACTAGTCTAGCAATTTGTTATGAACAATGCCTTTAGCCCAAGGCATGGATGGATAACTTCTCTTCCTCATGGTTTTATTTTAGTGCATTGTTAGCAGTGAGTGCTGGGATCTGCCAGGGCTCCAGATTTGTGTTTCAGCATTCAGTGTCAAGAAAAAAGATCATAATAAATATCAACTGACTTGCATCTTCTCTTCCCTCAAATGTGCACTGCCTAGGGCCTCCAGAATGAGAAATATACTGAGTCCTCTTCTGCCAGCCTGGCTCTCGAGGTGCAGAGAAAATCTCTTAAAATAAGAGGAGAAAACTTGNTATATATATATGTATAAAAATAACATATGAGTCCCTAACTTCTGCTGGATTTCCCAAGGTATCTTTGTATTAATGCTTTAAACTGTAACTCCTCAAATGAGGGGGTGTAGCCCCTGCTGTAGGCATTAAAAAAATAGGGAGCCTAATCCAAGCTTTGTAAGGTGCATTTACATAGTCTGCAGAGAGACTTGGATCAGGTGGATAGTAAATAACTTCATAATGTTAGAGCAAATGCAGTTTTAAATGATTACCTGTCAGCCTCTCATTAGGTGAGCCCCAAGCAGAAACTTGACAAGGACGTGCCTTGCTAATGAGGGGATGTGTTGGTGTGCTCTGAGGAGCAGCAAGGTTTCAGCAATGCTTTATCGACTCGAGAGAGCGTCCAGCTCCTCAAATGGCCTCCTTGTTAGTTGGTGGACCTGTTTGTTTGAGGACACAGAGCAAGGATCTATTTGCATTCATGAAACATTTTCCTTTTTGCTTTGTCCACTGGAGATGGTAATTTCCTGGATTGAAGTGGGTAATCTCAAGGATTTCACTAGTAATTGTCCTAACAAGAGGGCAGTGAATGTGGTCCAGTTTTCCATCCCTTTGCGATGTTTTGCTTCTGTTACGAAAAGAAAAAGTTATCTGTAAAATGAAGCGAAGAGGGTGTTTGTGATTTTTGTTGCTGTTCTTGCATTTGAAAATTGCCATAAAGCAGTGGAATCATCTCTGTTCCTCTTGTAAAGGTGCATTTTTTCATTTAGTAACTCAGTTTTGTTTCTACAGCCTCCTGGGATGGAGAGGTCACAGTGCTGTATAAATGAAAGCTGAGCAATTGAGATGGTTTTCAATGTTTTTGCATTTTACTAAAAAGTTAAATGTTTACTTAATGGCCTGTAAACCCTCAGGAGGATATGTCTTTGTTTAAAAATTCAGAACCTGCTAAAGGCTTTGAACAACTGCTAGTTGCTTGGGGGGACTCACAGCATTGCTGCAAGTTGCTAACGTGTTCATGGAGGTGGAGCAAAACTATAATTGCTGCTAATTTCTGCCAAACCCAAGGCAAGGTTAACTCACCCGTGAGCTGACATCTTTGGATGGGCGGTGTTAGGATGTGTCCTTCCCATGGATTAGTCAGTGCTAGAATAATGACCAGTGAGGCTGGCATTGCTAGCCTGTGTGTGTTTGGGAGATAAAACCCTTAGCTAATGTTTCACAGTAATAGAAGAGCAGTTATGTACCTGAGGGAGAGACATTTCCTAATCCTTATGGCACATGGCTACAAAAATATCATAGGAGATCATTATAGGCAGTGCAATCAAGCAAGGTGGTGTAAAAGAGGTTTGTGGTGGATCTTGTCTAATAGCAAAGGGTTACTTTTGGTTGGTGCAAGACAAGCCTCATGAAAAGTCAATTCTGGTGGGAAGGGGCTGACTTGAGCTGCATGTCCCTGTTGGAGGAATACCACAGAGGCTGAGGTTGTGTAGCAGACTGGAGGAATGGGTCCTTAGCTGGATGCAAGAGGCTTCTAGAGAGATGGCAGCATGGACTTGCTCTCTGAAGGCTGAAGTTCCCTGGCACTAGAAGCATATTGCCCTTGGTGTTGGCTTGCTCCTTGCCAGTGATGGTATTTTTAGCAGGTTTTTCTGGAAACTCCTAACCAGGCATAATCAAAGCACAGGGTAAAGTTGGAGAGCACATGAAGAATGTCTTGATATTATACACATCAGCAAGATTGCTGGGCTGTGCTCCAGCTGCAGATTAGCGTGGGTGTCTAGAAATCAACAGAAGGTACCTGGAACCTACACTGGGAGCAGTGGAAGCACCATCCCAGTCTGTGGGGGAGTTTGGGCTTGGGACTGCTGCCATGATCCTGTCTCCAAGGCCATTCCTGAGTAATGGATGAAAAGTTTGGGTTGTTTTCCCTGCTGAGTCTGGCTGCACATCACAATTTCCCTTTTTTTTAATGACAGCCTTTTATAGCAGGTTGTTCTAGAATAGCTGGAGCTTTGGAGAACAGTGTCCACATTTTTTCAGTGTGTGACTGTTTTGTTCTAAATGAGTTGTTTTGCAGGCAGACCCCCAAGGGCCACTTGCCTGGGTGGCTTTAGCTTGGCTTGGTTTATTTTTTGTATACGAATTATTCCTTTGAGATTCACTTTGTGATTTCTGTTCAGCTGTTTAGGTGTCTCAGATGAGAAGACAAAGTAACATGTCATTTGAGTAAATTAGTACGTGAAAACTGTGTGTCCTGAAATGTTTGATTAATGCTTGCAGAAGCCTTTGGAAGCCATGTGTTTGTGGCTGGAAGCTGGGCAGTGTGTGCAGGCTGCTGTCTTAAATAGTGCCTGCAGCAGAAGTTGGGGAATAAACTGTCAACCCTACAGGAGGAAGGGGCATGGATGTGTCCTTGCATTTCCTCTGCACTCCTTCCTGGCCCCCCTTATGAGGAGGCCCTCCATGTGGGAAGCTTGGCATAAATCTGCCTTACTCTGGCCATTCAAAGCTACTGAAATCTACTGGCAAAAAATCCACCTGTTGTCCAGTGGTGAGGCTGAGGCTGCAGAAGGGCCATGGCAGGAACGGTGAGGGGCTGGAGGGGGGTTGGAAAGGAGGCACTGAGCGTAGCCTGTGCCCCTGGAGCAGGGAGCAGCTTGGAGCCCTGAACTGACAGAACCTATTTGTGCAGGAGATGGTTTTTTTGGCCAGGGAGGGTGAACAGGTGGATGCTTCAGCCCAGGCTGTGTGGTAGGGCTAGGAATCAGCTCGTCACGAAGTCCTGGAGATGAGGAGGCAAAGGGAATTAATCATTAGCAGAGCTGAGTGACAGATGTGCCACATTCTTTATTGCTGTGAAACTTTGAGTTTGGTTATCTTTGTACAGAAACTCTTTCTCAACAGCCTGTGTTCAATGCAGGAGTGCCAGGTGGCACCTCCAGCCTGTACTTTGCCAGAGTCAGCAAAGCTCTGAGGAGGCAGGAATGGGGAGGTGTTCCTGGTGGCCCTGAAAAGTGATTAATCGTGTCAGATGACAGTCCAAGCAATACCTATTCCAAAGAATTGGAGGCTGTTTCAATAAATTATGAATCACTAATGATTTATTTGGGGGATTTCTCTGAACAAAGTTGAAGGGGAAAAAAAACAAATTTGAAGGGGAGGCATAAGCTGTGCTGGGATGCATGAAGGACCCACATGTCTAGTGATAAATGGTCAAGTGGGATGACTTCTTGTAGGTTTTGAGGGCTGGAAGCCAAGGAGTGGGGGTTTTAAACATGCAGCTGCCTTCAGATGAAATGTGGTAGGTTGCAGGGGTTGGATGCCAGCCCGACATGCCCAGCTGAGGGCAGAGGGTCCACAAAGCAGGTCCCCATTTGCCCAGGTCAGCAGAGGGAGCAGATGGTGCATGTGGAGCATGTGTTTGGCATTTGGTACCTGGGTGAGGAGCGCTCTCCCAAGCCCAGCACTGCTGGTATTTACCTCTAAGGCTTCATCCAGCCTGCCAGGCTAAGTGGTGCTGTTCTCTTTGGGAGGAGGTGTCTCAGGAGGACAAGCCATCTGTACAGGCAATTGTGGGAGCAATTATGCCTTTCTCCCCTTTCCTCTCCCACAGACTTCAGCAGCTCCCATCAGGTAAGGAATGCCAATTTATTCCTAATAGCTTCCGCTTGATGTGACTGTTTCCACGGCCTTTATCATATCTCTGTGCTTCCAGAACATCAGCTCTGTCACACCTGTAATTTATTCTCGAGCTGTAACGTAGCTCTTGGAATGATGCCCAGGTTTGACTTCAAGCAGTGATGAATTCACAAGGTCCCCAAGCAAGAGGCTTCAATTTTAAGTTACCTTTGCTGCCTTAATTTGCCCAGCATCTTGTTTGTTTTTTACTTGGTATATCTCCTTGCATCGCCTTGTGCCAGGTTAAAAATGCTCTGATCAGCCACTTTTTCCCAGCCTGCTATTTGTAAATGAGGGGGCAGCTGCACCTCAGTCTTATTTTGGATAAACCAAGTAGTATGAGTTTGCTGCTGCTGTCATTGAAAGGAGGACTTTACAGGATTTAAATGTCCTCCACGCAAACTCAGGATATTTGGCACTGGTGACCTGCAGAGGTGAATCTCCCTTCTCCTGTGTTTCCTGGAATAAATTATCAGACAGGTAGGTTACTGGCTGCAACCAGTTACCTGGTTCCTGTTTCATTGCTGCATTGAAGATGCTCTGGAAGTCAAGAAATCCATTTAACCCAATCCAAGGTTTCTTCTTTCCAAAAGGTGATTTTCTGTCTTTGTGTTTGTCCTCGTGGATCAGCCACAACTTGCTTGGGAAATAATTGTGTGGCTGCTCTGCCTCTTTGAGGAGCCCAGCCAGAGCCCACCTCCTGTGTGACGGAGGATGCAGAGTGCAGAAAGTGATTAAATGTTTGCCTAGCAAGTCGAGCAGCGTGTTCAGCTGCCTAGAGGAAAAGCAGGCTTGTGGGACTTGAGCTAAGCTCATTCATTTTCTGATCCCTGAACTAATCTAAATGAAAAAATGAAATACAAAATGAGAGCAGTTCTGCAATCTCTGCAACTCTGCCTCTAATTGGCAAAGTCCAGGCAAGGCCCCAGGTGCCCCTGAGAAAAAAACAACGTGGTTTCCTTGGGAAGGCTGGGGGGCACCAGGGTCTCAAGACAAAACCAGCCCAGGGGGCAGGGAGCTGGATGGAGGCTCCTCTGGGAGGGGCATAGGGAGCCAGGAGTGCCACCTCCCTCCTGCAGCAAGGAGCTTTCTAGATGTCACCTTTCACTGGAAGGCAGCTCACAGGTCTGCATTCCCTGTGGTGCTCTCCTGTGCCACCCCTCTGCTGCCACAGGGAGAGGTGGGGAAATGGTTTGCCAATGGAGGAGCTTCACTGGCACGGCAGGCAGGTCTGCTTCCATGCTTAACTCCTCATCTTGCTCCTTCTACCCTGTTTATCTCTGGTATTCACACGTGGCAAGTTCAATCAAAAAGAAGGGGGGAGATAAGTTATTCACACCCAGGAAAAGGAAGCCTGGACCCTCGCTCTGGGGTCTTGTCAGCAAATACTGAGCATGGCCAGGGATAAATTAGTAAGAGCCCCTGGGTCAGCAACTTTCCTGTTGGGCAGGAAATGCCAGCCCCAGAAGTGTCATGTTAAGGACACTTGTCAGTGTGTAGGAACTGACAGCAAAAAACAAACACAGTGCTAAACTGCTCACAAATCTCATTCCAACCATGGGGTCTGTTGGGTTCCAGCTCAAGCCAAGTGCCTCTGGGTGAAATGGGAAAATGGGATGTTCTGTTCCCCTTGGAAGTGGTCCTGGTTCTCGGTTGAGCTTTTCTAAAGGCGATTTGCCACCCAGAGATGAAGGCGATCAAATCTCTTCCTGCACCTAAGTTGAGGAAAGCATCTCCAGCATCTGAAATAACAGGAAAACTCCAGGATCTGTGGAAGAGGCTAAAGAAAGGACCAAGGCAACTGCTGAAATTGCCTCCCTCTAATGCAGTGCCAGCAGTGTTTCACCCACTCAGGAGGAATGATTGTGGAGATACTTGATGGTGACCAAGTGGGATTTATCGGAGTCAGCCAGATGCTGTTCATCAGCGATGGAGAAAAATTATGTGCTGTGCTGGGAGAGGAATTTGCAAACCCCAGTACAAAATGAGTAATAAGGGTAAATCAATTGGAGATGCGCTGTGCTTTTCCTGGGAATGGCAGAGTGAGCAGCACAGCGTTTAGTTCAATTGGGAGCGTTAGATAAAATGCTGCATTTCATATGTAGGCATTTAGTGGTATTTCTTTATTTTTAGAAACATTGTTGGCTTTTGTAATCATGCTTCATTTTGGTGTGGCAGCAGTATTATTGGGAAGAGAAATAGTGGTGCAGATTCCAAGTTTCTCCTTGAGTGCTTTCCCCATGTTTCTCCAGGTCTTGGGGAGAACTGGAGCCAAAGACCTGCCCAATTTTCTGTAGCCCAGTTGGGTTGCTCAAGGACGAGCTGCTGCTGCCATGGTGGGAGCCTCCTGCATGTGCCTTTGCGCAGCCACTTTAGGGACATTCCCCCCTTGCCCTGTAAGCCCCCAGGCCCCTGCTTCCTGCAGGGAAAGATCAGATTCACCTTTTCCCCAAGCCTGTCTCTTCAGCTTCAGCCAGAGTTTCCCCCTGTGGCTCCTGTGACAAGCTGACAAGTGTTAGAGCTCTGTCACAACTCTGCCACCCTCGGGGCTGTGCAAACATCAGGTGCTTGCAGGATCACAGGGAGCAGGAGAAACAGGAGAACCTCTCCAATGCTGTAATACAACTGCCTTTATAGTGGGTTGGAAAAGCTCCATGCTGCTTTCCAGAAGTCACTGGTGTCCTTTCCCAGTGACCCTCAGTCACCGTGGTACAGAAGGGAGACCTGGCAGAGGGAAGGTGGCCTTCCTTTCCCATGCTTGTGGGAGATGGATTAAAATTATGCTTGGGTTTTTTTTTTTCCTCTAACAGAGAACTGTAATTAAATGTCTCTTTCCTTAATGTCTCCTATGGTAATTTGAGACAACTTATTAAAGGCTCGATGGCTGTTCCTGCTGCAGAGCGCTGCTGCCTCCTGCCCAGCCCCCTGAGCAAGGTCAGGGGTCTGGTGTGTGAGATGCTGCACTGATACACAGTCAGATGTGACTCCTGCTTTAATAACCTGCTTCTCAGTAGGAGCTGGGACCTGTGAACTCCCAAAGGAGGCCTTTATTGTATTTTTTTAAAGAGATGTTCCCTGAAATAGAGGAATGAGATGAATACCATATTTCTCTGTTACTGTTTTTAAAGAGGAAGGGTAAGCCATTGACAATATTGCTCATGCCTTTCCCAGCTGATGCTCAGGCATGTTGATGGGATGGACCAAAAGAGAAGCTTTCTTCAGTGAAACAGTGCTGCTCAGTAGGAAATTTCCTCTATGAAAACCTCCCCAAGTAAGGGCAAGAACACAGAGACTTGAGTGTCAGCATGAAGCTTCAGTTGTGGAAAGGAAAATAAATGACAGCTCTGAGGAGAAAATGAGATGTAATTCAGCATGCTTTAGCATGTATACTCTGTTAGGACTTCCAGCACTCAATCAGACTTCCTATCTTTTGAAAAAATAAAAAACTGCAGTCAATTAAAAATAAAATTGTCCCATGTGGATGAGTTCAAGTGACTAGGCTGTTTTTTTTAAATGTTTACTTCATGTGCTTACACTAATTGAAATGCTAGTTATATTGAATGAGTCTTTAAAACTGCCCTGGCCTCACTATATCCCAGCAAATGTCACAGCGAAAAGCATATTTAATTATAGCCTGCTTCAGGAAAAAAAAAAATCAAGATTAAATTAATACTAATGTCTGTTTGAAAAATATAATAAATGTTAGACTAGATGAGGAAGCATGAACAATCATCTACAGCTTTGCAGGATACTGCTTTTGCAAATTCATAGAAAATTAAAACCCATTAGCATCTTGAGCCCTTTGCAGAGGAATTTGAAGTTGTAGCTGTTCTCCTGCCCTGCTGGCAGTGCCCTGGGTGGCTGTCGTGTGCTGCACGCTCCAGGCAATGCCTGCCCTGGGCTCCGTTACCTGAGCCTTCCTGCTGGCCAGGTGGAAGGGAGGTGGGATGCTGTGCTGGTACCCTGCTCTGGGAAGCAGAGGGACTGGGTGGAGGTGGGTGCTGAGCCAGGACTCATCAGCCTGGAGCAGCATCAGCGAGTCAGAGCAGGAGAAGGGATGCAGGGGGGTTCAAATCTCCGTGAGAGGGGAGGCTGAAGGTTACGTGTGGCCCTTGGCCATCAGGAACACAAATTTGTTCCCTTTGGCAGGTGCCAAAGCAATAAAACATACTGGAAGAGCCATCCCAGAATGCCTGCCAGCCTTCAGATGAGTTTATACAGAAGCTGATGTGTAGCCAAAGTCGGACGACTTTTACTGCCATTAGCAGATGTTGGTGGCTGCCACTCTAAAAATGAGCTCAGCTGTAAATCAGTTTTTCTACCTCTGCAGGATTATTTTTTCTTTCTGTACTTTTCACTGTGCTCAGAGCAGCATCAAATCCTTCTCCATCACCCTCTCCCTTCTCCATTCTTTCTTGTGCCTATGCCAGGGGCTAAAAATTCCCGGTATCCAAACATGAACATCAGGCTTGCAGCAGACCCTGAAGTGGCAGTGCTCTGGATGCAGAGGAGCCACCGGAGAGCCAGAGGAGCTGCAGCTCCAGGGCCAGTGCTGGATCCCCTGGGACAGAGGCTCAGCCCCGGTGCTGGGTGGTGGTGCCCAGCTCTGGGTACTCCACAAACACAGGCAGTGCGTGTGGGAGGAGGGAGGACTGACTGACATTACTGCCTGACTGCAGTAATGACTTGGATGCGTCTCACAGTGTGTGAGATAAATCTAACCAATTCCTCCTGCCAGCTGAAGAAAGGCATCTTCTGCTTGTCCCTGGCTGCAGACTCAGGCTGTTCCCAAAAGTGCCCTGGCTGGGTTGCTCTGGGGCACTGCAGCTCAGCCCCACTGGAGGGACAGAAGGACAGACTTGCATTGAACAAGGAACTCAGCAGCACTTGGTTGTTCTCGGTGCTGGCCTCCTCACCCTTGTGCACCCCAAGTGTCCCTGTGCTGCCCCCTCAGTGCCCTTGCAGGTGCCCTGACCTTGGCCAGCCTCACTCTCCAATGCAGAGAACCAGAGCTGCCATCTCTCTCTTCCCTGGATGAACCTGATGAGGGTTTCCTGCTCTCTTACTGGTCTGGCCTCTCTAGTAATCCCTTCAGAGGAGGGTGAACTCCCCACCAGCACAGAGAATAACACCTCATCATACATTTGTGTGCTGGTCTGGGGCAGCAGGCACTGCTTCCCATGAGGTAGATAAGCCGGAGATCCCAGACTGAGCCAAATCGCTTTGGGCTCAGAGGGTTTTATTC
The DNA here is from genome assembly GCA_013396995.1 of Dicaeum eximium. Classification (NCBI taxonomy): domain Eukaryota; kingdom Metazoa; phylum Chordata; class Aves; order Passeriformes; family Dicaeidae; genus Dicaeum; species Dicaeum eximium. The sequence continues at coordinate 172,805 of VWZP01010878.1, read as the reverse complement.
ACAATAATTTTCCCCCCGTGGAACAATTTGACTTGTAACAGACGAGCTGTGGTTTGTTTATCTGTTGTTTCCATAGTTGTTGTGCTGTGACTGGCAGATAGACTTTAGACACATGGTTACTGTTTTGTAATCTTTAATCACTCTATTTTGGGATTTTAAGGACAATGATCCAAAATCAATATATATATTTTCCCAGAATAAGCAGGTCTTTGCCAGCCTTGGCCTGGGAATCTGGCTTCCTCCAGTATGTTCAGAAACACTAGCTTAAGGTTATTTTTTAAATTTTGTCTCTTTTTCATTTTACTTTGGAGGTATTTCTTTCTGCATTGCCTTTACCTGCTACTGGGAATTGGGCTTTCATTTTGTTTTTGTTCCCTTGTTTGGTTCTGCTTCTCTTTATTTTTTCTCTGCAAGCTCCTGAACTATGATACAAAATTTTCTTCAGTTAGATGAGATGAATCCCATCCTGGTTTCAGATGATGGTGACCAACTCATGTGTAGACTGTATCACTCATGTGACCAACTCATGTTTACCTGTGTTGTAAAGCCTCCCTTTTGATTTGGTGAAGAAAAGTACCCTCTTCTAGGAAAAACCTCAAGCTCTCCTAAGTTAGATCTCTGGACTAGGTGATCTGAAATGCATCCCAAAGGTGCCTGTTCTCCTCCCTGAACCCATAAGGGATGCTGGACAGTGCAGGCTCAGGTTTCCATCCAAGCTGGGGGAGAGGAGTCCAGGTGCTGAAGCATAGGATGTTTTCAGCTCTGGGATAAAAACTTGCTACTTGAAACAAACTGCTCAACATTTTGTTTTCTTCAGACCTCTAGCTTGCCTCTGCCTGTGACAGAAATGATTTCCTACTGTGCTGGCTGAGCTCAGCAATGAGCTCCATTACATTTTCTTTCCAGCCCTTGTACTGAACCTCTACCCACTCACAGAGGTGTCCAGGTTATACAATACTCTCACACTGGTGTTCCACTCACTGAGAGCCTTGACTTCTGGAGAGATCCCTGCAGGTGGTTCCCCTCCTCACCTCTGTACTGGGGCCACCTGCTCCTGGTGGGGCTGGACCTTTGGGGCTCTTTCCAAGGTTTTTTCCTATGGGTCTGCACTGCTCTTGTCAGTGCAGCAGAGCTGCAGAAGCCCAGGTGTACTTTGACACTGGATGGAAAACCCTTTCTGCAAAGACACTGGACTTTGCAAATCTTGTCTTGGGTCTTGCAGTTCTGGTTCTGCACCAGTCCCTGGTGTTGGGATGTGCTCGCTCAGTCCACCATGGGTTTCTGGCCAGGATTTGCAGCTGTGATTCTCAGCAATAGTGAATCCTTTCTGGGCTTTTTTCAGCAGGGTCTTTTCCAGTTTGGTGTCTCTGGCAGCCCTTATAACCTACTATTAAACTAGGCATTTCAGTATACTGAGTTAGATGTAAATCTCCCATCTTAGACCTCCGAAGTTTCTGTCTTTATATGAGAGTGATATCCCTCCAACATTTTTTGTGAGACTGCAGCGTTCTCTTTCTTTTTTCGTGTCACCTAATTACCGGCTCTTCCCACTTAGCTGTAGACTATTGAGCAAGACTAATCTTTTTGACTGTGAAAAATTATATTTGTTTTAGAGCCATGCTTTGCTTGTCTTCCTTTTGAGCATGTCTTCATAAAAATAAAATCTTGCATGAGCTTTTATTGGTGGTATTTCTGGTGCTGGGCACCTTCCTGTCTCTTATTTTCCACATTCTTACAGAGGAGAGACAAGTGTTATAATCCATTATTTAATTTCATATCTCATTTCTCCTTTATTTCTGTCAGTTTTATCCACTTGATGCCCTGTGCTCTTGAAGCTCCATGAGTCTGTGGGTAACTTCCCTGCAGTAAAGGCAAGGAACAAGTTTTTTTTGAGGAAAAGCAGTGATTTTAGTAAGTCCCAATGCCTTGGCCTTTCCTAGAGCATTGAATTTTGCAGCCATAATACATCAGTGATGCAAATCCTGCCTGCACATGTGGTGTGGCTTTCCCCTGTCTTGTCCCACTAATGCAGCACAGGATTAACTAATGCAGCACCATCTCTGGGAGAGCAGGTGAGGCTGTGGCATCCTGAGATATTTGAGTGCTTGAGAAGATCAGAAGATTGTTCTTGACTGAGGAACCTCAGGCCCAGCTCTGTGTGCCCAGAAATAGAGGCAGGCTGCTGTTTTGAAACACCCGTTCTTACCTGGCCTGCTGCAAACAACAAACCCTGCGGTGGTTGCTGTGTCTTTCCTCCTGAATGATTTCTGTGAGCTGCCCAGATGGGAATGCAGTGATTCAAGGCTGCAGCTGGATCCTCTGCTATACAAAGTCCTGAAATGACAGATGAAGCTTTCAGAAACAGGTACAGTGTAAGTCCAGAGCTGCCACAGAGTTTTGTGCACACCCTGCTCCCCTGCCTGATTGCCCTTCGTGGGCTATGATGCTTTTTCTTCCCCTCCCCTATTATGTGCAGTGAAAAAATGGCTTATTCTGAGCATTTGAACAGATAGTTGCAGCCCTACTAATTCACAGGAAAGAGAGCTTGTAATATTTATTAGTCTGTCAATAAGGGTTGCCTGAAGAGGGAAAAAAGGAGGTCTAAAATACAAACACAGAAAACAAACAACATATATATAGCTGACATATATTCCTCACAAATGAGCAAAGAGGAGGCAAACTGGTGTGTCCATGGTGTAGAAATGAGCTACTACAGTGAAAGCAAGAGAAACATTATCACCTAAACCGTCACAAAAACTGCAAATCAACATTTTTCTGAGCTGAGCCACTATAAAAGAGGCACCTCTGCATTCAATTTCTAAATTAATTTGTGTAAAAGCAAAAAACCCCAACCAACCCCAACTCACACATGCCAAAACCCTGACAAATATCCAGCCAGCTCCTGTTCCTGTTGCAGTGGGGCTTGTTGCTAATTTTTCTGTAGAGTGACTTGGTGCCAAACTGTTATCCTGATGCTTTTTACTTGGGCCAGAAATGTCCTGCAGCTCCTTACTTCCCCTCTCTGGGAGCAAGGAGGAGTACTGCCCCTCTTCTCTTCCCACCCCATGATTGATTGTTTAACATCCTGGGAAATGGAACAGGACAGCCTCATGTCACACAGTGAGCCACAGCCTGCTGTAGTGCACAGAGTGCTATTGCCTGGGTCTGGCCTTTGCAGGGAATGAAAAATGGGGACTTTAAGGGAACTTCTCCCCTATTTCATCCATCCTGTCTTTGGGCACAAATAATGAAGGTACCTTCTCTCCCCATAGAATACATAGAGTATTATAGGTACAGCTAAAGCAGGTGTATCTGCTCTCATGAAGGAGTGTGGGACAGAGTCTCTGGCTTGTTTTACAAGAGCATGAAGTCAGTTTTATACAGTAAAGGCAATTGTGTGCAAACAGCAAGTGCCACCACTGCATCTGTAGTGGCACATCATCGGGGTACTCTTTGCTTATTTGGGTTCTCCAAACACTGCCCACAGTGGGAGAGAATGCAGATGGTAGGTAGGAAAGGAAAATGAGACTCTTATTATCTGTGAGCCTGAAATGCATAATATGAGCACTGGGTTCTGCCTCCCGCCCCACCGCCCCATGTCTATACTCAATTTTAGCTAAGCCACTGTTTGGTTTTGTGTATCTGTAACTTCTGGGGTGCTCTTCTCCTCTGCATGTGTAGCAGAAGTTGTAAGTGATTAGAAGCAAGGTAGGCCATGAGTGAAATGCCAAAGCTTGAGCTGACTCCGTTTCATTGGGTGTCTTTTGTTTCTCAGTTCCGGAGCAGCAGCCAGCTGTGACTCCAGAGAAGCAGCCACAGCCACCAGGCCCTGGCAGGCAGCCTCCCCTGCCCGCCTGCTGCTCCAGAGCAGATGGTCCCAACAAACACATTTAATATCTTTACATCTTTAGGGGGCAGTGATCCAAGGCACTCTCAGTTCAGGCCAGGAAGGAATCCCTTGTCTTCCATTACTCTCTGCAACCCTGAAGATGACTGTAGATGTTTTTAGCCTGGATGGCTGTGTTGCTGCACTGTGTGTGATGCTGTGTAACTCACAAGTAGGAATCAACCTGAGCTGCCTAATTCATTAGCTGAAGTCATGTTTCCTTTTTTTTTTTAAGCTCTTATGCTGACAGCTTTTAGAGGGAAGTTTCAATTCTGCTCTAGCTAACCAGAAAAGGCTTCATTTTGTTCATCCTGAGGTTGGGGAATGGTTTTGTTTTCTTTCATAAAAGATTAATCTCCTCATTTTTAGGTATACTCAGAGGAAATTAAAAAAAAAAAACAAAAGCATAGCAAAAGGTGGCAGATCTGTTTTCTGCTGAGATTTGGGTAGTGGTGGGAAGTAGTGAGGGATGGAGATGCCAGGAAAGACAGTGACAGGGGTGACAGTGAGGAGGTCATGCAGTGGTGGGACAGAGCTGGAAAACGGCCTGGGCAGGAGGAGGTGGCAAAAGAGAAACGTGACATGTCCTAAGGGTCACCATGTGATATTTATAAAGTAAAGGACGCATTTAAGCAGCATGCAGGACAAAAAGCAAGCAGGTGAAGCTGCCTGAGGACAGAAAAACAACCATCCTACTCCTCTATTTTTGCTAAAGTGGAACAATGTGTGTGCTGAAGCCCTGCAGGCTGGAAAGGTGGCATGTTATGTTTAAGACCAGAGGTAACTTCATTAGAGCTGTTATATTTAGCCTGTCTTATAAAGACTATTATTTCTATGGAATATTACATAGAAACTGTTACTATGTACAACACAGTAGAAAAATGTGGTTTCTGTCCCACAGAGCTCTCAACCTGCCTCTGCAAATTAACTTTGTCAAAAAAGGTTAAGTGGCAAGAGGTAGAATATTTGAATCTGTGAATTATCTCATGGATGGTGAGCTCAGAGAGGGGAGCAGGTCTAGCTGAGAGACTGTCTTCTGTCCTGGTGTACCTCTGAGATGGTGCAGGCTCCCAGGGAGCAGAGCTGCACTGAGGCCAGGCAGAGGGTGGCAGTTTTACACAGAAACAGAGGAGGTTTACCTTACCTTGGGGTAAGGGTAAGAGTGACCAGCTCTGCTCCAGCTTTGATGACATTTTCAGATATTGACTGAGAATAAATTCCAGCCTGCCTGGATGTTATGGATGGCAAACATGGCAAACATGGGAACAGGGCCCTCAGAGAGAATGTAGCATCTCTACCCTCAGAGATGTACAAAGCCCGATTGAGCAACCTCCCCTGTCTGTCCCTGCCAGGGCATGCAGGGAGGTCAGAGGGTTAATTGTGAGAAGCATTGCCTTTGAAACTGGCACTGAAACTTGTAGCTAAGCTCTCTGCTCCCCAGGGAAGGTGTGCAGCTGCTGCTTCCCCTCACACCTCTGCCCTGCACCCCAGGGATGCCCCAGAGCCCCCTCCCACCTGCCTGGCCTCCACCCAAACATCAGGTCATCTCTCCCCAGAGATGGCCTGAAGGTGTGGGAGGGGTGAGCTTCAGGCTCAGGATGGGACAGTCAGCCCTCAGTGAGCTGCCCTGCAGGGGCTGGGCATCCTTGAGGAGGTGGAGGCACTGAAGCATCCATCCATCCATCCATCCATCCATCCATCCATCCATCCATCCATCCATCCATCCATCCACCTAAACAGGTGTGAAACAGGAGCTCTGTGGCAGAGAAGAGCCTGATGGAGGTGGCTGCCCTCTGGGCTCTCCTCCATCCAGAGAAAGGACTTTGCTGGTGGAAACCACAAGCCCTTTGGAGGCTGTCTGCAGGAGCAGTGCTCTGGGCAGTGCCCAGGTGTAGGGCTCAGGTGGTCACCTTCCACCCACTGGTGCTTTTGGACCACGAGATGCCTCTGGGCTTCCTGCAGAAAGCCAGTGCTGGGGAAACCCCCTGTGGCAGGACTTGGCTGTGGGTGGCTTGCTTTTGAAAAGCAAGCAAGCATCACCTGGAGGAGTGCCAGACAGCTGTGAGCTGAAGCAGCACCCTGCTCTGCTCACTGGAGGAAGGCTGGGGGCCTTCACAGTCCTCCTCACGTCCTGTGGGAGCTGCACCAGAGTCCCACCAGAGCCTGTAGGAGGGGTGCAGGCTGCTGTGGTGTTTATTAAGGCTGGCTTTTGGGATGCCCTCAGCAGTGACAGCATCAGGGGCCATGCTTTAGGTAGGCAGAAGCTGCTGCCATCACTCAGCTGAGGCAGAGGTGAGTGGCAGAGGCATCGCTGCCTTTTGGCTGCGCGTTGCTGCTCGGTCCAGGCAGAGGTGGGCAGGAGCCATTCAAGGTGTCAGGTGATGGCAGGGAGCAAAGAAAAACTGCAGGGAAATATTAACCCTGGCTATAAATACTCTGTTAAATTGCCATAAACTGCATGCAATGGTAGCTTAAGAGGATGCAAACAAATGGTCACTCACTCAAGAGCTGAGCAGAGCCCCTAAACCACAATTAACATAAATATACTCTACTTCACAAAGCCGGAGTTTTATTCCATTGTTTTATATTCAGAGCAATATTACAATGCTGGAATGTGTCTCAGCAGCATTTTAGCCCTTGCCCATAAGAAAGAAAAAGTGTTTTCAGCCAGTGCTAGACAGAGCAGCTGCCCGGTTGTGTGTCCCCAGAAGAACCTGAATGTTGGAGAGGAAAACTCCTCCACTGGCAGCACACCTATCCATGAGGTGGTTTCATACCATGCTTGCTGAAAGGAAGAGCTTTGGAGAATCACTTGCACTTTGTTTTCCATCTGGGCCAACATGGTACTGCAAAACCTAATGAGAGGTGAGCCAGAGGAGGAAAGCTGATTAGGAGAGGCTCAGGGATTTATTCCTTGTGGGAGTGGAACTGTACACCTGGTGTCAGAGCAGCAGCACATTACGGTGCCTCTAGTGATATGTGTATCCAGCAGTGGGAGATGCCAGGGATTTCTCAGCTGGTAGCCTCAATTTCTGGGTGACTGGTTTTGTTACCCCTCTCAAAAATATTTTTTTTTCCCTCCAAGTCTCCCCTAAAATCAGTCAGGTTTTGGTCATTGGGAGCTGGAACATGCTACAGACCAGTACAATTCTCTGCTTGCTTCAGCTTAATTTTGGGTTTTCTATCTCCCTCCTGTAGATTCTGCTCTCCTAAACAATAAGTAGAAGGTAGGTCTTCAAAGCCTCCTCAGACTGAGATTCCTACTGTGTATTTATGCAGCCTATGACTAGGTTTGCAATGTGAGTGGGGAACCTGCTTGGCATCTTTTGTGAGCACCTTTAGTGAGAGGAACCTTCTTTAACGATTTCCAGCAAGCATCTGAGGGCACCCAGACCCGAGGAGGTCTTGATTTATGTGTGTTTGACGCTTGGTTAGCTGGCAGCTCTGGGCTCTGCATGGAGAAACACCTCATCCTGAAAATGATTGTTTTAATTTCATTCTAAAGGTAGAGGATATTAGAACACGAAGTCTTAATGGCTCGCGATAAAATATGGAATAGCAACTACCCATTACATTTGTTATTGTCTCTTTCTTCCGTAAATCAATATAATTGAATTTCTCCTAACTTCCCCAGCATTGCATGCATCACAGGGGACACTGCACAAAGATGAATAAGCACAATGCCGTTCTAAACGAGCAAAGCACCCAGTAGCCTCTCTCGGAGATTTGTTTTGCAGCACACTCACGCTCTCCTGAGCCTGCCCGACTCTGTCCTCGGGGGAAGACTCCTTTCCCTGCAGCAGCTGGGACTTTCTGCAATATTTAGAAGTAGTATATGGAATTATCATTGCCAAGAATGTCTCAGTCTCAAGAGTGTATGAAAGCCTCCGCTGAAAAGGCTTTTCACTGTCAGTGAATTGATTCCCAAGTGAAGCTTGTCTCTGCCTCAGTTTCCCAAGTTGTGTGCCTTCACCAGCCACTTGGTTTCTCACCTTTTCTTAATTTCTTTCCCTTCACCCAGGTTTCCTCGTTTTTTAAAATTAATTTCGTGGAAAACCCAGGTTATGAGGTCCTTTCTGCTGTTCCTGCTGCAGAGCTGGCACATCCACCCTCCCCTTCCCTCTCCGTGCCTCCCCTCAGGGCCGAGCCGTGTGGCGGCTCTTGCTGTGCTCCCCTCCCTGCCTGCCATAGAGCTCACCAGAAGGGCGGCCCCGTTTCACAGAGAGGGGAAACTGAGGCATGGAGCCTGTACAGGATCATCAGGAGGCAAAGGTGGTGCTGGAAGTGAAGCTGCTGTTTTCTGAGCTGTAGGCCGTGCTCTCACCCCTGCCGCTCCTTGCCGGGGTGCTGGGCTGGAGCAGGGATGGGGCAGAGCCCGCCCTGGGCACGGCTCCCCCGGGCCACGGGAAGGCCTCGCTGCAGAGCCGGGCTGCCTCGCTAGCCCGGGAGAAGCCGCGTTTTGCGCTTCACCACGCGCATTTGTAATTGTCCCGAGGGGACCCCAGGAGGAAGCAAACAGCGTCTTGAATGCTGGGAATTCCCCAAAGGGGGTCCAGAGCTATGAGCTGAAATGCTGGGGTTTCACTTTCCATGCTGTGTGCGCTGCAAAGCCGATGGTCTGTGCCTGTCCCTCCCGATCCTGCCAGCAGCCAGCTCAATTCTTCCCATGTGGACACCACACGTCTCCTTTAACAGCAGCAGCTGGGACACTGAACCAGCTTTCCATCCTGGGCTGGTGTGTGCTGAGATGCAGGGTAAATCCGCTCGGATTTGGAGCACTGGGCTGTGCTCAGGCACTGTGAACCCTTCTGAGAGCAGCTCTGACATGCAGCCTGTCACTGAGCCTCATCTTTAATCCCAGCAGGGACAGAGCGGGGACCCTGCACTTGTGCATGATACTGCTGCACATTGAAATGGACACATCCTGTAGCTGCAATGGATTACAGGCAGTGCAGGGAAGAGAGCTACCCGGGATCCTGCTGCCCACCCCATGCAGAAAGGCTTTACTCCCTCAGCAGCCCAGGGTGAGCGGCACAGGCTCTGTTCCCGGCTGGCTGCAAAGCAGGCTAGTACACTTATCAGTCATTAAGCTCCTCCCCCATCACCAAGAAACCCCCTAAAAATCCCAAACCACCATAAAAATGTGTTGGCAGAATGGGAGCGAGTCATGCAGTGCTATTTGGAAAACACGATCTTGTTTTCAAAATAGATTAATGATGGGTTTGGTGCCGGGGAGTCTGCCCTCCCCAGCCTCCCCTTGGAAAAGCATTGCAGGCAGGTCTGCAGTCCAGCAGAAGAACTTCCTAAAAAATAAATACAAGACTGGCTAATTATAACAGTGCCACTGCTAGTGCTACTAATAGTGTGCTTCTGGCTGGCAAGGTCTGTGCCTTTACAAACTGGTCTGAATGAGAGGAGCCAGGGATGGGGAGGTGACAAGCTCAATTAACTGGGATCCACCCTGGCAGGGGCAGTGGTGTCACCTGATGGACGCTTAATGGTGAGGTTAAATGGCTGCCTCGCAGATCCAACACAGTTCGTGCTGCTCTGAGCAGGAGCTAATGTGTCAATTTTTGAGGCTTTTCCCACTTGTCTTACCCCCACAGAGCCAGACCAGCTGGAAGTGTTACAAGATCCAGCAGGTAATGGAGATAGAAGTGATGGAAAAAGCCACTTGGATATGCCCTAAGCAGGCTTTTTTTTTTCCCTACTAGGGCTTGTTTGGGGTGAGGGGAGCAGAGGAGATGTTGGATACATTTGTCTGGCAGAAATTCACTTTTGCAGATGACCAGCACCTGCACCTAGACAAGATGGCCTGGGGATAGTCTGGTCTAGTTGTCCTGGTAAAACCCACCAGTACTGCTCTACCCCTACCCAAATTATAGAATCATGGAATGGCTTGGCTGGAAGGGACTTTAAAGACCACCTTTCACTAGACCAGGTTTCTCAAAGCCCCATCCAACCTGGGCTTCAACACCTCCAGGGATGGGGCAGCCACAGCTTCTCTGGGTAACCTGTGCCAGAGCCTCCCCACCCTCACAGTAAAGAATTTCCTCCCAACATCTGATCTAAATCTCTCCCCTTTGGTTTGAAACGTTTTATTCTGGCACAATTAATTGTGGCACAATCTGCCCAGCCTGAGCACAAGTGCTGCTTGGAGGATTGATGCTGTGCCTGGCCATGAAGGATTTCAGCGGCACTTCCTGGGATGCAGGGCAGAGCGGGGCTGGGGGATTGCAGTCACATGCTGCTACTGCAGGGCTGGAGGAGAATTAGTAAAATTTGCTGCAGGATTCCCACACCCTTGCAGCAGAGATTGGCACTGCATCCCGAGGGCCTCTGATTCAGCTCTTTCTCCCCTTGGTCTCGATTGCTAGCACTGTTTTTTATCAGATGCTATGGACTATAAAGTGATTTTCCTAAAAGCTGCTATTCAGGGCAATTTCTCCCCCACCCAATGCTATTATTTAATGAAATCAATACACAATGTTGTTGCATGTTATGTTGTTTGTAAGCTATAAGCTTTCAAGCTAGGAATTGGAACAACATTATTCAAAGCCTTTTCAATTTGCCATGCCTGCCAACTTATACGTTGATTGTGGCATTTTGTCCAAATAGCATCAACTTGCTAAACGGTAGTAAGAGATTTAGGTATGTTAACAAGAAGGATTAGAGTCTGTCATCAGGATTCACCTGCATGCCAGCAGAGATGTGACTTCATACACTTTGTTTTTCCTACCTGTTCTCAGTTTGCTTGCATGCATGAATGGCACAGGCTCCTTCCAGGCACTGTCAGACTGCACCATGTGCTGGCTGCTAAAATGAGAGCCAAGGTGTGAGCCTGCAGAGGCTCTGGAAGTTCCATCCAGGCTGTGCCAAGCCTCCCCGAGTTCTGTGCTCTGCCAAAGCATCGTGATGGAAGCTGTAACACTGTCAGCGTGTCCTCACCCAGGGGAACCCACCTGGGTCACTGCAGCAAGGCTGGACTAAGGCTGCTGCTGAAACAGCCCCTCAGCTTCCCCTTTCTGAGCTTTTTTTAAACTGTAATTTTACAGTTGCATTGGTGCAGAGTCCAGAACTGAACTTCTCTCCTTTTTCACAGGCAGGAGGTATGGGGGCAAATGTTATTGATGAAATAGCACCCGGCTCCCCCATGAAGTTCCCTGCTCATTAAAGGGACAGGGCTGCAGCCACGCTGGCTCTTCAGTGCTTTTAGCAGTGCCCCGCAGACTGAGCAGCAGCAGCACTGCAGCTCTCAGTGCCAACAGGATATCTTTTCTTGCACAGGATCATTCAAAGCTTTCCCCTTTGAACAAAGCCTTTGTAGTTAGATGAGATCTGAGGAGATGCTGTCGGTGGGTTGGGGACTCAATGAGCTGATGAGTGAATGAATTGACTTGCAGCATCCAGCCCACATCTCCCACAGATCCTTTGGACTTGTTTACATGAGACATTTTATCTACATGAGAAGATAGCAGTGCATCCCTCCCCTTCCTGGGCAGACCCAAAACTCTGTGTAAGTGATGGTGGGAGAAAGTGGGGCCAGGGGAAGGGGGCAGAGGAGATGGATGTTATCAGGGGTGCAGTGGTCTGTCCTGCTGTTTTGCCAGTGCTGTTATGTTGGTTGGAGCAGTGGCTTTTCACTCTTCTGTTGCCAGAAAATATCTGTGCTGGCAAATGTCCCAGTGCTGATGCAATTGTATCACTTGAAAAGGACTTTGCTGGCATTGTTTGCTATCTCTTAAGGGCCAGTCTGAGATATTTCAGCTGAAGGAGGTTGCAATAAGCTGCCTTTCCTTAAGGGTGTTTGCCAAGGGGTGTGACCTATATCTGGGGGAGGTGGGGATGCTTGGGAAGGAAAAGATATCCTTGTGAAAACATGAATCAACCAACCCCTTGTAAATTCATATGCATTTCTGCTACTGAAACAAAAAATGAGGAAGCAAACCTCAGGTTCTTGGGGTGCTCTCCTGCATGCCTTTTGAACCTCTGCTCTTACTGTGAGAACCAGAAAACTGAAAAGAGGAAAGGGGGAGCAGTTTTATATTCATGAGAACCACTAAGCCACAGAGACCAAGGGCTTTACCAGAGGAGCTCTAGGAGATCCTGTGGTGGTGGTTTGAAGTCTGAATGGATCACCTCAGGCTTTGCAGGATGTTACTACTTGTGTAGCACTGAATGGGAGTCCCTGGTTGTGAATTGTTCCCCTGGTGTTAGTGGGCCAGCAGGGAAAAATAGAGATAAATTAATGGCCACAGAGAGGTGTCCCATTTGAGGTCTGTGACACACACTTTGCTGTGCTCTTGTCCAGCACACGGGAAAACCTCCCACCATGAGAAGATCCAGGTGGCACAAGTCCTGCTGTCCTGCCCTCAGTTCTCATGAGAAGTTGCAGGAAAGGTGTTTGTGACTGGGGCCAAATGGCTACTATACAAGTGATACTAAGTACTCATATTATCACTCTGTCCCCTTCAGATTTTTAACTCGTTTGACCAAATGATACAAAATTTCAAGGACTTCAGAAGTATTGAGCTCCCTAAGTTCCAAGAATACGAAGACCTGTTACCACTCCTAACACAGGAAAGGAACAGCAACTCATCTTCTCTGGGTGTCTGGTAAGAATCGAGCTTCACCTTTAAGATGTTGTTTGTAGAAAACAAAACTTTTTGCTGAACACTGTATTACTTGTTTCTTTGATTGATTGCACTTGTCTGTTTTACTGTATGAAGATCCCAAGCAGGGCTCCATGACACTGAGACTCAAGGTTTATTTAAAGCCCAGGGGCAGGACAGCCTTTCCATCTGTGTTGGACCTTGTCATGCCATGGTGCTTTGGGACGAGAGGGATGAACAGGGGAGCAGCTGCTCCTCAGATGTCCCCTATGGATAAACCTTATAACACAGCCTGGAGATGCTGACCAGCAGTGATGGCCTGGAACAGGAACAATCAGGTGATACAAACCAAGACAGCCCTGGAATTAATCAGGGTGGTTTGGCTGCTTGTGCCAAAACCCAGCACAGTGAGTTTAGAGAGACCCCTGCCTGAACCTGACCTGGACCTGCCAGTTTGCTTGGTGTGTAAGTCTATTGGGAAGAAAGGCAACAACAACCTGAATATGCCTGGAGAAGGATGCTAACAAGGTCAAATTTAGGTGATGATGGACTGGTAGAAAGTGGGGTGATGACGGGCTGTAGCTTCTCCCTTGAATTTTGGAAGAATAAGTGGGTGAGGGAGCTTTAGACACTGCTCATGGCAAGGTTCCAGAATACCTCAGGATTGTGCTCAAAGCCTGAGTTTGTCCTGCTGGTGTAACCAGTGTGGGAACTGACGTGGTTTTGCTGGTGCTGGTGGTGCTCAGCAGGTATTTCAGGGCTGTGATATGAGAGTGGGGCAGGGCAGCATGGACTGGGTGTCACACAGACACACACTGCTGGCATGGAGGGGACATGCCTCTGGGGCTTACGGGGCTGGCACGGGTGTTGCAGCATCAGCTGGTTACTGAATCACAGGGTCCAGGGCTGGCAGTGGATTTTTGAAATCCATCTGCCTGCCATCAGTGACCCCAAACAGCAGCAGTGCTGCAATCCTTTCTTCATGACCAGGTGACCACAAGGTGTTCTGAGTCCCTCTGTCACTGGTATCATGACAAAAACCTGGTCCCAAGCTCTTTCAGTTGGGAGGTCTCCATGGACTTTAGAACCTATTTCTGATCTGGTTCAGCCATCCATGTATAGCACCTGGCAATTGTTTCCATTTGGAGCAAAGTCCCATGCCCATGAGCTGGAATGGTCCAGAGCATGTGTGCCCTGCATGGGTGGAGTGCAGCCCATGTGCTGGAGTGCACTGATGCAGACTCTGAAGATAGAACTCACTGATCTTGTTGCTTCAGGATACAAAGGCAAGAGTGGCCAAAGCCATGTTGTTAAGACATATCACCAAATCACAGAGTGGAACAAAAGGGAAAGGCTTATCCTGAGGATACTGGCAGTCCCTAAACAAGGGGTGTTACTCCATCACAGGGTTTCACCCAAACAAAAGGGATGCATTTCTTTTCAGGCACTGAAATGAATTAAAAATAAACAAATTTTTTAAAAATGAAGGTATTTTTTTACATAGGAGCTTTAAAGCAAGGAAGAAAACCCCTCCATTCAAAAAACAAATCCAGACACAATTCCCAGGCTGGGAGTTAGAAGCTATTTTCCTTTAGTAACATTCATGGCAGAATTCCCTTTATTGCAGTGTAATGGTCACAGCACACAGTGCATTGGCACAAATTACATAGTTTAGACAGAAATAAAACTTGTAGTCTGAATGTCTTTTAAAGTCATCTATTGTTTTTGTGCCATCTCCTTTCTTATTTCATCTCCTGCTTTACATATAGGAAGAAAAAGACCCCAGCTGAATGACCAGGGATGTGTGTACCTGTATTCAGTGAGAAATCCCCATCACATAGAGACAAGGCTCTGACCCCCAGCAAAGACTGGCAGCCTTTGCTAATGAAAGGATGTTACCAGTTTCAGCATCACACTGCTTTTACTCAAAATAATTAAAATGTCTCTATTTTTCTTGTGTATTCATTGGATAGATTTGACCACATCCACCGTATAATTGGTTTTCCTGCTATTTTCATGTAAAATCAGCTATTTTTTTTCCCCTTGTAGCTCTGTGTAGATTTTTCTACACAGAGAAGGAAGCCTAAAAGGCAACCACAGTTATATATCCAGAAAAGTATGCACAGGAGAGAAAAGGGCCAGGTGTAGGACATGAAACTGTCTGCATTTTCTACCACAGTCCCAACACCAGACTGAAAATATCCCATGACAATCATCTTAAAATAAATGGAAAAAAATCTCACAACATGAAGATTTTCTTGCCTTTGCTCAGACTCCTGTCAGTTCAGAAAACTGCATGTTCATGCTATTCATGCTAATTATTATTCCTGAAACAAAACCCACATAGCACAATGTTGGGAATTATTTCTTTTCTTTGGGATGGCTTTTGTGGTGAGCATTGTGTTTGCCTCTACAACACGTTTTTCCATTTGTTTTCATGTAGTTTCATAACTCCTACAAAAAAAAAAAAAAAGAAAAACCAACCAAAAAACCATAATCCAATCAAAAACCTCCCCCAGAAACCCCAAAAACTTTTGATTGATAACTTAGCACAAAAACCTATTTCCTTCAACACTATTTTTCACAGTATGAATGACACGCACAGCTCATCCACTGGTGCAGTCCTGCGTCTTGAAAGGTGTTTGCTGTATTATCTCACTTAGATAATAATGTAGGCAGTGGTGAACATCACTCTGAAACAGTCAATAAAGTAAGGTGAAAACCTGAATTATCTTTGTTTTCACACGTTTTGGAATGCTGGTAGAAAACTCCAGTAGCAGGGCCGAGAGGAGCATCGTACGCGCACGTTGAGCTGTGACGAGCGCCTCAGTTCAGCTCCATGCAGCCCCCAGGAGCAGCCAGGAGACCAGATGTTTTTCTCATTCATTAAACAGTGCTGGCCAGCATGTAGTTCTGAGCAGAAAAATGGTGGGGTTGCTGGAGATACAAGACCTCTTTGTGATGTGAGCTCTGGTTTTACACCTGATCCCGCTGCGTGCAAGCACTGCAGGGCTGCACTGTTGGACCTGGGGGGCATGAGCTGGAAATAAACCCCAAACCCAAGGCACAGCTGCACACACCTGTCAGCCCCCAGGAGAAAGGGTGAATTTCTGGTCCCACTGAATCTGGTAGGAGTCTTCTCATCAACTTCAGTGTGCTTTACTTTGCCTGTCTGGTTCTTCGGCTCCAAACCCCACATTTTTATATCTTGAGCAAAAAGAGAGTTCCTGCAGCTGCTGGTAGTAATAAGTCTCTTCAAATCAGTCACTAGGGAACAACTTCAGTCATTTGTACACACAAAACCAATGTAATGCAGGGATGTCAGAAAGCGACCATGGCTGGCACCTGCAGGGAGGCTGAAAAAGTCAATTCAGGATGACTTTAGAGCTGCAGTTCTGTATTGACTTCCAGAGAGTCTTCCCTGCTTGTGAATGGTGGGGTTTAGCCAGGAAAATGCTAGAGCCAGCTAAAGGAAAGTGCAATTATTGGTGATGATTATAGATAACAAGTGTGTCTTAGGATCCCCCTTGCTTCCTGCTCCAGCCCAGAGGAGTTGTTTAGACTGAAATGCAAGCAGCATGTGGAGTAAGACATGGCTTTAAACCTCAATTTTCTTTTAAAGGTGGCCAATTGTAACACTACATAGAGATGCCACAAGATGTGTTTGGTTGGTTGTGGGTTTTTTGTTTTGTTTTTGATTTGGTTTTTTTTGTGTGTGTCGGGTTTTTTTCCTTTTTAATTTTTTTTTTTATTTGTCCCCAAGGGTGAATTTTATTTTTCTTTGAACAATTGAGTTTGGTAGCTTTTTAAGGAAATTAAGCCCAGATTTTTTTTCCTGCATTTTTGAATGGTAACTAAACATGTTGCTGGCACTGTGAGGGCTGCTACTGAGTCAAAGGACAGCAAAGATTCCTGTGCTTGCCAGCAAAGCTCCCTCTGGGATGACTTTGGCTTGGCAAAGAGGGTTCCATGTGGCCCTATATATTTTTATGTATACCTGTATATATTATATCTAGCTCTATATATCTATATCTATTCTTGTGTGTGTGCATACCTATAGGAAGTCAGGAGTTTTTAAAAACAAAAAGCTGAACTCAAGGAAATTACCCACTTATCGAGTCGCAATGGGCTCTGCTCACTCAAAAGTATTTTCATTTTAAAATACTTGTGTTATTTAAAAAAATATTTCCTATGAGATTAAGATTCAGAAGGATTCTCTCAATAGACTGTGTATTTTTTAGGAGTGTGGAGGGGATGGAAGGTGAGGTTAAGTTATCAGAAACATCAACAACACAATATATGAGCATCACAGTGAGTCTTTCAAGAGCGGATTGAATTTTTTGCTGGGTTCTTGCTTTGGTGAAAGGTTTTCACTGGTACCATGATGAAAACCTGCCCTTCTGCCCATATTTTGAATGTGGGACAGAAAGCACTCTATGAGCATTTCTTGTCAGTAAGGATGAATTCTCGGATGGGAACAGGGAATTTTTCCTAGTACATGATATACGAGGGAAGAGGCAATTTGTTTACCAGCTTTGTGCACTTTGACCCTTTTACATATACTAAGCAAAGTGGTTTGATTGTAGCTTGAGGGTAGTACTAGAATCATCTGTTAGTCAGATTTCAAGTTAATTAACCAGCCAATCTGCTCTTGCTGGAAGGGGCTCGTGTATGATTATGAGTCACCCAGTTGGGTAACTGATATTTGTTTATTTTTAGGCAGACTATGAGGCACCCAGACACTACGGCAATGGGTTCCTTTAAATATATGAAATATACTGGTGATTTGGACCTTGCAGATGAGAGGAGTGTCTGCTTTCTCACAACCTCTCCCTTTGTAGAAGATGAGGTCACGCTCATCACATGAAGACAAATTCCTTATCCTAAGTATAGTTAAGGCTCATTCCTGAAATATACAGAAAGCATTATTTTGGGATGGATCTGTATGTACTCTTGCAGTCCTTGGTAGGCCCTGTGTTTCTAAGTGAAAGAGTTGGCCTTACCTGTGCAAGAGTATAAAATCGTGTGGCGCTGCATTAATAGCATCCGAATCTTTTTGTGCTTTGGACCTTTATTCTTGAAACGTGGTGCCGAAAGTGTGAGAGGTTGGCAAAAGTGAGGCAAAGAAAGCACAGTGGGATTTGGGAACTGAGGTGGGGGGCTTGGGTACCATTGAAACAAGTTGCCTGTCTTTGGAGGTGATCACACTCTATAATCCCTTTAATGAATGCATCAAACTCCTTTCCATACTTAATTAGGCTCCTGCCCTTTCCCACCCCAGACCCACCAGCTTTTTGCTGCCACCTTAAATGAATTTGCGGCCAGCTCAGACCCATTTCTCTTGTGCCAATGACGACTTTCCTTCAGTAGTTTTTCTTATAGGGCATTTCCCAATTTGTATTGTCAAGAACAGGAGGAAAATTTTTCTTGTCCACATTTCTGCATGAGGAATTTGGAAACAGAAGGAAGGCTTTGTCTAATAAGGACTTTTCCAGGGGCCAGTGCCTCCTCCTCAAGAGAAGTAAGTACTTTTCTTAGTTTCACTTTCCTTTCCTCAATTTTTGCCCCCTCCATCATTTTCTCTATCTCATATTTCTCCCACTGGCCTCCTGTTTTGTTTTCTGTGGCACCTGGCGTGTGCATTCCCTGTCATTCTGTGGCTGTGCTGTGGGTGGGTGATGGGCTCAGACACAAACCCTGCCCTCTCTGGGGTGAGGCAGCCGCTCATTCTCTGTGTGGAAGGGCAGCAGCGGACAGAGAGGTGACACAGGCTTCATGGCAGGTTATTTGCTTTTGGTTCTGGGAAGGCATGGGGTATGGGGACATAAACATCACCAATTCCCCTGCAGAAGTGACTTTGGGCCGTGCAGGATGACAGGAAGAATGACAGAGTGAAATGGAGACCTGGCAGCTTGTTCACATTGCTGTATACCATGAGTCCCAAATATTTATCTGTGGATGTGAGATATGGAGCATTAATTAAATTGTGTAAACAACTATTTATTCATTCTTATTCTATAGCCTGCTGCAGAGAAAAATTAAATGCTGGGAATTAGGTGTCTTTCTGGAAAAGTGTAATTTTTATAAGAATTGCATGAAGCAAAGAGTTGACTTAATTTAGAATTCCCCTTTTGTGTAAGCAGTCACTTAATTAGCAATTACTTTATTTAACTATTACAAAGATGATTTCTGTATTTTACTAGTATTTGTTTTAGCATTGTAACTGCATAAGCGCAGTCTTCTCTTCAGTTTCCAGATGGAAACAGCTGCATTTTCATTTTCTTGAAAGAGGTTCTTTTAGGAGGTTTCCTTGAAATTATTTTGCTTTATACATTTCATATTACATTTCATATTTAATCACTTCTGCAATGAAATTTAATGAGTTTTCCTTATAACAGTTTCCAGTGCAATGGTACTGCAGCATCGTGATTCTGGCAAATGCAATGGAGAGAGAAGACTTTTACATAAACCCTTTCTATGTTGTGGTTGCAATAGGATTTGAAGAAAAATGTTGATAATTATGGTGATATAAAGTAGAGGTGCATGATTTCAGACTCTGAGACACCTTCTCACGGTTTCACCCCAGCTGGTGGTGGTCATGGAATGCACCAATGAAGGAGGTTTAGTGCTGGGCGACTGGAAGGGTTTTTCTGTGAGCCACAGAGGTCTGGCAGTGTCAGTGGGATGGGGGAAGCCTTCTGGCTCCTGGCTCGAGCCAGCAGCACACATCTCATGTGTGTATCACAAACACCCAATTAAATCAGCAGTGTTTTTAATAAACAATTTAAAAATATCAGACGTAGCAAAACAAACCTGGAGATGACAGAAACAGTGTTGTTTTTAGAGGTGGCAGAGAACAGAACATCCTTTTATTGGAAACACTACATGTCCTTTGCAGTGTCTCAGCTTCCCCAGACGCTGCTCACTCAGTCTCAAGCAGTGCTGGCCCGTGGAAACCCAGTGCCAATGTTTGCAGAAGCATGGCCCTCCCAGCTCTCCCAGGGATATTCTGTCCGTCTGTCACCTAAATAAAAATTCCTCTTGCAATTCTTGCATGTGAAGGCTAAAAAGATTTGGTAATAACCTGAGAAATAAGTAATTTAGATAGAGAAAAAGAAGGGCTTTTAGTGACCCAAAAGCAGCAGTTGTTCATTTTGAATGTTAGTGGCACAAATCATGCCTGGGCCTTGCCTTGTAATCTGTTATTTTAGCTGATGACCAAGAACCTGCCATGCTTTCCACCTTGGTAACTGCAGCTCTGGGCTGGGTTTGGCTGCTGATGTGTGGGAAAGGACCACTTCAGGTTGTGTTGATGCTTGAGTAGTTCGAAAACAAACTAAAGACTCCTTATTTAAGAAAGAAATGGCCCAGCTCTCACTGCAAAATCCTGAACATCCCAAATACAGCACAATATTAACTAATTTCCCCAAAGTAACCTCCAAAGTTAAGATGCAGATAAGCCTGCCTGAGGGGTGAGAAGCAAAGAGACCTAAAGTGGGTATTTCCATGGAAGAGCAAAGAATGGACCAAAATCGGCTGGTGTCTTTCTGTGAGTGTTTGCTGTTGAACTCCCAGGATCACAGGTGTCATCTCTGAGGGCTTAGGGAGAATCTAGAGAGACCAATAAATATACTTTAGTCTCTAAATAACTTTGATTTAATTCTTGGACTCTACACTTTGAAAAAAAATGCTTTTAAAAAGTATTAGGTAATGATTTAGCTTTTTCAAGGACTACTGGTTTAATTCTTGGGCTGTTGTGCTCCTTGCCTACCTCTGTTCCTCAGCTTCAACAGCTCTGAGGCACCTCTTGGTGCAATGACCAGGTTATTATGAAAAATGATGGTCCCAAAGCAAAACAAAGACCTAGCTCACTCATGAAAATTTACAGGGATTGGGGGCAAATGTCTGTTTAGCTCTGTTTCAGTTCTGTTGGCATAAAGTTAAGATGTATAAAATGTCCTGGAGGATGTCAGTCCTTTGGGTGACTTCATGCAGGTGTGTCACTGAGTGATGCAGAAAGCCTGTCTGGTTTTCTTTGCTCCTGACCCTTCTCCCACCAGCCTCAGCACCATCCCTGGTTGTCAGCTGCCTCACCTGGACATTTGGCCCTGTTCAGATCCCCCTGTCCACCTGGGGAGGTGTTTTAATCCTCCTTCCTTCACAGCAAAGAGGCAAGAGTACAATAAAAATCAAATCTCTTCACTGGGGCTTGGGCAAATATTCTACTTGCTGGCCTCTATTTTTGATTAATAAAATGCAGCAGAGGAGAATTTCTCAGGAGACTCTCTGCTTCACTCCATACTGCAGAGTCAATATTTTTACAACTTATTTTTCCTTGCATTTGTACTCTTAGAGGAAGTGTTTGTGCTGGAATGGCTGAGGTGGGACTGACACCACTGAAATGCAGGGAGAGAGGAGTCAGCAGCTGTGACCCTCAGCCTATCATGCAAAACCAGCATGAACAAAGTGCCCCAAACACAGGCTCCAGCCATGGGCAGCGGGGGCTTTCTTGGGTGCTTCTAAATGCACCAGTTGTAAGAGTCCACAGCATTAAATTATAGCAGAACTAACTGTGGTTGAATAGACAAAGACAAAAATGTAAAAATCAACAGATATAAGGTATTTGGGGTTACCCAGGGCCGAACTCAGTCCCCCCACAAGATTTTTTAAAAAATAAAAGTAATGAAATTATTTTAAAAACCCAGAATTGATTAGCACAAAAGGCCTGTTGTCATGGACTCAGGGTTCTGTAGATGCACATGGCAAACTAAAAGGTCATTAATAAAGGCTAAATAATGAGTGAGTGAGGTTTCTGCCCCTATTGGGTCTGCAGTGGGCACTAGGTGAAGTAAACATTTCTGAGGGAGTTGTTAACTCTCAGGTCTGCCCTGCCCAAGCATTTCTCAAGTCCCAGAAACAACTAAGTTACTAAAACGGGTGTAATCTACTTCATCTTAGAAAAGTTATGTAGTTAGGGAAATTGAAGGAAAAGATCTAGCCAATATTTTCATTATTGGGCTTCAGTTCCTTACTTTCTTTCTTCCCTCTCCCTGTTTCCTCTTCTCTTCTCTGTCTGCTTGTGCCCCTATTTCAGAGTGTGGATTAGGCAGCCAAGACTGCATTTTTGTTAGAGTACTGCAAGGGTGCTCAGGAAGGCTGAGCAGCACCCTGATCAGCCCAATGCTGGTACAAATTATCTCAGAGGAAATGGTAAGAGTGTGAGCTGTGCCTTTTCTTTCTCAATGAGATGGAAGGAGAAGAGTCAGCACCAAAACAGCTGCTGTCTTTTCTGTCTCAGCAGCTCTTCCCTCTTGCCCTCCATTTGTGTACTCTTGTCTTTTTTTTTTTTTTAGCTCTGGCAGAAGAAAGGAGAACATCTCCTGTGGCCCATTTAAAATAACCTTTTCCCTTTTTGCCAAAATGGACAGTTGTTGTCACCTCCGGTACCTTACAAAAGCCAGTCAGAGTGACTTTCCCTGAGCAGGTCATCCTGTAAGCAGGAAAAATAATGAAGCCTGTTTCTCTGCAGATCTATGTTCCTATCATGTAAAGGGCAGTATTGACTTTTAAGTTAATTATACTCAAATCAACTGTTATCTCTGCATAAAGCATAAAACATGTCGTGCCCTGCAACTTCCATGTTCTTCAGCCACTCTGCCTTCCTGACCTCCCCACAGCTGCTCTGCTGCCTTCAGCCTTTCATCCTCCTTTCCATCTTCCCTGCACTTTACAGCCTCTCTGCTTTTCTGCTGCTCCAGGTTTCTCTTGGGATTGTCTTGTCATTTCCTCCTCCTTTTTAACCCATCCCTTCCCCTGACTGGATCATTCTCTTTGAGGGGCTTTGTGAGCTGCTGCTGTCAGCACAAATAGAGCAGGGCTGTGGTTGAGCAGTAAACTCCCAGCACATGGGGAGCTCCAGGGAAAATAGAGCAATACCTCACCTCACTCCTCCACAATCAGCGAGCTCTCAAGGTCTCTCCCATCCCATTAACCACAGCACTCTCCAGAACTTACTGTGCTCCAGAGATAGGACCTATCAACAGCCCATCTCACTGCTGACCATCTATCCACTGGCCACAATCCAGCTGAGGAATGTCCTTTTCCTGCTGCCTGCCCCTGTGCAGCTCTTTTGCACAGCTCTGGACAGCACAGGGCTCACCCCAGCGCTTGGGAGGGGGACAGGAGCTAACACTGGTACCAGTGCTTACATGACACAGCAGCTAAAGGTGCAAGAACAGAGCCACAGCTGCTCCCTGGTATTCAATCAGCCCTTTGCACTGTGCAGTGCACTTCTTCAGTGGCTGCTATCTCTTATTATACATTTTTAATTGATTAATTTTTCATCCTTATCCTAAGGTCGCACATTCGTGGCACTCATTGTCAGCACCCCGTGTTCATTTCATGTAAAGCTATATTTAGACATTTCCTGGATGACATCTCTCTAATCTACAGTATCCTTTTATGGCTCATATTAAGTCAGACTTCAGACCTTTAGGCCAGGATTGGGGTAGTCCTTGACTGGACCATAGGGTGGGCTGCTCAGGAGAAGCTTGTTGGTCCCACCGCTGTGACCGCGGTTACACACTACAAGAGGCTTCCTGGTGTCTTCACAGTTTTTGGCATTGCAATATCTTGCCCTATTCCTCCCTATTCCTGTGCCTGTCCACGGCTTGCTGCCCGAGGGTGGCTGTGGGGATCCTGTCTTTGGCCTTCACCACAAGAGCACTGCAGAGGCTGCTGTGGGTGGCATTAGTTGGTGCACTGGTGTACTCACCACGGCACTGTGCTTCCCCTTTGCTTTGCTCTTACAACATTCCACACATAATTCACCCCTGCCACCCCACTCCCTCTCCCTCCTTTCTCCCCCACAAGGATTTTAAAGCAAAGTGGTATTCTAGAAATAGGGTGACAGGAGCAAAATCATCAGAGGTCAGCTTGGGAAAGTCCAAACCATGGTCTCTGCTTCCTGGCCACTGGTTTTTATAAATCCTGTAAGAATTAATTTAAGTCTGAAGGACTTTACTTTCTATTAAGTGCTCTTGAAATTGGCTAATGGGGGAAAGAAGATTGAAGGGTGAGAGATGTGCATTGCCCAGCTGATCTCATAAGCTTTGTTTCTATTGGAAATCGGTATAAAATGTGAAAGGGAGCAAGTCATGTTAAAATAACTGTTGTACTTGATCCTTCACATATCTGATGCTTGTAATACTTTCCCTCCCTTCCAATACATTAAGGGGGACACACAGGGCTGAGATGCTGTGCCTGAAGCCTCGGACTTCATTTGCCAAGCTGAAGTTGAGTTAGCACGTTTGAGCCTCTGGGGCTGTGCCTTGCATCAGAACAACACAGCTCATTATCATCCCCAAACCCTGCTCCTATCAGTCCTGAGCTACGTGATGGTGGGAGACACGTGGAGGGAAACAGGATCTCTCCCAGAATATGTGAAAAGGTAGGTTTGACATAAGATTAAATCAATAAGAGGAAGATGGATGAGCATTCATTACCTGTGTTGCGGAGGAGACTGTTTTAAGAGAAGGGAGAGTTTACCTTAGGACATTTGTTCCCCTCCCCTTTGTTGTACAGCTGCTTGTCAGTCAGTTCTTTGGCTGTCACAGCTGGGAGTGTGTATTTCAAGGTGAACTGTTGCTTATTTCAGTTTGCCTTAAAATGTTGCTTGGCAAACCGAGGTAGTTCAGGAGATGATTGATGAGCAATGAGACAAGCACGCAGCAGGGACAGGCTGGACAGCTGGGATGACTTCAGCCTCAGTCCAGAGCTGATCCTATCATTTAAAGGGCAGGATTGGGTCAAAAGGAAAGGGATGCTAAAGGAAAAATAATGAATAAGGGAGAGAAAGAGAGAGTTTCAAAGGCTGTGATACAGTAGTCACCATAGTGATGATGAGGGAGGGAGGGAGGGAGGCAGAAGAGAGGGCAAAGTCAGTTGACAGTGAAGATATTCCAGGTTTAAAAGGCAGCCTGCTGGCTTTGTGCAGGTCTGGGAACCCTAAAGACTGGGCAGACACCATCTAGCATCTCCAAGCCTTTCTGCTGCTATTGGTTTAATTCTGAAAAGATTCGTTTCAAGTTATTATTTGGATCATCATTTAAGAGTCACAATTAACTTCAGTTATAGAATATTCTCTTTTGGTACAAGTGACTCTTGGCTAAACTTGACCAACTTTGTAGTGAGATTGGTTTGGGAAAAAATTCCTTGTGGCCTCCTTCTGGTCTTTAGTAGTGCCTTTGAGTTGCTTGTGCATTTTCTTGCTGTGAAAGGTGGATTGCCCTGCTGATGGGGTAATCAGAACACAGCTGCACACCAGCCACAGGAGGATCTGCAGGTCTGTGACAGACCCCCCTCAGTGCATGGAGATGGCAAGGTAACATCAGAAGAAGATCCCAAAAACCACTATACTGAGATGCCAGTTACCAAAACTAGGAGGCACTGGGAAGAGGAGACATCCTTGGATATACATTACTACTGCTAAGGGAAAGCAATGGTTTTCAGGCCAGGAGCTGTAGCTGAAGGACAGGGGCACTGCCACAGTTACATTTGCAAGAGGCCACCTGACAGAAGCTTTAAATCCATCCTTTCTCATGGCAGAGACATCGGACTGCACGCCACCAGGCAGTGCCTGTCCCCTTTCAGAATTCAAACTGCAGCTTGATGCCTGAAACTTTGCTTTATTGTGTTAGGTTGTTGTTGTTTGTGCTGTTTCTGTGTCAGCTGCTGGAGATGACACAAGAGGCAGGGGTTAGAGCGCTTGACAAAGAGATCCATTCACCTCCTGTCAGTCAGCAGAGCATTGAGGCAGAGCTGGAACTGTGCTACAAGTGAAGATCCTGAAGACCTTTCAAAGCTTTTATCTGTTGCATGAACTAATTAGAGATTCTTGAGGGACAACAAAGGGGGAGAATAATTGCTCCAGATATTACAGTACCTATCTCTGAGTTTCAGATCCCAGGCCATCCCTATTAATTTAGCTAGTCATGCCTAGACTTGTTCAGTCTTTGTCTTCTCAGAACTTTATTCCAGACAGCAGGGTTTCTCTGAACTGTTGGGAATGAGACATATAAGATTAGAGACAAAAATCAATCTTATTCCAGTTATTACTGGAATACTCCAAGGGCACAAGAATTTGACACTGGTTATTAAGTGTGTTAATGCTATCCCTTTGAAGGCTTCAGGTTATGCTGTATTTACTGTGACCCTTTTACTTGCACCTGTCTTTTAATGCTTCATGGTAAAATTATCTGGTGTTGTCTTCTTTTCTCTCTTTCCTTAGAAATAAAGTCAATTTTAGATATTCAAACCTGTTTCCCTTGACCTTCTTCAATGAGAAAAGGCCTTTGACTATGCCATGAGAAGTCTGGGGATTTTTGTATTTTTTGTCTAATTTTTAAGGGTATAGACTGTACTGAGTCTGGATTTACTTCCTGTTCAATAAATATCCTCACCAGAATATTCCCATTCCATTTGGGTTATAAAACCAAGCCTACTGTTGCAGGAAAAATTGTATCAAGCCCAATTAGCCCCCTTCCTTTGGTCAGTTCAGCAGATCACAGCATTTTAAAATTCTTGGTTCTTGAACCCTGCAGTTCTAAACAGATTTCAGGCTTCCCGGATCCTCCTATAAATATCTTAAAATGTGCAGGTGAAGTGCACTGCCTGATGGACAATGAAACTGTGAACTTGAATCAACAGACAAACACACTGTCCCTTGCTCCTGCATGGTTTTTTATCGTGTTTCAACACTTGGTGTTGTTTGTAGTTTTCATGCACCAACAAGGGTTCAGATTGCAGCATGGCTGTCTCCAATAACCCACCCCTGGGTGTTTATTTTGGCAAAGATGTCACACTGAGAGCTGGTGTGGGGCACGGGCTCAGATGTGACAGAGGTATAAAGGGAAAGGGAAATTGTACAAGCACAAGGGGGAAAAACCAGGAATGAACATGATTAGAAGATGGCTGGTCTTTGGTGCAAAGGCATTGACAGTGTAGAAAGAGACCAGTACTTGGATGGAAAATCAAGAGTTGGAGGTTAAAATGAGAGAGAGACTGGGATGAGGATGGGATCCCTGAGAAATGGAGAATGAAGTTAAAACAACAGGAAAAACGAGCTGCATGAGAGGAAGGAGGGTCTCTTTTAGGGGAATGCCCATCAAGATGTGCAACACCCCCCATGAGGGCATGGAAAAGCATCCAGGCTGCAGAGCCTCACTGCTCTGCTGTGGGTAAACAGCAGTGATGCTGCGGTGGCAGCACAGGAGCTCTTCCTCCAGAGCACCCAGCACTGCAGCACTGTGAGGAGCTGCTCTCTCAGGTCAAGAAGTAGAAATCTGTGGAGAGGATGTAAAGAGTCTCCTCTCTCTGAGCATGAGAATATGAATTACTCTGGATGACCCAATAAAAAAAAAATTTAAAAAAGCAGTCATCACTCTCCTTGCCCTCAACCCAAAATAGAAATCCACACGAACAAGTGACAATGAGGTTGAAGTTCAGGTGATTCAGAAATTCAGATGACTCAGAAAAATGTCAGAATACAGACAGTGTTATGATGCAGTCCTTAGTGGGATACTGTTTTTTCCGAAGGACTTTAATTTCTTTGATATACAAAATGGACAGAGGACTTAGTAATTTTGTTTTATCTGCAGTATTTAATGTGTGGTGCCCTACATATTTATTTTGTGTTACCCAGGCTTGTTTGAAAAGCCATCTGTTTCCTCCTAAGTATGGGTGATATATATTTGTTTTTCTCTGGGTGCTATATATTTGTTTTTCTCTGGTACATACTTTTTTCTGCCCTTTGAATCCCAGCTGGATGACTGTCTTAGGCAGTAAACAGGATTTTAAAAGAGGGTTTCAGGAATGAGTGCTCTTGGCTTTGGAGGATTTAAGAGGAACCATGTAAGACCTCTATTCCTCTTATTTTTTGTCAGTTATGTGTTAGCTCAAGTCCTAGAATTTTCTCTCTAGTACTCATCATTGCTGCTCTTGAGGGCTTCACAAACACTCATATGATCTTCAAAGCAGCTTGGCAAGGGTTTAATTTTGCTCTGTTATTTTTGGGAGAAGTTAGGTGGGGTTTTAGAAATAAATTCCATTATCCATCTTTCAACTTTGATTTTAGGGTGCATCTATCCAAGCAAAGACCTTGACAACAGCATTCTGGTAGCATAATGGACAACACTTTCTGATTATGAATTAGAGGAATGCAAGTATGACTCCTGGATAGTGTTTCTTTTGCAGGATGCATGCTTTTCCCTTCTCATTGAAGGTGTTTGAAGCACAGCATGTTAAACTCTTTGCAATCCTGAATTCCTTACCAGCTGAGTGTGCAAATACCCACTTTTCACCTACTTTCTATAGGGCTTGGTTTCTGTAGCACCAAGTTCCTCTTTAAGGACAAATGAAATACAGATCTGGAAGGCAGGAGTCCCTCTTGCTGCATGGTTCATATCTAAACCTCAACAGAATGATCTCTTACTCAGAGGGGTAGCAGATCCTGTGGAAAAAATGTGATTGCATCATTAAAGGCTTCAGAACAAACATTCAGAAGCAGGGCAGAAGGGATATCAGACAAGCTGAAGTTGCACACACAGGCTTAATATCAGTACCTCCTCAGTCCCCCAGTCACATTGTTGTTACTAGATTTTGATATAAGTGATGGAAGTAGAAATGGAATGACAAATATGCTTAGCAGAATTGATATCAATTCACTGCAAAATATATAAGTTGTGAACAAAAAATTCCGATTATTTAGCTGGATTTACTCTGGGTTTATCCTAGTGTAACCTGGAGCAGACTGTGGTCCAGTGGGTATGAGAGAAGTGAGACTTTAAAGAAATAAATCTCACCTATTTCAAGTTTTATTAGCTTCTGTTTCCATTGTTCCTTTCAATTTTTATATTTGTCATATACTGGAGCTTGCCTAGATGAAAACTTTAGTCTTCTCTGTGTTACAGAGTTTTTGTAAAGGGTAGATGATGTTTTTAAAAAGCTGAGAATAGACAATACATGTAATTGTTTATAGTGAACTTACTCTTGGCTCAATTTAGCCTTTAGCATGACAAAGACTTTTATCCAAGAGCATAATGAATCTATATGGTATTGCCAAGCTGAATAATTTAAAAATAATGAGTCAGATCTTTAAAAAAAAGGCAGGAAAGGGACTCCTAGTTATAAAATGTTTAGGAGAGAATATATGATCAATTAATTTTGCTTTGCCTTCCAATTCCTCAGCCTTTGCAGTGTGCTCAGTTTGTATTTTTAAGCTTCTATATATAACCATGACAGCAGGAAAAATACTGCCTTTTTGTTTAAATGAAAGAAAAATTGGAGTTTTTTACAAAATCACATCATTCCAAGAGCTGGTACTTTGAGGAAAAAGCCTAAAATATCACAAAAACTACAATAAAGATTGTGAGAATTGGCAATTTGTAGTTCCTCAGATGTGTTTGAGGTTTAGAAATGCCCTTCTTATAAATAAAGAACTTCCCGAGGTCTATAAAATACGCAAAGCTATATTTTAGCAGCAAAACCTTTGGAAATAACTTCTCCTTCTGCAGGGAAAGATGCAGAAGGAGAAGTTATGCACCTTGTCTCTCCACAGCCACTGAAATGGGAGGCCCAGCTAATGAAAAGTAGTTCTGTTCTCAGCTGAGTTGACAGTCTGGTACCACGGTATGGATTGGGAGTAACTCCCAGAAAGTGAGTGCAAATACCACAGCTTTCCACTTTGGATCTAATAGCAGAATGTTTCCTGGTACCTTGGGGAAACTGGAGGAGGGAGGGATACTGGGTTTTGGTTTTATGACTGTGTAGTGTCTTAAACAGCCCAGGAGAGGTTTGGCCTCTTTCTGCTCTGGATTATGTTGGTGTCAGTCTGCAGCAATAGCACAAAGACAAATTAACATTCCCCAGGTAAGAATGAGGCCAAGGAAGAATTTGCTTTTTGCGGCTTTTAATTCAGTGCAAAGATGACATAAAATCTTGTGCATTTTAACTTGCATCTGTCTGCAACAGAGGAGCATTTAATTCAGGATGTGAAAGCATTTTTCTTTGCAGCTGGAGCAGACACTGAGGACTGAACTCAGAAAAGTAGCACAAGATCAGAAAAAGGCACTTACCTCTCTGGGATACAAACTAGGAAGGATGAAAAAGTGAAGGACCTGGGAACTGCTGTGGTGTGACCTAGGGGATGGTGAAGTCCCATTGTCTCAGCTCCCTAAGAATCCTGAGAATTCAGCTATTCAGTTTGAGGCTGAACACAGCAGCTCCTTGTCCTCAAACCCACTGACAACATTTGCCTGCTATTATTAAAGTGAGAGGGTTGTCCTTAGAATATTCTGGGGCTTCTTTAGCTCTGTCTGCTAAAACATCAAGAGTGTCTGGGCTTGCCTGCTGTTTGACAACAGGTTCTGTTCTATTATTGTCTGTTCTTAGGAGCAAATAAATGCAAAATTCATTTTGATTTGAAAAGAATCCTTGTTTTCTACACTGGCAGCAGATTACTAAGTGTGTCTTGCAAGCTGACCTCTCCTTGAATCTTCTGCTGCTCCAAGGGTTCTTTGTGGAGCTGCAGCCTAAGCAACCTTTCTGAGTTTCANCCCCCCCCCCCGCCCATTTTTCAGCAGGGAGATGCCTGTGACTGAGACACCATCCCATGGCTACAGCAGATGACCACTGCTGAGAGCAGTAGCTCATATATTTACTGTGGAAAATCTTCAAGCCAGTTTTGTCAGGCACACTCCTTTCCGATCATCTGAAGGCTCCAAGGGAATTTTTCTAATACTCCTGGCTCAAACCTTTGCAGAATCTTAGCTGGTATTTCAGCACTTCCACAGCAGATCTTTCAGCATTTGAAAGAGCAGGAAGGGCTACTTCTCTGGGGGACATGGCTCTTGTGTGGGTTGGTGCCAACAGAACTTGTCTGTTATCCTCTAAATACCAGAACAGCAGCCTCTGTGGTGGAATTGTAGAAGATTATATCCAGTAATTGATATCCTACAGGTCTATCTGGCTTCCTTTTGCTCCTTGGGCTTTCATGGGGGTCTGCACCCAAAAATCTGAAAAGTGCCTCCTGATTAAGAAACTCGAAGGAGTTCCCTTAGCAGGGTAGCTCTCCCAAATGCTGCACATGAAAGACTCACAGCTCTTGAATCATTGCTGCCTCATGCTAATCATTGGAACTGGGCTCTCTCTAGCTCTTGTTAATTACTGTCTATCTTATATATAACCCCCTCATATTGCAATCACAGAGATAGTAAAGATTATGCAAATGCTGATTAGGGTGTAATGTGGCTTGCAGAGCATTCATCATAACCAGTAAGAAGAGAAAAGAAGGGAAGCTTGATTCATAGGGGAAAGGCTGAAATTGTCCTGAGAGCGCTTGGATTTTACTTTTTTAACTTGAAAACTGAGCATATTTGATGTAGAGAATGCTGAAACTCAGCAAGGAAGATATTTGAATATAATCATGCTTCCCTGAAGATACATTTAAACTAGATACCTGCCCTTGGGTTTTAACAATGCAGTACATGGGGGGTTGCTAAGACAGCCAGCTGTTTTCATCCTAAGACAGCCACCTTCTTCCCAATACCACCTGGGGCACTTTTAGTCATTTTGTTCATATGGACAGGTTGGAAACCTTCCTAACCCCTGTGATAAAAAATTATAGGAGAAAGCAAAATAATTCTAAATATCATCTAGTGAATATGCTGATGTCTCCTAACTCTCAAGACCCAGGTGGATAAATAGAATCCAGCTTAGAGGTATCTTCAGACAAACAGCTGGATAATTATTGCTTCTCGAGTTACCTCATTTTATGCATACTGCCATGAGACAGAATGAATGGTACCTGGGAAACTGAAAATCTGAATCACCATTTTCCTACACAAGGTGAGAAAATTGCTAAGAACAGTGGGAAAAACTGAAGTCATGAGAGGCAGATCAACAAGGACTACAAGCTTTAAGGTAAAAGCCAGAGGGAAGGACTTTATGCTGTTGTACAGGTGTGCACATCTTGAATGCCACAGGTGTGGATCCACTAGAGGGCTGGATGTATGTTAAGATAAAAGAAACCATTGTGACAAGAGAAGTGTTTTCCTCTAGGCTTCTAGAACAGCTGTTCTTTATATGGGGATTCTCCTGACTGGCTTCTCTTCAGGAATCTGCCAGGGCAGCAAACACAGAGGTTCCATCCTGTGTAATCTCTTCAGTACTGAAGTCTGGTTGGTCTGCCTGGGTCAGGCTGCACGTGAATTCAGGACAGAATACTTAGGGCTTTGGAAATGCACCTTTTATAGACAGTTTACTTACAACAAAAGAACATCCAGAGGCTCAAACAACCTTCCAAAATACTCTGAAATATCCCTTTAGAACTACCTAGAGCACTGTCAATAAAAGGAGGAGTGAAAAAGCCTCTCAGACCTGTTCTGATGCTCTGACAGCACTGGGTTTAAGGCACACAGAGAAGCTGGCAGCCAGGAAAATAATGAGACAGTGACCACCTCCCAATCATCTCAAATGCTCAAATTATTCCTAAGCCTGATTCTCACAGGTTGTTTGGTGTTCCCATGACTACATGCAGAAAAGGTGAAAGTAGTTACATCACTCTGAAGGATGAGCTACTATTGATTACTGAAGAAGAGCCTGTAACAATTTCTACAATAATGAAAGACTCTCAGCATTGAAAGTACACCCACCTGGTCTTTCTGACAATACTAGGTAAGGCTTTTTCTCTTGCATGATGAGATTCTGAGATTCTTGATGGAGAAAAGATCCTAAGAATATCAGGATATCCTAAGGATGTTTCATCCAGAAAATGAGGGCATCTGAATAAATCAATACAGCTGTTGTATTCATGTCAGCCTTTTACTTTGCCAGGTTTCAAAAGAATCCTTGCAGTTGCTAGTTACAAACTAGCATAATAACTGACACTTTATGTCTGGAGAAATCTTTTGGACCAAATCCTTCTTCCTGATAAAGCTCCTTTGTGTTGCTCTAAAGGCACAAGGCAGCCTTTAAGATGCTTTTATCGGTTATATTCAGATTCAGCTGTCACAGGGCAATCTCCATATGGTGGAGAGCTGATCTTGCTGAGTTTGCACTCTTCCCATCACAGCTCTGATTTTGCAGCCATACTGAGAGGCAGACCTAGGGCTGAGGCATTGCTGTGCTCCAGTAATTCCCAGCTGTGGAGCTGTATCTTGTCTCTTTTTCCAGGCACAGCTTAGAGCTCACATGAACCACTTTACAGGCCTCTTTGGGAATCCACTGACACGCACTCCAAAATTTCATTTGACTCCAAAGTCAATTTGGCATGGGCACAATGGCACAATATCACCATTATTGATAATAGGGGAGCCTGGGGACCTCAACATATTTTTAATAGTCTCAACAAGAGAGTAAGAAGGCCCTAAGATTACTGAGACACAGTTGTTATGCCATACTAATAGTGCTTGTCAAGTGTGAAGTAGCTCTGTAAGTTGACTTGGGAATTAAAATTAACTTGAAAGAAAAGAAAAATGTTACATAGCAAATGCAGAAAGGCATATATAATTTACTTCTGGAAGAGTTGGGGAATGTTTCACCTTAAATGCTTGTTATTTGGAAAATGGTCACTTTTTAGAAATTTCAAGTAGAAAATCATAGCTTGGGCAGGGGTTTTTTTCCCCTAAACAAATGGGCTATCACATCAGACATCATTGCCTAGTAGCAATGATGAGGAACCCCTATCTCATGTATAGGATGCAATAAATGAATGTGTACTCCCACAATGCAGGTCCTCTTGGGTGGTGCTTCAGCAATAAAAAAGAATATAAATTTAATGATTTTATTATTATGTTAATAAGATCTTCAATCTGGAGCATAGGATAAGGAAGCTGCAACTCAAGAAACTGCCTCAGTGTCAGAAATGTAGAAATTGCTCCTGCTAAGTGTTGCTCAGATCCACAATAGGTATTGATTAGGAAAAAAAACCATAACCACCTTCTGCAGAAACTATGGAGAAGCCATGTGAAGCACACAAACCATGACACTTAGAGTTAGCATTCCATACAGAAGCAGTGCCAAATTGCACCTGAAACAGCAGGGTTAATAAAGATGTACTGTACCATTCCAAATTACAAATGTTCAGCTGAATGACTGTTAATTGCAATAAGCAAATTCACACATGAAACAATCGTTTGCTGCCCTCTTTCTCTCTCCCTCTCTCAGGTTTACTTCCAGAACTGAAAATAACCTGTTGATGCCACCTCTGGGAAGATAGGACTGGGAATGATCCCTCTACAAACACATAATGGCCATTTTGTTTAGCAGATATCAGAGCAATAACTTTTCTGCATTGACACTCATCAAGAGTCACCAGACCCTTTTTGGTAAGAGGTAATAACTTGAGAGCTGCAGTACAAGGCTAAACCTCTCAAGCACAATATCAGAGAAGACTATAACCAGTACCCATGCAACAAGATATTTACCAAATAAACCTCCCAGAAGATTCTGAGAAAGTGGCAGGGGGAACACAAAACACTCCTTTGCCAGGCTCACCTGAGGGAAAAGGTTTTGTGGTGACATAAATCTGGCAATCACAGTATGCCTGTGAGCAAGATCCACCACAAACCACCTGATGACTTAATGTCACCAGCCCTTTCTACATCCTGCCTCTGACTAATTTCCAGTGCCTCAGAGGCAGTTGAAAAAAAACTCACAAGCCAAATGTAGATGGGGCAGAGGACCAGAAGCAGGCCTGAAATTCGGGAATGGTTACAGTACAACGTCAAAGGTCAACAGCTCAGTTGTCTTCATATCCCCTTTGGACACAACAAAGCATCATGCCCTGATTTAAAACCATGTAGGTGTTTGTTCCTGGAGTACTGTTTGTTTGCTCTTGGAATGGCTAGAAAGCTTTTCAATCTAAGCATACTCATGACCAATTTATGACCATGCATCACCGTTTTAACATAATCCTTTAATTTAAATTATACTCTTTCCTTGATATTTACTGCATGAATCATGCTATTTTGGCTTAATTTGGCTAGTTGAGGAAGCTAAGCTTCCTTGCTTGCAGCCCCCATTCAAGAACACAGATACTCTGCTCCCTTGCCACCCCAGAATTCCTCTCCTGCACCTGTGGCAACCTGAGTCAATCTTTTCTGACCGTAAGTCACCAGAACTGGATGCAATTTTCCAAACAAGGTTCCTCAGCCGTACTGTGCAAAGCCATATTAATACTTCCCTCTCTCTACTAAAAATACCATGCTTTGTGCATCATAGACTCAAGTGAGTCTTTTCCATAGCCATTCTGCTGGCAGCTCACAGTCATTTTCTCATGGAGGAACTCAGCCCTGCAGTAAGGTCAGGGCAGTAGACCCAAGGTTATCAGCATCACCACCCTCCTTCTTTCACTGTACTGTTTTAGGCACAGGATATTGCTTCTAGCCTTTTTAACCTTGAACAAATCCTTGCTTTGGCAATTGTTATTTGCTGTTTCTTCCAATATCTCTAAGTAAAAATCATCGTTGGGTTCATCCATCATGTCAGCCTCAGGAATTTTCCCCATTCCTCTAAGTTTGTTGTTCTGCAATCCCACATCTTAGTCAAATATCTGCATTTGTCCCTCTTGCAGTTTAACTTCAGCTGAATTAGTTTGTGATCACTCAGTCCATGATCAGTTTGAACACTCTGGCGTTCTACAAGGTCCTTGCTGCTTATTATTACCAGTCCTAAAATAGCATCCTCTCTCATGGACTGTTTGCTTGAGAAATCGAGTTTCTATGACACTCCAGAACATTTAAGCCCTACCAGTTCCCAGTGGTACCTTCCAGTCTGTAGCTGAGAAATTAGTTTCCCATAATCACATGCCATTTGCTCTTCTACGTCTTCCAAACAGTTTTTGGAGATAAGTACCCCTGTCCAAGTTTGTAAGGGATTACTCCTCTTCTCTCAGCATTTTTTTTTTCTTCTTTCCTCTCAGGTGCTTTTCCAATGTAATGCACTATTATTTTATTTCTTCAAACGATTTGCTAAAATATAGAGCTACTCCATGGTCTTTACTAGAATTTCTGCTGTTTTAAGTAGCTACCCCTCCAACAACTATATTCTAAATACTACTGTCAAGCAGAAGTGTTCACCACATCATAGCAGCCTTGAGACAACACTTTAAGCCCCAGAGAAAATATTGCTTATAACACAGAATTCCAAACCAATTAAAGACTAAACATTGGTGACATATCTTGCTGTAATAATTGTATTAGAAATCTCTAAAATTTTGGAGTCACAATATGGAAAAAGGAAAAAAAAAACACCAAAGCAATTGAAATGCTAGGTATTTCATGAAATCATCACTTTATCCCTTTGTCAACTGACATTTTTTTAAATGTGGAAAGGCTTCTGACATCTTTAAATGGTATATGAATTTGTTTTCTCTTTTTGGGGAAGAATACATTAGTGCAGCTGCTACAGCTACAGGCACTGGAATCCTATTATGTTTTCTCCATTTTTTTCTTTTTTTTTAGGGCAAAACAAGAGGACAGATATACAACAGCAAAAAGAGTGGCAAAGGAGGAAATTGCAGGTTTGTCTCTGATAAAAACTTATTTGCAGCCCTGCTGCTGGAGAAATCCAGGCTCTGTGCACAGTCCTTTCTGCTGGTCCAGAGCTAAGCAGTCTTGAACAAGTGATGAGAACACGTAAGACATCCGTCTGAGACTCTTTCTTGATGGCAGGTTCACGGCATCGTTTCAAAAGCCGCAGTTGTCTTGACAGCTAAGCCAGCCTTTGACTGGGGACGGCAGCAAAGGCGGGAGAGAGAGGGAAAGAGAGAAAGCGGAGAAGTGGGATGAGGAGAAAAACAGCACACAGGAGGGAATTAGCAGTGCGGCCAAGCTTCGTGATTTAGAGGCTGGTGAGGACGGAGCTGAAGATGTTTAGGTTTGCAGGGCAGCGTGGCGTGGGCGGTACGGAGAGCCGGGGGATGTGAGCACCGAGGAGGGTCAGGATGGATTTCGGGACGCGTGGAGATGCTGCAAGCGGCAACTCTGACGCAAAGCTTGTCCGTTCAGGATCACGCATCCAACTGTTCCTCCCTAGTGATCCCTCGATAAACAACGTCCAAAAAGGACGGTGACCTCATCCCACTGAAATTAGCCAAACACCACACATTTCCCCGTGTTCAGCTCTGCACATTCCTTAGAGCTGCGGCTCTCCCGGCTCCCAGCCCCATCGCTGCTCCCAGGGCTCCGAAGGCCCCTGTGGGGCAATTCCTCCAGCCCACCCTGGACCAAGGCTCCGGCTTAAGCCCCCATCCCCGGCTCCGGCTGGGCATTCCCGGCTCCGGCTGAGCCCCCGCGCCGCTCCTGCGACAGAGCCGCCTCT
>VWZP01010878.1:0-133587 GCA_013396995.1 Dicaeum eximium | reverse complement strand
GCCCCGCTTCCCGCGGTGCGTGTGCCCGTGCGGGGCGCGGAGGGAGGCGAGGCCGGAGCGGAGCCGGGAGCCGCGGCGGCGCTTGCGGCGTTGGATGTGTCGTTTGAATGCAGAAGGCTCGCTCGCTCCTGGCTCCCTCCATATGCAGTGCTGGGGGCGGGCCGACGGCCTTTAAAGGGGCATTGCCGGCAGCGCCGCGCCTGGCGCGGAGCGCGGTCCCGGCTGCGCGTCCCCTCGGCTGCCGCTGCGGCGGAGCCCCCGCCGCTCCCCGGCCATGGGGCTGCGCCCGGAGCCGCCGCCGCCGGAGCTGCCCCTCGTCGGCGCGGAAGGAGTTGTGTTTTCGCAAAGTCCGCCTGCCTGCACCGGCGCTGCGCTATCCCCGTCTGCCTGCCGTGAGCGGAAAGAAAAGTGTTTTGTTTTCACGCCATTCATTTCATGCGCTGATTCGCGACGCCGTGTTTTAGCGCGTTGAATGAATCGCCGTGTTGTAGGTTAGAAAAAATAATGAATGTTTAAAAGTTTATACTGAGTCATTTCTCTGCAGATTAACCTATGACTGACTCATAATCTGAGAACTGCAGTGGCTTGTAAAATAGGAAGGTAAGGCATTTACGTCTTGATTTGTTTGTCTTTTGGGTGCCTGAGATCTGAATTACCTGCAGAAAAACAGGAGAAAACGTGTAAATGTTTAGAGACTTAATCTCACGTTCTGCCGATCGGAGCTTGTGTGTGACGTGAAGGACTGTATGTGCTCCTCTGCGTGGATCTTTACCACGCATTAGGGCATCTTTCATCTTTTGCTGTTTCTGTAGTAGTAAAATGTGGGAAGTTCCAGTGATACAATTTGAAATATGCTGTCTCTTTGGGTCTGTGACTTCTCTAGCTTGTTGAGATCTGAGCCTTATATACTGTACATTGTAATGTACGTGTTTTCTATTTCTTCAGTAGAATCGTGTGTTTTTCCTTGCAGATTTGTCCCACAGGATGCACGTAGCACTACTGAGCACTAATCTGAACTTGCATTCATAGACTGAAAAGGAGTTTAGTGCATGATGCAAAGGTGTACTAGCAGTGTCTATCTCAGCCAAATGAAATAGTATAATTTGAAGTAGTTAGTAAAAACCTGCATTTAAAATGGCTATTGACTTGCCTGGAAGCCTGGGTTAAAAGGCTTCATTGATGGTTGTTCAGAACTGGAGAGACCATAGCATGTACTACACATTGTCCTTTAAAATGAGCCATTGGCTCGTACCACACGTGGATTAAGATGTAAATGCTATTTGTGGTGATTAGGGAGAGGGCTATTCATTTAAGGTGAGAAATACTTGAACATTTTGGACGGAATCAGTTTTTTATGGCTGCTCTGGGAAACCCTTTGTCATAGAGCTTGGTAATGGAAACATTGATGTATCAGGAGCTTGGGCACTGCAAGCAGGCGGCACTAGGGGGTTATAAAAGTTGGGTTCTTCCAGCACAAGAGTGGTAGGTGTTTTACTGAAATATGACTTGGTGAGTTGCTTCTAATAATAGCTGGACCTAGAATATAGAATCATAAAGTGCATTCAGTATCAATGCAAATTAATTCTAATCAAATGGGGATGCTAAGTTACTCAGTCTTTAGGCTTTCCTGAAGTCCTCCAGCAATTAAGTTTGATTATAACAATTTTGAGAAGACATTCTTGCATGGATTCAGAGGATTTGAGTATTGTGTAAGCATATTTACTTAGCATGTTGATACATTAGCATCAGTGACCAAAGATTATTTATGAAGTCTTACTAGTCCACGTTAATACAGTTTGTCTTTTAAATGATCTTGGGATCATGTTGTGTTTTAGATCTTTACGTTGTTCTTGTCCATAATGAACACCTAAGGAGAGAAGAGGAATGGCTTTTTGGTACTAAAGTCCAGCTGTTCTATAGTAGATAGAACAATGCTGAAGATACAAAAAGCCAAAAACCTTGATTTTTGATTGATAAGTAGCCAATCATAGTTCTTCTTCGGATGAAAAGGCAGTTTACAAATAAAAATGACTTAAATCTACTCCAGTATCCTAAACTGGACTTGTATGAATATATATTGTAAAAATTAAATCATTCTGATCTCTTATATCTTAGATGATGTAGTTACTGGATTTTATTAGAGATTTTTTATTGTGACAATGTTTCTTAGTTGCAAGTGCCGCATCTTATGATGTGTGAAGATTGCTCATTACACATTGGTTTCAGATATCTGTACACTGGTGCACAGTTCCTTTAAAGAATTGCCAAGGCTTAAGTTTGTGTTTGTTTATTTTTTTAAGCTGTGGATACTTTCTGATTAGAATGCTTGTATTTGAAACCTCCTTGAATTTCTGGTGTCTGGTTCAGGAACACCAGAAGCGTTGGGAGAAACTGGAGATTTCAAAATGAAATGTGGGGAAAAGAAGCCAAGGGAGGGAGAGTTGTGTGGTTTTGTGCAGCAGAATAAAGGTGTGATTGTAGCACAAGAGGGAGTGTTGTAGTTGCACTAGGTTTTATCTTAAACTTCTTAACCTGTGGTGATGAAGTGGTGCTGTAGAAACTACAGTAGTAAAGGGCTGGCAGAGAGAATATAACTGGTTTCCCAGCTCTGCCTGCTGGAAGCCCATGCCCACATAA
This sequence comes from Dicaeum eximium, assembly GCA_013396995.1. Classification (NCBI taxonomy): domain Eukaryota; kingdom Metazoa; phylum Chordata; class Aves; order Passeriformes; family Dicaeidae; genus Dicaeum; species Dicaeum eximium. The sequence goes on along the minus strand of VWZP01010878.1, from coordinate 130,950 downwards.
ATGGATAGCTTAAAGTGAGTATATTTAGTTTTGACAACTCACAAACTTTTCATTTTTTTTCCTGTCTTTTTTCTTACAGCAGGAGGAGGGAGTAGAGAATTGGGAGAAGAAGGGAGTCAACTTACAATGAACTATCATTAGGTGCCCACAATGTAGGAAGAAGTGTTCTCTCTCTCTTTTTATAATGGGAAAGAGGAGAAAATGAAATAAATGCAGAAAAGCTCTCAGGATATCTAAGGGAAGTAAGGAAAGTATCCAGTGTGAACATCTTAGAACTTAACAAGAAAATGAAGCAAAAGGTGATTTGGTATTGAGTATTCCGTGTGTGTGTGTGAGAGAAGGAGAGATATTTACATGGTCTTCGAGGGAGTGTTTGTTTTCTTCATGTAGATCTCCCCTTCTTGAGCCCTGACAGAAAAATATCGTTGCCACTGTGACTTCAATTGCTACTGCCTGTTGGCTTTGTAACTAGGTTAACAGGGCGAGTGTCTCTAAAATTATATACAACAACTGTAGGTCACTAATCCTCTCCACCCCCCAAAAAATGTTAAGCCTTTGATTTCTGTGCTGTTGTTCTTCCCTGCTGCTTTACTCTGCATGTATTAAATGTGATTTCAGTAGAATTTCAAGTTCTGCTGTTCATCCAGTCAAGGCAGCCTGGGAAGCAAAGTGTCAACATGTTTGTGTGTGCAGAAGTTCAATATTGTATGTGTGTGATGGATTCCATCCCCTGCTCACTCCTTGTACTGAACCTTGGGGTGTTGTGTCCTTGGACATCAAGATTGGAATTTTTGCCAGTTGCAGGCATTAGAACCTCAGTGGGCATAGCAGGAATGCTTTGAGTTGGAATATTTCATAGTTCTGGTATTATTTGATATAGTTTCGTATAACTATTCATTATAGTTTCAACATGATAAAAGTTGCTACTAATTCTGTAGTAATTTAAATGCTCTGAAATGAATCTTTTCACATACAAATAGTAAATGCTTCTCAAAAAATTTGTGAAAGAAGACATGAATCTTCCATTTTACATGTTTTAGTGATGACTCTATGGTAGCTCATAATTAGAAAAATTTAACATTTGGAGTAATACTGGACTTTTGTCTCATGTTTTGGTTTCTGCATTAATGTGAAAAACATATTCTTGTAGATAAACTAAAGTATGTGCACTGAAGACAAGCTCAAAATGCCATGAGTCTTTACAGCTTTCTTAGGTGTTAGGAAAAGAAGTAATTTGGATTTTGTCTGTCTTGAAAAGAGTGTTGCAGGTGCTAGTGTAAGATAAGTGCCTTCCTGGCTGCCACTTTGCTCCTGCAAGCTTTGACATCTATCAAGAAAGAGAAGATGGTCCACTGCAGGTACCAGGGTAAAACTAGGAGACCTGGAGGCTGGGATTTGGTTTTTTTCTCATTCCTATAGATGTGTGCACTTAGGGCCAAACCAACAAGGGGCTTTGATGCTGCAGTGCTGAGTCATGTGACATCATGTCCGAGTCCCGGGGGCAGAAGGGGCATTCCAGTCCAAGTTTCCTACTTCCCTGGGGAGTATTCTCATCATAAAGCCACAGGCCAGTTAAGAGTAGTGTCACTTCCTTCTCTTGAAACTTTTTGCCATGCCAGGAAAAATCAAAACTTGGTGTGCCTAAGAAGCAGAGTGAGAGGAAGCATGATGTCTCAGTCAAGTGGTTTGGACTTTTTTTAGGGTTACCAGGATGAGTAAAGACTTCAAGTCTGCTGATGCTTCATCCACTGTTGTTTTCTTTTTTTTTTTTTTTGTGCATTTGAACTTGATGTTCTTCCTGAAGTTATCAGCCCTGTCAGAAAGTTTTCTTAAATGTGGAATATATGCTGGGAAAGAAGAGGTACTTCCTTGGATGTTGTGCAGGTCTAGGTGGTAGCTCACTGGGAGTTCTGAAAATAACTTTGATGCAGCTAGTGGCTTATTTTGTGTCTAGCTTCTTGCTCCATATACAGACCATTTTCCTGGTCTGTAATACCATGGGAATAGTGGTACTTTCCTGTGATCTGAGGACATAAAAATGATGAGGTGCTGACACCCAGCAGGGCAGTGCAGGTGTCATCTGTTGATAAAGGGAGTGAGTTACTGTGTGGAGGCATCCAGTCCTGCCTCCTCTGCAGAGCTGTGCCATCCTGCACCATCAGTGTCCTGGGACAGGAAACAGCACTTGCTGCACTCTTCCATTGATGCCCACAGTAAACACTCATTGCTCTGTGAAGCTGAGTGTGCAGGACAGAATTTTTTCAGTGGTAGTTGTTCCCCTGCTTGTAGTTGTTCCTGGCTTTCTCCTTTGAATGTTCTAGAAAAGTAACATGTTTTTAAACTTACTTTCTGGAGCCAGCTTGCATGGTACTTGTGTGACTTTGTAACAGCAAAGCTCAGCTCATAAACCAAATCTTAGCAATGTGAATGGATTTTGTTTTGTAACCTCATCTCTGTACATGTGAGAGAGATAATTAGAACAATTATTAGAGGTTTTTATAATGAAGGTCTGTGCTGTACCAGATTGACTGTGCCCACTCTGTGTCTTTACACAGAGAAGAACTTGTGAGAGTGGGCTGCTTTGTGTGTTGAGGCTTGTAAATTAATGACTCGCAGATGTAAGTCTTGATTTTTGCACAGGAAGTATAACTTCATCATTTTCATTTAACTTGTTCTTGTTTTAATCTCCCTTAAACTATCCCAAGTGACTCCTCTTTCTGCATTTAAGCTCTTCAGTTACCAATGGGTTGCTCTTGTCCGTGCTGTGCTTCTCTTCCATCTTGTTTGTCTGTACAGTATAAATGCTCTTAATTTCTCCAGCTGATCCTTCTGATTCTTAGAAGTGACTTATTTTGACCTGCTTTCAGTCAGATTTCTTGCAATTTTAGAGTTGCTAACAGATGACTTTTATTCAAGGTTTCATCCTTGCACTTGGGCAAAGTAACATGCATGCTCCCCTTTACTTCCATTTACTTAATTATTTTTTTCTCTTGAAATAGCCGTTTCCAGGATTGTACCTATTTTCACACTCTGGGAAGTATTTTCTATCTGTAAAATCCATTTTTCTTCGACCTCTCTGTAGCTACCTGCTTCTGTGATTCCCTTTCTGCCCCACCTCCCACTCCAGGTGAATTAACATCTCTTCTCTTCCAGGTCACCAAAGATACACTGCAGTGGACCCTGCTGTTGTCTGAAGTACATATGTCTATGATTCTACACTTGCTCTTATTCCATCCTTTGCACTGTCCTCTTTTCTGTTTAGCACAGCATCCTCTCAAGGAGAGGGATGTTTTTATCATTACAGCTTTGAACTTGATTAGGATACCAGTTCCATATTCAGTAGATGAAGATAAAAGTCCTTGTGGTTGTAAAATTCCATGTTCTCAAAATGTTACCATTTGGCAGTTTGAGTAGGAGGAGGTTGGATACCTAAATAGATGAAGACTGCTGACTTGGATGTGTGCATCTCTAGCAGTTTTGGAAAGCTTTGATGCAGTAGTATTTTCATTGCATTCACAAATTTAGTATTTTGGTGGGGAGTGGGGAATAAAGGAGTTGTGCTAACTTTATTTGAAGTTAATGACATGGAGTATCCCTTGAAGTCAGTAGTATCCTGTTCTCTCTCAGGAGTTGAATCATGTTTCTATCTACAGAACCTGAGCATGCTATAGTTCAGATTAGCAAATACATCTCTCTACTCACCTATGGTGTCAATATGTGATGGAAGTGCCAATGAATCCATGCTGCAGTTCAGCTAGCAGATATTGCTGTTGTGTTGCTCATACTGCTTGGCAGGTGGTTTTTGTAGCTGTGTGGTTTTGAGCATGGACAGAAGAATTCTCTTGCAATCTCTAGGAAGATAAAACAAGTTTATTGTTATTTGAGTTTTGAATTTCATCAGATATTTTTCACTAGCTGGCACCATAAATTTCCCCCTGTTCTTCTTTCCTTCTTGCAAATTCCTGAGAACTGCACTTTCATTTTAAAAAGGATTATTTAGACATGCAACTTTCAGTGTTTTAGCCAGTAAGATTTTGAGGGAATTTTGGGGGATTTACTCTTTTGGTAGTTTGTATGGTTTGGTTGATGTTTGGGGTTTTTTTTTGTTGTTGTTGTTGTGTTGGGGTTTTTTTGTTTGTTTGGTTTTGTGTGTGCTTTTGTTTGCCTTTTAAAGACAGATTTAGGACAAGCAAATAAATACCTACCCACTGCATTCTGTATATTTTTGCAGAGGATACTCTCTCAAAATAAATGAGGAAGAAGCTTGGAATTATCCTGTTTGTGTAAATGAAGCTTTTAGTACATACAGCCAAAGTATGCTGTAATTTTGCAGAATTAATGACCAAGATTTTGGTGGTGGTGTTTTTGTTTGGTTTTTTTTTTTTCAATATAAACTCTCAGTATATTATATATAAACTCTCAGTATATTAGTTGACTGTTTTGAGATGAGCTCGGGCAGACAGACTTTGAAAATCCTCTGAGCCAAACATAAAAAGGCAGTTATTCCAGAACAAGTGTCCATATGCTGAGTTAATTGGAAAAGTTCAAGGCTGTTGAACCCTTAGTTAGTGTTGTGATTTATATAACAAACACAGGACAAAAGGCAGCGAGGAAAAAACTGACTTCTCATGTATCCAATTATACATAAATTCTGTCATGTCTGTTGGCAAGAGATAAATGATGGATGTTTACAACAGGCACCATGCTGCACACTTTAATGATGCTTACAATAAATTGCTGCATGTCTTCCATAGGGTGTTTTGTAGCAGAATTGCAGCCTGAAGATGTCTGAGAATGCACAACTTCATCTTAGGTTGGGGTTTGTCGATGTTCTGTACACTTCAGAGGTAGTGACATCTCTGTTTTCCTTTCTGGGGGCAAGTTGGAACATGCCTAAGGTAGCTAGCACTGCTGCACAGTTACTGTTGTTTGGAGTTTTTTTATAAATTTCTAACTAAAATATTCCTAAAATCTTATCTCCTGGTTAAACAGATGTCTTGTGTACTTAAGAAATTTCTGTATGAATGTAATATGGGTGTGTGCAGAAAAAAGGACCATGATTGTCTATGGAGAAATGGTTTGGCTTCTCTTGCAGCTAATCAGATTTTATAGGGTAATAATTAGGCCATGTGCTAAAGTACCAGTTGTTAACACCTCCAAACTCAAATATTTGTCAGGTTAAAGAAGGGGGAAAACTGGTGAGCTCTCCATTAGGTGGTGCTGCTGGGATTGAAATATTTATATACCTAATAGAAGCAGGCTTCTGCCTAGAACTGTTTCCATGTCTGTATTTTTATTTTTAACGTCTTCTCTTTATTAAAAAACTTTTCAAAGGCAGGAATACTTGCTAAGGTAGGGGTTTTTTTTTTCAATTTGAAGTGATTAGATAAAATATTAAAAAGACAGGCTGTCATCATGGGAAGGAGGTATGGAAGGAATCAATCATTCCTCTTGTGTGGGTGATTTAGATTTTAGCAGCTGCCTCTGTTGTAGCTCGGGTCTGTGCAAGTGTTGACTCTCTTACGTTTATTGCCTGCTGCCATGTAGATGGGGATACTGTAGCATTAAAGAACTGCAGTCTCAAGAAATATTTGATTTAAAAATCCCAAAATTAATTAGACTGACTATTACAGCAAAATAGTGAATTTTTTGTGATTCGCTCTTGTGAATCTTTTTGAGTTCCTGTGATCTCTTTTATTCTGTCTACTAGCATTTCATTTTAAAGAGCTGTGTTTTAACTTAAGCACATCATGATGGTTTCTTTGCTTAAGCCCTGACCGATCACTGACTTTAGAAAAACCTAAGGGAGCAAAGATAGTGCCTCCACACAGAGGCACTGAGTACAATTAAATGCTGTAGATTGTCCCCTGCAGTGTGAGGTTGATGCTCAAAAAGTATGACGTCTTCCATATGGTTAAACTCTTTATCTGCCAGTTCTGCACAGGACTTGGCATCTGGAATTGTCCTAAACACCTGTGATTAGACCCTTGACTCTCTGCAGTTGTTAGAGCTGAGATAAGAACTAAATTAAAAGTGAATTTGTTAAGTACTTCTTGCTGGTAGGATTGCCTCAAAGATAGGCTGAGGTCTTTGAATTCTCCCACACCACAGGGCTATAAGTAGAAAAAAAACCCCCAAACTTCATTTTTAGAAATGGTGTTGGCCAAGAGCAATAAAGTTAGTCACATAGGGTTCTCTTTTCATTACAGGTAGAAGTATTTTTAGTGTGATTTACAGAATTAAGGTAACTATAACCAGCTAGCAGAAAAAGTTTAGTAGCATTAAAAAGCACTGAGCAAGAAATGCAAGAGATGCATTTTTTTCATAAGAAACTGAGACTAATCCTTTTTTCTTTCTTTTGAAGAAGACGTAGCATAGCAAAAATCCACTTCTTAGAAAGTTTAAATAATTTCAGATCTAGCAGCTGGAAGCCTGGCTTAACAGTCTTGACCTGAGTTTAACAGCTGTTGAAGTGGTGTGAGAGAGCCAGTGGGTGTCACATGTAGTTTTCTGTTTTCAAGGAGAGATTGAGAAGTTTGCAAAAATCTTTGTTGGCTTTCTAACCTTGGCCAGGATGAGAATGTGTGATTGTCAGATGCTGTTAATTCCTCAAAGTATAACAGGTTCAAGTAGTAGGCAGGGGGATGATTCTTCATTTATTTTGGAGTAATTCAGTGTGATAACTGGAAAAATGGACAAGTTGTTGTGTGAGAGAACTTGGCCATTAGTGTTTTATCAGTTTGTAATAATAACTTAGAGCTGGCTAATAATAACCCTTAAAGGAGCAATTAAAAGATAGCAGCTGTGATGTTGTCCAGCCATATGGCGTCATATCAAAAGTGAACTTTTCATTCCTTACTTATGTGATTGGCTTGGGGAGTGAGGCCAAAGCCAGAGGTGGAAACCAATCAGGGAGGAAGAAAACTGTGCTTGGTCACCTTGAATAGAAAGCCTTGATTCTGACTTTGTCCAGGATAGTGTATAGAGAGAAGGCTAATGGTGTTCTGCACTGTCTGAGTAGATGCATAAAAATTAACAAAACTTAGCCTTGCTTCTTCCTTCCTACCTTGACTTTCAAGTGGTTAGGAGACTAACTCTGTTTACAGGCTAAGATTTGGCCATTAACAGGATTTGTTGCTTCATTTTGCTGTGCTTGGACTCCAGATTGAGGAGTAACTCTTGCTCCTACAGCCAAAATGGCATCCAAGAGCCCATCCCACTGGCATATTGATCAGAGAGGACGTGGTCAGGACAGGGAAGAAGTGACAACATATTGTAGTGTATTGAGGTTGTGTCTTGTTTATTTTTAGGTGAAGAAGGTAGTGAGGGGAAGCCTACAGAGTGATAAGAGCAGGGTTGTGATACGCCCACCAAAAATGAGTAGGATGGTGTATTTCTGTTTAAAAAAAAAAGTAGCAAATAAGTGGTCAAACATGAGATTTTGCATAAATAAAGGATTTGCACAGGTATGTTTTGATGCCTGTGCAGGAATTAATTGATGTACAGGAAAGCTCCTGATAATAAATATGGATGGCTGTCCTGAGTTATTAAATGAAATGCTGGAGCCTGATGTCAAGACTAGATGCAGTGTGTGAGGCTTGCTGCTGTTACTGACACCAAAATGGAATTGTGTATCTTCATCACTCAGAGTAGGCCCAGAGCTGCAGAGTGCTGGAATTCACTTCCTACCTTTAAACCCAGTGTTTAAATCACTGCTGAACATGAGTTCTGTGTTATATGATGTTGAGAAGTGAACTGTAAAAAACAAGTAATGATTTTAGGTTTGTTTTGGTTTTTTTTTCACTACTGCAAGCATAGTAAATTCCAAGGAATAGGTGGGAAGGCCAAAACAAGATGGACCAATATCTTAGTGCTGTAGTCAGTTACCAGGGCTCAAGCATCAGAGCCTATTGCTAAGTATTGCATACATTAAGTAAGATAGAAACAAGAGCATTTAGTGAGTGTTTTAATAAGGTTTCTGTATGGCCTTATTCCCTGTTAGAGCTCTCTGAGCCCATATGATGCATTCCTTAAACTGATGTCTCTGTTCTTCTGGTCTCTACTCATTTTCTTGTAAACAGAAATGTTTTTAAGAAAGCTTTAATGTTTGGATACAAGTGACTTTTGAGGTGGTGTTTCCCCACAGCTACTCTACTTATCCAGATGTTCACTGCAAGAACATTAGTGTATAATGGCTGTAAATTAATACAGAACAGTTCAGCTCCCATTGTTCTAAGATGATGTAGGGTATTAATCTGTTTTTTTCCTAATTTGTGCTGTGAGTTTTGTGTTTCAGATTACTGTACTGAGATTCTTCCCTGTACCATGTGGAGATACAGCATTAGAAAAGAATTAGTGAAGCTTCTCTGCCATTATGTTCCTATCTGAATTGAGGCAGTGGGTTTTATGGTGTTACCTTAGCTTATAAGAGTAGCTCCAAGGGTTCTGAGCTCTGTAGGGCCATCTTGCAAAGTAGCAGATTAAGCTTGCTCCAGCATGATTTCCAGATGTTTAACATTGCAGGAAGAGCTGTGCATGTTCTTGAGATTTGAGTGGAAGACCTAAGGCAGATCACAAAGCCAGTATTTTTCTGGCTGTAGTTTTTTAGTAAGGCAGATCAGGAGTGCAGCCTGCCAGTTCATGGAGGGTGAGGACTTAGGTCCATGTGTGGATAAAGATGGTGAAGTCCATGTAAGTACAGCACTGTCAAGACTGACCAGAAGAGTCCAGTTGCAGGTGAGGAGCAATGTTCACTCTCCATCCCAGGAAACAGAGCTGTGCTGCTGTTTGCTTTCCATGTGAACTGATGGACACGTTGGGAACTGTGCTGAGGACCCAAGAGAATGCTTTGGTAATTCCTACATGGAGATGTTGCTTTTTGCTTGAGCAGTGCAGCTGCATTGCTGGTCTTGGTCTGTGTGTTCCAGGCACAGAATTTAGGCCTTCAGATGAACAAGTGTATCAGCAGATAACAGAAAAGAACATGCTTTTTGTTTTCTGTTCTGCACATGCTTTTTTGTCTTTCTTCATAAGTACAGGTTGGTTCTGTTGTGCAGTGGAAGCAGCCCCCATCACTAGGTTTCAATTAAAAAGAAGCATATAGTTGCTTGAGTCAGAAGACCTCTCTCATTCATTCTTCTGTTACCATCAACGTGGCTTGTGCTGGCAAATACATTGGTGAATTGTCTAGGAGAAGAAAAGTGAGGCAGGATGTTTTGATGTACTGTGGTGGTATGAGAACGTTTCAGTAGGACAGAATATTTTAGAAAGTATTTATATCACCAAAAGCAGACCAAAAAATAAGAATTATAGAAACAGTTGTTCATATATTGCATTATGGAATGCCAGCACTAAGGGTTGGCTGAATATGAACTTAATTTTCTGAATTTGAGCTTCTAATTGTTTGTCCCCCTGAATGCTTTGTGGCCTGCTAGGAAAGTTTTGCACTGTCATGGTAATAGAATTATACTACTTCAGTACTAAAACAAATGTGGTCTCTGTGCTTTTGAAATTTAACACATAGGCTTTAGTTTATGAGCAGCTTCATAATTTAAATTCTCTTTTAGAAATCTAATCCTGATACTTGTGCGTGGATGACCCATGGCATTAATTAAAAATATTTATTCAATTTCCAACTTCCAAAAAGTTGTGTGATGACAACGCTTACTATTAAGTATAATTCAAAATATTTTAAAAGCAGCAACTAAAATATAATTTGCATTTTTAAATTGGTAATTTTTAGCAGATTAAGAGGAATAATGTAACCTGTGCAGTGTTTGGAATTTACTCTTCGGTTTTTAAATATAATCCTTAAATTGTTATCAGCCCTCTGAAAACTGAGGAAGGATTCCTTCATTCAAGCTACTTTACTTAGAGTAAACTGCATTTTATCCTGTAGTGGTGTTGCAGCTGATTTTCCTTGTTAAAAGAAGGAGGGAACTCCTTTCAGGTCATTACTGACTAATGATTCTTGGCTCTCTCATTAGCTTTTAACAGTAAAGTGAAAATGGAAGCACTAAGATGGTATCATGCTTTCTTGTAAATATGTTCTGATTGGCTCACTAATTTTCTACAGGAATAAAACTGGTTCCTTAAACTACTTCAGTTCTTAGTGTCACAGCTCAAAAATGGCAACATTGTGCTAACCAAAATTTTATGCTGGCTAATATATTTTAATACAGTTTGGTGGTAGTCTAAAAGCTAACTCTGTTTCCAGTGTTGACATTTCCATCCTTTAATATCAGAGTGTAAGTCTTTCCTGTGCTGAGAAGGTTGAAGAACAGTAGCTGGTAAAATTAGAGCTGTATTGTGAAATGGAGCATGCATCTCAGTTAGTTTCTTTTCTTGGTTTTGGTTTAGGTTAACAGAAGTATCTTTACATCTGCAGTTTCTGGAAATTTAAGAACACTGTGAACCTCTGGCCAATGAAAATTCTCCCATTATGTAAAACATTCTTGTAGATATTGACTCACTGATGGCTTCCTCCATGAAGTAAACAGACTTTTGCAATGAATTTTCTAGTGAACTAGGAAGTTTCGGTGCAGCTTTTTGATTTGCTGTAGTTTGTTCCAGCTTAGTGCAGCCTTTTCCTACTATTTTTCTTTTTTGCCTTCAGGCTTGTGAGAATTGTTTCTATATATTAATAGGAGATGCTTGAAACCGACTTGACTTGTTTGTTTCCCAGCAGGAAAGCCAAAGTGCTTAGGCTTTAACTGAATCAAGACCAGCTCTCAGCAGTGGGAAACAATGTATTAATCTGTCGGAAGCACAGACTGCAGGCTTGTGTGTCACTGGGGTTTGTGTTGGGAATTTTTTTCATGTAAACAGGTAGGTAGGAACAATTCTTCTGCTGTGTGTGTTTTTCATCTGTACGTTGAGAAACCTCATGACAGTTGAGTGAGTTGGTTTTTTTTTGGTGGGATTTTTTTTTTTTTTTAGTATTAGTATCATTGCATGACACTGTAAAGTACCTTGTTCTCCTTTGCATTTTCACATCTTTAAGTTGATGATACTAATTTAACAAATCGTCTTCAGTGCCTGGGCTTGGTTTAGTTATGAATGAAGGTGATACCCCAAAAGTCAAAACAAGTTTCATTCTCATTTCTATAAATAAACCCTCTTGTAGCATTGTTCTGTCTCGTTGTGTGCCTTGCACACAACCAGAATGGACAATTTGGCAAGTTTTGCCTTCTGCCTGATGGACTTAAGTTGCATGATAGTATATGGAGGCTGGGTTTTTTTGTTTCATCAGTTGTCCTTGCAAGGAAGGTTAAGCAAATTATCATCTCTGTTTCACAAAAAATCATCCCTTCAGATGTTCGATTTCAAATAGATTAAAAATATGAGTAGAACTCATAGGTGTCAACCAGCTTCCTCAGTCTACCACAGCCTAATTTGGAAAACTGCATTTAACCTTACTTGCAAGAGGAGAAAATGTCCTGAATCCTTTAGAGCAGTACCTTAAATATGTTTGGGGTTGTGCTTTCCTTCCTTGTTCCACTCTACTTTTTCTGGAGTTTAAAAAGAAATTATGCTTCTAAAAAAAAAAGTTAGTCCTGTTTGCCTTCAGTTTAAGCTTTAAATTAGGAATGGATAAAAGAAGTGAAATGTGCTCCTTTCAACTTCTTGAGATGAACATAGGAAATTCGTCAGTCCTTCAGGTGAGTGATGGGGGTTGTGTCTTTGGAGAGGAGCAGCAGGTGATGCTCTGGGACTACTGTGGCTTTTTCCTTGGAACAGGTACAGCTTTATAAAGATGGAAGGTAGAGAGGCTCTTTCAGAATTCTCTGTGGAAAGGGATAAAAATTAAGGGTTTTGCTACACTATTACTAGACCACGTGTTAAGCACTGTGACTGAGAACTTGTTGGTAATAAATTATGTGTAATAATGATGGTGTTTATATACAGAAGTTCATGTTCTTGTCACAAGAAGTTCTTTTTGTAGGTTCACATAACAGTATAACAAGTCCTTTTTAGGTTGTGATCTAGAAGTAGAATCTGAAGGGTGCAGGAAAAGGAAGTAGTCTGCTGGAGTAATTGGACACTCTTTTGGCCTTTTCTCTTTCTCTTTTACTCTCCCACACAGGACCATGAACAATTTATGAAGCAGACTTTCTATCTTTCTGTACGATTTTTTTTCCCCTTGGCCATGTCTTCCAAGTTGGTGCTAGATGTTTAGTGGTGCTTTCCTAAGAAATGTTGTGTGCCTTGTGCTGGTATGTGAATGTCTGCCAGAAAGCAGCTAGGCTGCACATGGCTGTCTTGAAGTAATTTTCACTGTCCTGAAGCAAAACAGGTTAAGAAGTGTTAAGGTGCTAGTCTTAGACTAACTGCAGAAACCATAAAAATAATTAAAGATCTTATTTTACTATTTATGTTTGATTTTTAGGGGAAAGGAATATTTTTGGTCCTCCTTCTCCCCAGCTTTATCAAGATATAATTGTTTTTGTGTTCCTTATTTCTAGTTATTTTTTCCACTTTTAACAGTTCCCAGCTTAAGACTGGAGTCCTATTATACAAGGTAATACATGTGAAGAGATGGGAACTTGGTAGGTGCCCAGGTAAGATCAGAGAAAGTGGATCTGTTCCTCAACAAAGGAGAATAGAAATACACAGAAGTGCATTAAGTCCCACAGAAAGTCTCTGATAGCTTTTTTGATTTCGTTCTTCTGTTTCAAAGCCAACAGGCCTCTCTTTCCCCTTTTCAAATTTGTGATCATGTTTTTAAAACGTTGTATGTCATGTGGTCTGCAAACCAAGGAAGGGATTTAAAGCTGAAGATGCTCTTTAGTGGTAAATTATTTTCAATAGATAAAAATTTAAAATAAAACTAACCAAAACTTTGTTTGGGAGCTTGAACTGGGTATATATTGTCCACTACAGGAATGTCAATGTTAACTAAGACATATTAGAAGAAAAAGTGTAAAATCACTGTTTCAGTGCATGGCAACTCAGGAGCCCCTGCAAAGAGTAAGCAAAGGCTTGTGCATAGCTTTGAGAAATTAATCTTCCATCTGTTGCTGGGGAACTGGGTAGTAGCTGCTTTCATTGTATCTGAGTCTGTACCTCTATTGCCCATTATATTGGCCTTTTAAGGGAAAGGAGAACCTTGAAACATGCCCCTAAAACCAGCCAGGCTTTGCACAGCTTTGAGCCAAGGCCCGGGAGGATGCATCTGCCTCTGAACTCTCCCGTTTCCCTTCTGCCCATCCCATAGAACACGCTCTGGTTGCTGGCTGCTGCCTCTCTCCTGGGGGCTGCACAGAGGGTGGGCAGGTGCTCTGGAGGTTTCCATGTCATTGCCAGCCTGTGCTCAGCCCTGCCTAATGCTCCAGTGAGGCTGAACCAGAGGAGACTGTGCAGGATGCTCCCCCAAGGAGAACCTGGATCTCAGGAATAATAGGCTGCTGATGGTAGGCAGCTGCAATGAGCTAAAAGATCTGGCCTTGAGCCTGGCTCTGCAGGGTGCAGAAGGAAGGAGGGGTGGAAAGCAGTGATGAGCCCATTGTTTCAAATGAGCCAACAACTGGATGATTGACACTGAGGGCTCTTTGTTGCTCCCCTTGCTCTTAAATGCAGCTGTGGAGAGTGGAGGGGAATGGAGGTAACTCAAATTATAGGTTAGACTTCCAGTGTCCAGAGAGGCAATGGGCATAAATTAAGAACAAAAAGGATAAAATTCCATCTGAATACAAGCAAAGCTTTTGGCTGGGGGTGTGCTCAAACACTGCAACAGCGTGGTGGCAGAGTCACTCTCTGCAAATAATGAAAACCTGGTGGGTGGCTGTGCTGGGCAGCTCTGCCTGACCCTGCCTGGGCACAGGGGGCTGGCCTGGATGGGCTCCAGATGTCCCTTCCAACCCCATTGCTTCTGTGAAAGCTTCTTCAATATTTGGATGCATTCTTTTGCTGCTGTTGTGGAACACTTGGGGAATAATTACAAATGCCCCTGCTGGGCACTTGTCTCACAAATACTGCTGTTGTGTAATCAAGGCAGTTTTAATTGTATAGGGAAAGCATCCAAGTGCTAAGTAGTTAATTGAGAAACTCCCCAAGTTAAGCAACAAAAGCAAAAAGAAATCCACCAGTATCTCCTCCTTCCCTGAACTGAGAAAATAGCAAAACATCCTAAACCTTAAAAGATAGGTTGGTTTTAATCCCTTAAAATATTATGGTTATGAGAATTAAAGGTAGCTTTATTATAACAAAATTGTTTATTATTTTCCCCTCATTCCCTGTTAGTTTTGCCATAAACTGCTATCCTCAAATTATCCTGTGAAAAACGAAATAAAAAGTGGGCAGGAACATGAGGAGGAACAGCAGAAGAAATGCTCAGCAATCCCACCAAACTCTGCAGTTTATGGCTTTCAGCTCATGACCAGGAAGTTGTGAGCTGATTTGAAAGAACTTTCCTGTAGCTGTGTTTCTCTGCTGGGCTGTTCTTTCAGCCCTCCCCTGATTGCATTTTGCACAGTCCTCAGAAAGACTGCAGTGCAGTAGTTGGCAGGGAGGGCATTACTAGGAGGGAAAATCAAGCTGTGGTGGCTCCTCTTGCAGTGTGGTGTTGCTGAGATCTGCATTTTGGAGTAGGTAATGAATGGCTGCCTTTGGGTTTCCAATTCAGAACTCCGGAAGCTTGCAAAAAAAAATAGGATGTGGATAAGTTTCCATTAAATGTCCCTAGAGTGTGCATGGCATGCTGGACAGCCACTAAGCTTATTGATGCAGTGGTTTGGGTTTTCTTCTTGATACAAAACACCTGCAGTTTCTGCCTAATACTTTGTTTTTAATCCTCTGTGCTCAAGACAGTGGAGAATAAGGTAAGGTACTTTTTGTTGACTAACATATAAAGGATAATGGAAGTAATTTCTGTATGTTGTAGCATGCAGCAATAACTGTGCTTGTTGGAAAGTAAAAGTTTTGATTGCCTTTTTTATTGCTTGTAATTCATTGAAATTATTTGTAATAATTTCTTTGAATTATCTAGTGTATTCAAGTTGAGAAACAGTTATGTGTACTTCATTAGCATTAAAAGATTCTTTTTTGTAGTCAGTTTTCCCTTTGGTTTTCCAATATAATACGGAATTATTTTAAAGATCAATTATTTTCAATTGTTCTGAGAATGTTCCCCTTTTAATGTTAATCTTAGGAGCTAAATCCCCAATCTTTTCTATGTCTTATCAATATATTTGGATTTTTTTTTTCATGACAGATTTTTAAGGGCGTAGCACTGTCATAATGCTGCTGTTCAGCTGTGGAGTGCACTTGTTGAGTGAGATTGAAACTTTGGAGGCACCTTAATTCTCTGGTTTGGAAGGGGTTGGTTGGTGTCTTGGGAGGGAAGGGAGAGGCTGAAAGTGCAAAACTCCCTGCACTAAATTCAGATTTATACGTAAGAATGTGAAGGAGCAGTGGCCCGGAGTCATTGATATAACTGGTGTCTGAAGTCAGCATGGGAGCTAAGAGTTTTAGAACTTCAGCTTTTTGCCGAGTTAATATGTAAATGTTTAGTACAGAAATTTGTACTACTTTCATGACACCTGTAGGTATAATGGGCTGACTTGTAATTTATATACTGTTTTGCTGGGGAAAGTGTACAGTTGCAGATCTCCTTTTTGTTTGAGTAAGCATTTATTCTTGGAGCTTTCTATAAATCTCAGTGCTGGGCTATTTTTTTTCCAGGTACTGTGTTTCTAGAATGAGCCAGATTGGGCTTTCATTGGCCTGTGTGTGTTTTGCCAGAATCTGTAACCACCCCTTGGCACGTTATTTACTATGGTTATGGTCCAAAGTAGCATTGCTGCTACTTTGTTCAGCAGCAGTAGCCTTTCTTTTCCACTTCCTGAGGACCAAAGGTGAATTGTAGCGCATGACTAAGATTAAAAAAAAAAAAATCATAAAGCCACTGTTTTATAGCAGTGGAAGTGGTGGCGTTCCTCCTTTCTGTCTTGGTCTCGTGTTAGGAAAGCCCAGAGTGTGCAGGGCCAGGTGAGCGCTCCTGGGGCCGTGTCACCTTCCCAGGCCAGCTGTGTGTGGCTGCTGGGGCTGAGCCGTGTGCGGGATGGCAGCGGGGATTGTGCTGCCACCCGGAATGTCCCTGCCCTGGCACCACGGGACAGCCACCAGCTGGGCCACAGCGCTGCTGGACCTGGGCTGGTGGGTGCAAAGTTCCCTGGCAAAGGGAACAGGCTGAAATTCCTGTAAAATGTGCTTTGCTCTGTGTTGTACGTGGCCAGGTGAGGTTACTGCTCACAGAGATGGGCTGGGCGTGTAAAGGTGAGAGAGGCTGTGGGGACGGCAGGCTTTGTGTACTGGTGACCTGGACATTGTGGTAGCATTTGTTGAACTTTGCTGTCATGTTTAAGAATGCACATAAATAGAGATTGATTAATTGTATTAATTATGCTTTTGGACCATTTTCTTCTTTTTCTCTGCACTTGTAAAAATTCCAGGATCCAACAAACTTCCCCAAACTAAGTTACTTCTAATGACCTTGTGGAATATTGTTGTAGGGTGTTTTTTTTTTTTAAGAAACACTCTGCAGAACACTTAATTACTTCCCAGAATTGAGCTGGTGTTTTCAAATGGAATTTATCAGACTTTCCAAGAAAATGGCACTGCTTTGAAGATTTTGTACAGTTTGTAATGACCCACAGTTTATCTGGGTGCAGAAGTTTTTGTGTGTGCGTGAAAGCGAGAACTATTAGCTGTGATTTTAACTGTGCATGTCCTCCTTTAATGCTATTTTATTGAAAGTCCTTTGTGAGCAATAGTAGAGAAGAAGAAAACAATAGTTTAGAAATCGTGTTGATATGTTTTATGTAGTGTTCTTTGTTATTTATCTTGCGTTTAGGTTATTTTTAAAATAACCATGAGGAGTTAGTTTGGTCTAGTGAAGCTAACGAAGTAACTTGATAGATTCTGAGAAGCCTGTCACAGCACTTTTGAATGAAGGTAATGTAACCCAAACTTTTTCTTTCTTCAGGGCAAAGAAAGAAACCAGGCAGACTGTAGCAAAGCTCCCTTTATTGGCAAGAGTAAAGAAAACCCTGTCAGAGCATTGGGAAAGCTTGTTCTTCTTTCTTCTCAGGCTGCGGATCAAATGAGATTCAAATAAAACGAAGGAAATGTAAGCAATCAGAGAGTCTTCCAAATTTGGGGGAGGTGTGGGAAGAAGAGAAGTATACAGATTTGATCAAGAAAGCTGTTGCATGGATTTTGGAAATCAAGAGCTTTTATTTAAGCTAACAACTCAGTTTTTAAAATTCCGTTGTCAGTGAAGGAGGATTGTTACATGAGAAGGAATATATAATTTCCAGACTGATAGAGAGTTTACCTGTTAGCAGGTAATTAGGGAAGAGGTTACAAAAAGCAGTAAGAACAAAGGCTGGACAAGACCTGTAAAGGATTTCAACCTTTATGCTGTTCTGGCAGCATCTGTGATACTGAAGAGGTATTTAAATGGGAAAAGGTCTCCTGTAACCTGTTCTTAAGGTGAACCTTTTTTAAAGGTTAGATCCTAAGAAAATACATATATTTTGTGGAATTGTGTTACTGTGAGTTTGGATGCTCACCTTTAAACTTGTGGTTTAAATGGTTGTAACGTGACTTGTGTGTTACCTGAAACTGTATTCACATATTTGGCATGTTCTTTGGTGGCATTGCCACTGCTTTCTGTGGCTCTGATATGGTAAAATCCTTCCTTTTGTTTTTATGTAAGGTTTCTTTGGCTGCTGGGAAAATTCTCACATTTGTCAAACATGAAAAATTGACAGTGTTGGATAAATTCTGAAGGAGATTGATTTGGAATTACAGTTTGATATACTTTCTCTCAAAGGTTTCTTTTGCCTTGTGTTTGACTGCATGGCTGAACTGGGCTGTATTCAATCCAAACTTCACAAACGTGCTAGGTACTGGTTAGGAGACAAATTGCTGCTACATTTATTAAGGATTTTGGTTTTGTCTTTTTTTTTTTTCTCCTAAAGCATGAATATTTGTGTAGAAGAGAACATTTTATCTAAGCAGTCTTACTATTGCTGTGAAGTAGGTGATTGGAAACCTGTTTTCCTTTGGTTTTAATTCTAGTCATGCACATAATATTTCCTCCTCTACGTCAAAAATGTAATACAATCTTTTGTGAGAAGGAGCAGTTATTTTGATGACCTTGGTCTGAATTTTCATGTGCAATCCTTTCAGCAATTCAGCATTGCACTGCTGATATGATGAAAAATAGATTTTTACAATATATTCTCCTGGCATCTGTGTTGTTGATTTTGTGTTGTGCATAGAAGTAAAACTTGAATGTGGTAGTGGAAGACTTGATTGAAATTATTGGTCAAAACTGAGCAGATGAGAGAAAAAAGGGGCTATATAAAGGAAAGTATATGAGTACAAAAAGTTTGTGCTAAGAGAGACGATCTCTTATGTGCCTGTTACATTCAGCTTAGGCAATTTTGAAAATAAAATTATCTGGAGATGGTTTTAAAAATCTGGTTGACATATAATTAAAGATGTAAAATTTTCTGGTGGGAAGTGAGAGAGAAACTTAGGATTGTCCTCTCTCAGCTGAACTTAAGATACCATGGATTTGCCTTAATTACAGCTATTGCCAGCCCTCTGTCTTGTGTTAGTGCACTGATCAAGTCCCTTATTTCACTGAGACACAGAGGCTGTTTGGATTGATAACAAAACCCATCCTTGTTCCAAAGTGGAATAGCCTTCACTGTAACTAATCACAGCTATCACCAGCACAGCTGTCAGTGAATAAGTACAATTCTGGTGCAGTCAATACCCCAGAGAATAAATCAGCAAAGTAGTAAGACCATATAAAGATAACAATGCAGTGTGAGTTTACATATACCTAGTGTAACGATTTCTTTTTTCCCCCTGAATAACTGTCTTGAAAAATGGAAAATTGTTTTTAAAAGCCTGAATACAAAGGAAACCCACTTTTTGACACTATGATGCTTGTCTAGCCTGTAGAACTCACTGTTCTGAGATAACACTAAGAATTTGCTGCTCTTGGCCTTAAAATAATTGCTTGTAAATTTACCAGATGTATAGAGGAAATAGGGATCATGTTTAACAGAATCACTGGAGTTACCTTCTCCCTCCCTCTTTTTTTTTTCCCTCTTGCCTATCCACTAGTGTATTGTAGATGCTGTATAATGATGGAAAAGAGTTCCAGTAGCTGGTTTGAGCCTGGCTTGATGGATCAACTTTACAACATTTTTAATGTGTTTTGTGACTTTATGCTATATTGCAGGAAGTGCATTTATATATATTCTGAATTGGATTAAATTTGACACTCCTTTGGGATCTTCTAAAGGCAGCCATAAAAGAACTTCCAGAACAGTGTAAAGCAGGTTGAAGAAAGGATTCTTCTCAGAAGCATTTATAATGTTAAGGTGGTAGTTCTCCTTATATAGAGAGATGTAGGCTTGTCTTCAATATTATACCTAGTGTTTTCAGGTCCTGAAATTGCTTCCTAAGATAACAAAGCATTGGTGTACACTTTAGTTGGAAAGTATCATGTAAAAAAAAAAAAGAATCTCTTATGACACTTAAGATGTGTGGGCAAGTTATTTCTTTTTATCCAGAATTCTATGAGGGTTTAGAGTGGTGACAAATCTTGCTAGAGGAGTCCAAAAATAATATTTCCTACTGATGTAGAACACTTCAGGCCAGGGATGCTATAAAAGGTAAGCAATGTTTTGCTTATTGTACAGTTTAGGGAGAAACAAAGTGATGAAGTCTTAAAATCATATAGCAATTCTGTAGAATAGGTGGGAAAAAAATCCAAGCCACTGCTGTAATATTGGAAGCTTCATTGCCTAGATACTAGTTATTTGCAAGAAGTGGGAATCAGCACTCTTTCCTCTGAAGTGTCATTAGCAGTGCAAGATCCTATAAGCTCTAATCACAGGATGTAAGCCCCTTACTCTATCAGTGAGTGTCCTCTGCATACTTTTAAATCTGGCATTTGCTCCAGTTGTAAATTATTCTTTTCATTCTGCATATCTAGACTGTGCCTATGTGAATCTTTATAACAAGCAGATAATTTTTATGAGCATAAATTTTCCAAGGAACCTGAGTATTCTCATTTAGTTTCTAGAGTAACACCTGGAGGCTTTCAGGTTTGAATTTTGAAAAATAAAAATGCATGTTTAAAGGTTAGATTGTCATTAATGCATTAAATAGAATTGCTTTATTAAGTATTTATTTGGTAGAAGTGAACATGATTTCATTAATATTAACTAAAGAAGCCCTCAGGCGATAAGCACGCAAAAAGAATTTTCAGCTAAAACTGTCAACTTCATATTCCAAATCTGAAGGCACATCTCTTTAAGGGCTTGTGGATGGTGTGGAATGCACCAACATTAATGTGTTTCTGAAGCAGCAGCAATACCATACAATTTCATCAGAAGTTTTTTTGGAAGGTTGCTATTGCTTGTGTTAAACTTGTTTTGGCTGTCTAACAGTGATAAACACTTGGTTTTGGGTAGTGATGTGACATTCAGTCAGAAAAATTTATAAATTACTTTTACAACCTCCACACTAGGAATGTTGTAGAAGGATAACATCCTCATCGATTTCTGTTAATTCTCTTAATCCAGTACAAGAGAGGCCTTCAAAGGGACCTGTGGTTTTTTGGTCCTTGGTAGTATCCTGTGTGACCCAGGGCTGTAGAGATGGGTTGTTCTCAAGATGTCAATGATATCTATTGATCTGAAACCTCCAGAACTGCAGCTGCTGTAAACCTGCAGGCAGCAAATAAAACATTTAAGGTTGGCAAGACAAAATAATACCATAGTTTGTTACCTGGCAAAGTAATCACAAAGAAGAGATAGAAACTAAGAGAAACTAGGGAATTGCATGCAGGTTACAGGTAAAAGAGTCTTTTCATGATGCTTTACAGTTGGAATAATGAATACTGTCATACACCAGCAGGCATTTGTGTCTTGCACGGGCTTGACTTCCAGTAGCACATTCCTAAAGTCTGTGTTTACTACAAGAGGAAGCAACGTGCTCCTTCCTTTCTTTACATTGCTGGAAAATGTTTTTTGTGAATCTAAATTTTCAGTTAGGGAAAACACAGCTTCTTCCATACCTTTATCTTAATAAAGGTAAGAAATGCTTTAGGTTGCAGTGAATGTGAAGTTCTAATTATGAAGACCATGACAAGTCTGGGTAAAGGGTCTGTGACTTTCTCCTGAAAACTCAACTTCAGTAATACTTTTTTACTAGAGCTGTAGAAACTGGAATGTACTTCAGTATAACTAGAAATTCTAGCACAAGTGGTTTAGAGGGTTCTAAACAGCGAAGTGTACAGTGTAGACATTGAAATCACTGAAGTTAAACCTCTGTCACTCATTAAATAACTGAACAATGTTTTTTTCCCCTCACATTCTAATAAATTATAAAATATAGGCAAATGAAAAGAGAGTTACTGTTACTCTCTTTTTTCCTTTTCCTTCCTGAATAAGAAGCAATGGATTCAGACAAAGCTGAAGACATCATCTAGAATGGTAGGAAATTTCACTCAGGATTAGTGAGAGGTTGAATTCTGTGCATGAATAAATGTCTTCAATGCAGTTTAGTGTTCAATAAAATATTCTGATGATGTCGCATGCTGTGTTAATATCTAGAGTTTGATTAGTATTTAGGGCAGTGCAAAAAAGTATTCCTTTCTTACCTGTGTTGGTAGTATTCCATGTTCACTGGGATAAAATGGAAGAGCAGGAAATGTTTTATGAGCGTGAGTTAATTTCTGTAAAAGAAAGGTTAGATAGATTTTTTTTTTTTTTTAAATTTTGGATGTACGTTTAGAAAACTTACTTTAGTTAGAAGTGGAAAGAACTTCATGTGAAAGTGAGATACTGTGTTTTTAGTTTTCTGGTATGGTCATTTCTAGTTGCATAGCACTTCATTTCAGTGTTGAGTTCAAAAAGTGCCGAGCCATACTTGAAGTTGCATTCTGTTTCATTTACAAGGTTCCTCTAAACTCTGCTGTGTTCTGAATTTCCTGGGAGGACTATTTTTGTTAAAGATGAGCTGCATTTTAAAATTAATTAAGTAGTATTTTGTAGGTATTCTTGAAAAGGCAGTTTTGCAGTAATTATTCATAATAAGCTTCTTGAAGTGCTTTGGGTTTTTTTCCTTTTTATTTGCTGGTCTCCGACACCTTTGCCTTCACATACTTTCTTCTAATTGTAGATGATGTAGACGAGGTACTGCCTCCTATTTTTTTTTACCTCTGCTGAGATTTCAAGGCTGGATTCATTAAGAGACAGCACAGATGCACTCTGTCAGGAGCTGGCAATGCAGAAATATTCTTCACGCACTTGGCAGACAGCAATGTAGATAGGTAGACTCTGATTTGAGGAATATCTTCTGCTATTCTGATAGACTTAAAATTTTGTTAGATTTAAAGCTGAGGATCTCTCTGACTAACAGAAAGGAAAAGAATAGCATCGATTGATAAGTCTTGTTTTAAGGACAAAGAAAAGGTTGACAAAAATACTGCAATGATTTTTCGATTCCTACTTGGTGATTTCAGAGATGAAGAGACTTTTTGTCTTAAGCTGCTATAATTTATAAGCAAGTTGTTCTAATTATTCATGCAGCAGATTTTTCTTGAAGGCACACCTTGGGAGGAAAAGGGGACTAGACTAGGTCTCTAGAGGATGAGACATTATTTTCTAGGACTGTGTGCCAGGGTCAGAGTGATTGGGATGTGCTGTCTGCCTTAACCCTTGTTGATCCTTGCTGGGGTTTGTCCTGGCTGGTTCAAATGCCCTTTTGCCCAGTCACAGCAGGCAGAAGTGGGAATCATGGTGAGCAGTTGGGCTTTTGGGTGTCTGTGATTAGGCACTATCACTTGTATCATGTGAACCAAAGGCTTGGGTGCTGTGCAGCAAAAGTCAAGGAAGCATTAGGCTTGCTGTAAAACAATAATTGGAGGAAATATGGATTGATGGAATAGCTTTCCATAAAAACAGAGTACTCCGAATGCAAATATAAGCTGGTTTTTCCTAGTTCTATCTTCAAAGCACAAATAAAACCATTTTGAAAGAGGAAACTACCTTTAATTCCAAATATTATGATTTTCGTTTCTGGGAATATTTTATCTGAGTATATTTCTTCTGTGGAAGATAAAACTTTTCCTTTATAAACAGAGCCAGAAGTTTAAAAAAATCAAAAATTCATAGTGTTCATCCACTTCCCCCACATAGGACTGTGATATGTATCTCAATCACGGACTTCCCCTAAACAGCAGAGGAAGAGATTAAAGTATACTTTGTTCTGTGATCATCTGATCATCTTTTGATCTTTCCTGTTCTTTATCTGCTTCTACTAAAAGCCTGGTATAGAAATACAGATCACAGCTGGGGGTTAACTTCATGGGTGAAATGCAATAGCTTTGTCTAGGGGTGCATGAGAGAAAAGAGGAAAGGTACAGGGACCTGAATTGGAACTGGAAATGCAGAAGAATACTCATCATGAGCTTGGACAGCATTTCTCTTATCTGCTGTCTTGTGACCCAGGCTTTCAAAGCTTAAGAGGTCTTTTGATTTCCAAAAGATGCTTTTGATTTCTTGCACTTCAGATGACTTTATACTGTATTTTGGTAGCCCAGTGAGATTAGGAAGTAATTACTGAGAGCTGTAGAGAGCAAGTGTAAGTCAAAATACAAACACTTTATTTTTACTGCTGCCTCAGGCTGAATCTTAAAGCCATTTTGCTGACCCACGTGTCATGATTCAAAGGAATGCTGTCATCGTTGAACATAGTGTCACATAAAAATCAGCTTTCCTTAATTGCACTGACTTACTTTTTCTGCTGTCTTTTTTTAATAGGTAAAATTTAAGCCCTTCAAAAGTTGTGGGTTGTTTCCTTTCATCCGGTGAAATGTGTGCGACTCAATGTTAATTGTATTCAGCATAATATTGGATAGTTACTAAAAGTGTCAGTCCCTGGCTTCTTGGGCATTCTGAACTATGTTAATACTATGTTATTATTTATAAATATTACTATTCCAACCTCTTAGTGCTGATGTAATTGCTTTCCAAATCTGTCCCTTATTTAGAATCTAAAAGTTTGTTGCACTGAGCAGGAGGGAGTAGATGTTAAAACTCTTTTCATGACAGCATAGTCCAGCAGGCTTGCTAAATTGAGATCCCTTGTATGGGGATGCTATTTCGTTTAATCCTCTAAGACATTTCACATGGGTGTGTAGACTTCTTTTTGAAAGACATACAGCCAATGAAATTGATGAGTTAAAAGAATAAAACAATGTAAAACATAACTTACCTTTCATCTTCAGCTCTTCAGTCATTTTCAAACTAGAACATGGGAAATACACAATGTTGAGATTCAAGTGGCACACCTGGTTGTTCTTTTGCAAGAATATCATGATAGCATCTTTTGATTATACTTCTGATTTTCTAGGTCAGATAGGAAAAGAAGGAATAGCCTGTACCTTCCAAACCAAAAATAGCTTTCCTGTTTGTTCAATAATTTCTGCAGGCTAGAGCCTGTGGAGATTGTGTGAAATATGGTTTAATTGCTTGAGATCATAGCAGTTCAAGTATCAGAACAGGCCTTTCTGCTGCCTAGGAATATCACATCATAATTGCTACAATAAAAACTCCTCACAGCGGGGTGTTAAGTGCTGGGAGAGGTTGCTTGGAGAGAGGTTGCAGTTTCTTCACCCAGGGAGTTTTGAAAACTCAGCAGTGGACAACCTGGCCTGACTCTGAAGATGGTCTCTGAACCCAAGGTTGGGCTGGATGATCTCCAGAGGTGCCTTCCAAGCTGGGAAGCTGGAATCCTGCATGGATGAGTGGCTGTGCAGAGCTTGCAAGTGGCAGAAGCTTCCTCTGTGGAGAATACCCAGTGCATGTCTTCCTGTGTGTTTTCAAATGTTTGGCTGACTTGCTTATATCCAAGCACTGAGTTTTCCTGTTGGTCTTCATCTCTTCTATAATATGTATGATCTCCAGGTCTTCTTCACAGCAAGGAAGGTGCATGCTTATGAAATTGTAGAGCAAAGTTTAAAGTCGTTAAAAATAGCCTATTTGTTTTAGCACAGAGAAAAAGAAGTTTTAAGTATCAGTGTTGCTTTCATTTCTGTACAGGAATTAGACTTAATATTTAAGTGTAAATATAAAAGAAGGTGAGGAGTGGTCTCATATTTCTCACTGTATAAAGTTGTGTCAGTGTTGGTCACTTAGCAACCCTTCCTTACCATCCTCAATATTCTCTCAGAGCCTGTCCTGGAAATACCTAAACTCTGGTTAGTTTGTCCTATATATATATATCCTCCTCTGGACAAATAGTAAATAGCACCTCAAGCATGAAAAATGCATGAAGGTAAAAACAAATAAATCAGGAGTTCCCCTGTGCAAACAACAGGAGTGGATGTGCCAAGACCTCTGACCTCACACAGAAAAAATTTGATGGATCATCTGCTTTCAAACTTGCCACTGCAGTGCTGCCTCAGTCATGGCCTGAGTCTTTCTTTGGAGTGATTCAAGCCATTTGCATTTTATTTATCCATTGTTCAGTGCCCCTGCCCAGACTCAGCAGTGGGGTTTTGCCAGAAGGCCAGGCTGAGGTGTGGTGGATGTTGTGGGAATGATGCTCTGCAGTAGGACCCCTTCACACCTGAGAGCTCCACAGTAAAGATATCCATGGCAGCCTCCCTGCTCAGCCTTATTTTGATATTTTTGACATGTGTGCCCTGAATAAACTGATAATATGTTGTCACCAATATACTGCTTTCAGCTTGCATTACTGTTTTAACAAGACATCAGAGTATGCCAATATATGTTGCATATTAGAATAGCACTTGGAAACAGAACCAACTGAGACTTGTCTGAAAATGGTGAGAGAAAGATGGACGTTCTTTTCAGTATGTGCTAGGAATTTATTAGAAGCTATAAAATGCTGAAATATAAGACAGAGGAAAAGTTAAGATTGTTTTAATAATTTAATTTTAAGATAAAGGTTTCTGTGTGCTAACTTGAAGCAATAATTCTTGATGATAGAAAGCAAGGGAGCTGAAGGACTGAAGATCTGGAAATACCTCTCCTGGTACCTGGTTATCTGGCTCTCTGAGGATATCCTGTGGAGGACAGAAGAAAATTCTGTGAAGAGCAGTGAAACTGATGAAGTCTGTTTTCCTACTAATCTGTGTCCTACATCCCTTTTTTACCCCTACTCTCCACNCAAAAAAAAAAAAAAAAGCGGCAATCAAAGAACAAGAACCCCTAAATCTCCAGCCCACCCCTGCTTTTATGGTATAGGAGATAAAGGCTAGGAAGCTTGCTGGGACAAGAGGGAGCAGGTGTTCTTGGCTGGTTTGTGTCTGTCTGGGCACTGACTGGCTGGTGCACTTGTACAGCCTCTTGCTCACTGGGACACTGCGTTAAGTTTCTCTTTTTTTTCCCCTCCTGGCTGTGCATTTTCATGAAAAGGCTGTCCAGTTGGTTCCAGTGTGGTTTGGGGAGGCTGAGAGGAGAGACAGCACAATCACAAACCTTTATCTCTTTAAATCTAGACTGGAAAATTATACCCCAGGCTACCCAAAAAAATGACCTAGTTAGGATGGGATGCTGAAGTTTGTGTGCTTTTACACATTTTAGATACAAAACTTTCTTGAAGAGGAAAAGTTACTTTTCTGCTCTGATCTTAAGCTCCCTGTCCCACTTTAGGTTTCTCCTTCAGAGCTTAATTTAGATATTGTGCATGCAGTGCTGTTCTGTTTGAGGAACTCCTGTTCTCAGTGCAAACTGTAATTTCATCCAAAAGCTTTGCTGTTCCTGTAGTAATAACCAAATTAAACCATGTCACGCATTATTCTCTTCTAAGGTACTGTAATGAAAACATTTATTTCTAACAGCTTTTTGCTCTTTTTGAATTTTATAGCTGTGGCAAAAGCTTATTTGCTTCATATTGTCAATATACTGAAACTGTCTTCATGCAGAGCTTTCTAGGTTCCAAATCCCATGGTACCTAGTACAATCAAATTTTTGGGAGTGTTTTAGATTTATGAGTTAATTTTTTTTCTGTTTTCTTTAGGATGCAAATTTATTTTCCGTTTTTGTAGAAGCTTCATTGTATTTCTGTGTCACAAACTGGCTTTATTCCCAAAGAACAAATCATAAAGATATGTGGTAATACAGAACACAAGTGCAGATTTTAGGATGTTTGCTTTTTGTGCAGTAAGAACAACACCCTTGCTTAAACAAGGAAGAGCAAAATGCCTTTTGTTTGGGAATTCCTGTGCTTCCTAATTCTCGGAACAGCTTCGTGGGTAAACTCACTTTTGCTTCCAGTTTTAGTCTGTACTAATATTAGTATTAGTTAAGCACCAACAAGTTGTTCTGACCTTCACTGCAGTATATACAGCTTGAAGCATCAGCTGGGGTTCAGCCTCAGTTGCTTGAATATCACTTGTGTTGAGCAAGAGTAGTGACCCAGCTGGAGCAAGCAGTGTCACAGTGTCACCCATCTGATGGCCACAGCAATGCCCACTCAAGTGGGAATATTAGCACATGCTGCCTGCAGGAGAGGTGGCTGAAAGGCAAGCAACAGTGGGCACAACCAACCTTGGTGACTGTGCCTCTTTTTTTATGTTTATCTGTCCTGAAAAGTGATTGTCCAAGGTTTAACAGTTTTAAAAGACATCTAAAAGTCATATACTTTTATTGCAATGATCTTTTCCCACAGATAAGAAACTGGAGTGTAAGAACTAGCTGGTGATTAATTAGGCATTAGGATTTAGCTTGCTGAAGGAGAACCAGAGTCTTTGGCTGGATGGCAGCTTGCCATGCCTTTAGGAATCAGAGGCCCCCACCAGAACTAGCCCATCTTGGATGCCCTAGGTAGCCTCCTCCTCTCCCTGCTCTCTGGAAATATGTTAACTTCACTGCCATAAGTGCAGAGTATCTTACTGAGGTGTGACTCAAAATTGCTTCTTGTTGGCAGTTTGAAACATGATTATGGGGGAATAATCCGAGTCCTGCTGTTAAAGGTTCCTGAAAAGGAAGATAAGGCATTGCAGATGACACCCTGTAGTGGCATGGAAACCATAACAGAATGCTGTTTGTAAAAGGGTGGCAGCTGAAATGTTTGTATTTTCTGTGCTGATCCCACATGCAGGCGTAGGAGCATGTAACTAATATGCATGGGGGCAAAGCTCTGTGCATAGACAGACAGACATCACTTCTCCCCATCCCCTTGTTAAATACAGCTTGGTCATTGTAATAAAGTTGTGGTGGGCTTGCAAGCTCAATGCTCCTGTTGTGTTTCATGACAGTACTTCATGAATGGCTTCCTAGTTTTGCTGCACAAGAAAATGCTGAATTAATGAATTCTGAATGAATGGCATTCAGAGTATTGTGGAAGAGCATTCCTCACCAATCTGGCTGCTCTGTTGCAGCCAGAGCTTGGTTAGCTTTTCTGGTCTGACATACTTCTTCATGAAATAAATACAAAACCCAAGGCAGACAAATCTGTTAAGCATATTACATTGTATGTTTTATTTGTCAGTGTGCTTTATGCTTATTCTCTGTGACAAGATATCCAAGATGCCAGCTCCAAAAGTGGAGTCCTGTGGCACTCTGTGCAGTTTATTCTGGTGTGAAATCTCTCTTGGCAGCTGACAGTCCAGCCTGGAGCAGTTTTGGATCTCTGTGAAACTCTCACCTGCCGCTCATTTAACATTGGGAGCTGTCTGTGTTAAGTCTTGAATATTCTCCTGTCACCCCTGCCTGCCTCCTTGTGACCAATTATTCAGTTTCCTTGAAGAAATCATGCTTTTGGAAGACTTCACATCTCCAATCATCTTTAGTTTCTTTTTTGTTCAGAAGAAACTTAATGGGGAAGCAGACATTCAGTAGTTGGGGACTGTGACTTGCAAGCTTGGGAACTTTGTGGTCTCTTGACTTGACAATTCTCTTGTCAGCATCTCTTTTAGTGCCTCTTTTTCTGTATTTCTTTTGTGGGTCAGAAGCAGGTCATGCCTTGTTTTTTCTGTCTTTTTAAGGAAAGTAACGTTCCTGTGTTGTTCCTTCAAATCAACATGCTTGAATTTAACTTTTAACTTCGAGAATTGCCAAAATAGTGGAGGTCTTGAATATGACTTGAAAAAAACACAGCTGCAGAGGGAAAAGAGGCATTAGTATCTATAAATCAAGGAACTGAAACATTTACAGATTCGTAAACTGCAAGTGCCAAATGAAGCTTTTCCAATCACACATAGGAAGCAAGTCCTTAGGTAGCTAAGTTTCAGCAGTCTGGATACTTAAGGAGGTGCACTTTTTGCCATCTCTTGCTAATCTTTTCTCTTACAACCAGAGAACAGTGTCAGGTCCAAAGCTCATGGCTGCATTTCCCCATGTCCAGCCACTGATGTACAGCAGCAGCAGTCATGCCTTGGGCAGTCTTTAAATCTAGACTACTTTTGTAAGCTGCTTTCTTTTCTCATTCATGGCACTTCTGTGAACCTTCTTGTCTGGATCATGTTCTCAACATCAGTCTCATTTCTTTTTTGGTGGTTACAATCTTGAGTTGCCTCTTCAGTGTCATTATTACCTGCTGGGTTTTTATGCTTGCTGGTGAAACTTTAGCTAAGGTCTGAAATAATCTGAATTTCCTCATTAATGAGAAGTGTGAGTCACTTTCAGTTCAGCACAGACTTTTCAGTTCTTTCACATATTGTTCTGTCAAGACATAAGTCCCTGCAATCTTTGAAAAGCAGACAAGGAATAGACTAGCATTAATTCAAATTTTGGATCAGAATTTATAGTAGCTTTTCAGTTCATAGAACCCATTGGGGTTTTTTTTGTTTGGGGTTGTTTTGTTTTGTTTTGTTTTGTTTGGGTTTTTAAATTTTTTTTGTGTGTTTGTGTTGTTTTGTTGGTTTTGAATAAGACAATCACTGGGTCTGTGTTCTGAGTTATGAGGATGGGTTCCTTGGGCTCTCTCTGAGTTTGATGGAGATCAGAGAGGCTTTCCCCTTGGCAAGGGGGAAATGAAGTGAGAATTATTCACTCAACACCTCTCCCTTGCTCAGCTGCTGTTGTAAAAACATGAAATGGTCTCAGCATTGAGTCACAATGATTTTGTGGTTTTTTTCTGTAAATAATGGTATCAGGAATCAAAGAAAATTCCATACCTGTTTAACTTACATGGACAATTCTGTACCAAAATTATAGATGCAGAAATTACCTACAAGGAAATAAGTTTCATTACAAGTGTGTGGTTTTGGGGTTAGCAAGGGAAGGTAAGATACCACAAAAACTGTGTACAAGAGGGTTTGTGTATTTGGAATGTGAGGCATTTGACTCCCTTTGTGGCATTTGTGGACATACTTTGAGAAGTGAACTGGGCCTCATTTCTTCATTCTGCTTCCTCCAACTGTGCTTTCTCCTGTATATGCTGAGCCTTTCTAAGAGCACTTAGACTTATTTGACTACAAGATTAGCTAGGAAATTATTGAAAACACATTTTAAAGCTTAATCTGGAATATTACTCCTCTGTTGCTCTGCTAATGCTTTGCATACTGACCTAGAAGATGGATTGTCTGAGATAATAGGTACTGTAATTTACTCTTCAGATGGATTAATTATTTTTTCAGTTACCTGTCAGTTGTGCTTAGCCCTGGCAAATTAATCAAATGGCCATGTTACACAGGCCCTTCTCTGCTGTCAGTTAGACTTTGCTCAGCTGCTCTCTTCAGGTGAAGATGTGCCATGAAAAGGTTGGAAAGTGTCTAATACGTAAAACCTTTTGTGGTGCTGTAAAGCAGACTTGAAGCAGCATGTCTTACACTGTGCTATTGCAAAGGGATGGACAGGAAAAGTGGGCAGGGGAGCTGGGTAGGCTCTGGATGCCCTGTGCAGGACGCTGGTGGTTGGGTGCTCTTGGAGTAGCATTTGAGCAGGATCCTGTGCAATGCTCTACCAGAGCACCTTCTTCACCACACCTCTTGCTGCCTCTAATGGTTGGACTGCAATATTAAGAAATACTTTTCAGAGAGAGAGAGGCGGAGGAAGATATTAAAGAATCCCTTATGTATTCCTAGAGTGATGACCATAATTAACATTTCATTTTCAGGAGCCTGTTTTAATTCTTTGCTTTCTAGAGCCTTTCAATAAGTAGATTAAAAGTAATTTTATAGATTTGCTATGCTAAATATACTCAGGCAGTAATGTATATATAATGTTCACATGGTGTGTGGACACAGATCTGTTCTTGATGCTTTCTGATTTTATGCAGTCTCTCAGATGCTCTGTTTGTTTTATTTAAATGGCAAAAGAGGTCCTCATTTCTCAGTTTTTCTCACTTTTGATTCACAGCAACTATCTTAGAGCATGGACACCAGTAAGAAGTCAGAACCCCCTTTATCAGTAGAAATGGTACAGCAGAGGGCCAATCCTGACCGCAGCCCATCAGCATCCATCTATGTTCCAGAGCAAGGTGGCTACAAGGAGAAATTTGTGAATGCCGTGGAAGATAAGTACAAATGTGAAAAATGTCACCTCATCTTATGCAATCCTAAACAGACTGAATGTGGACACAGGTTCTGTGAAACCTGCATTAATGCCTTGCTGAGGTATGTTGTTTGTTCTGATAGAGCATGTTGATCCCTTTAAATGTTGAGAGCTACTGACATTACTGTGAACACCACTGCAGCTTCAGGAATATGTTGAGCCTTCCACTGTTGCTTGCTTGAGTATTTATCTGTGTGCTGGTGCAAACATTTGTGCTCTGCTCTAGGTCAGGGTAAGACAACTGAGCTTTCCATCAGTATTGTTGGAACAGTTGTTAAGGTGCAATCCTGTGTAGAAATGTGTTAGGTAAGAATTTCATTCCCTGTGGAGGCCAAATGGAGTAGCTCTTTTGCAAGACTTCTAACTTGGGTAATCTGGTGTCAAATACACACAGTAGATTGTCTGTGTGAGGAAGTGAGCTTGTCCACGTTCCTTGGGGTGGTGATACCTAACCTAACCCAGCCTCAGAGATGGGTGGTGGGACCCTTGGGTAAATGTACCTGCTTGTGGAGCAGTTTCCCTGTAGCCCTTCCAGCTGTTTGTTAAGGGAGTTGCATGTCCTGTGGATTGCAGGAGGGTCAGAAAGGCTGGAGTCTCTATTACTGAGGTGTTTGGGCCAGAGTGCAGAGAGGGTGAGTGAATGATAGAGATGTAAAATGAGTGCTGAGAGCTGCAATCTTACCAGTCTAGATAAGAATAAAAGTGCAATCATTCAGGGAGTATCTAGGTTTTAAGAAGTACCTGTAGATTTCTTTGCCTCTCAGCTTTGGTGCATCACTGCTGGTTGTATTCAGTAGCATGATTTCAAAACTTTGTGTAATGTTTGGAGACCATTCAGCACACTTCAATCTCCTGGGGTACATAAGCAGTGAAAATGTTCATTTCCTGCTGGAAAAGCAGAAAGACAGAAGATAATTGGCTTGTTGAATGTTGCATAGTGGACTACTATCAGAGAGAGCATTTGACTTTGGAAGCCTTAGTGATCTGTTTACCTTTTGTGACCACTCTGACTCTAGATGCTGGTTTATATGTCACTTGGAAATACTGTAATCTGGTATCTAATACTTATATATCTAAGTCAATACTACAAGCAGCATGGCAAAAGAATATGGAAGTTGTTACAATACTCAATCTCCTGATAAAGAGTAATCTCTGTACTGGGCAAACACAAGGGTCCATAGCTCACTAATGCACTCCTGCAGGTTTTGTGCCTACAGCATTTCAAATTTAAGACAACAACAAAAAATCCCACCAACTTTTCTTTTGATACACAATGTCAAGTGAGGTGTGGTATTTAAGAAATTAAGTTATTTCTTATTCAGTACATGTTTTTGGAACACTCTTACATGGTTAATAACAGTGACCACAAAAAACCAAACACCTGCCATGCTTGGATGTGCACAGGTGGACAGAGCAGATCCTTGACAATCTAAGCAGTAACAATTCTGGCAAAGCTAGAGTCTGGGCAGTTTTCCCTCCCTGCTGTGAGACATGCACATGGGCTTATTACAGTGTAGCTAGAATATGTGTAATTTTATCTTTCTGACTTTCCAACCAGTCTGTTACTGAGAAGGACACATGCTTAAGGCCATTGAGTTATTTCACTTTATTTAAGTGCTTGTTGCAAACAAATCCTTTATTAAAATAAAATTTACATCCCCCCCCCCCCTTTATTTACTTTTTTTAAAATAAAAAGCGTGCCATAAAATTGAAAGTAAAATAGGTTTATGTTGGTCCTGTATTTGGCACAGAATTTTTTCATTCAGTGTTGATATGCTGCTGCATACACAAACACAATAATTATATGCTAGCAACTTCTGTTCCAGGGTTGTTTGAGGACAAGCAATTGGGAGTTAGTGGAGATAAAGCAGTAAAGATGTCTGCCCAGTATGCAAGAGTAGTTTGAAAAAGCAAGTTGGATGCTTGAGTGAATTCAGTAAGAGCAAGGAAAGCATGACATTGTATTAAACTCTATATGCCCTGATGTAGTTTAGATTCCTTTTTTTTTTCCAGACTTAGGAAAAGCATTACAGATATTGAAGCTTCAAGGCACTTAAGATGCTCAGAAATATGATGAGACACAAAATGGTTGGTTTGCAGAGCAGATGCCAGCGAGATGATTTGAAATAACCATGCAGAATATATAACATAATTGAACTTTTTTAGCCTTTTACATTGATTTGCACTGCTTAGGTAGCCTGTCAGTGAGTTGCTTTATGAAAGAATTCACACAGCTTTTACCTGGTGCTTTTCGTCTCAGTGCTTTACAAGGAAGATAATTTCGACTGTTCCCATTTTATGTGGGGAAAAGGAGCTAAAAAGGAACAGAATCACTGGGTTGGAAGAGACCTTCCAGATCATAGAGTCCAACCCATGCCTTAACACCTCAACTAAGCCATGGCACCCAGTGCCACATCCAGTGTTCTTTAAACACATCCAGGGATGGTGACTCCACCAGGAACGAAGCAGCCTGGTCTGGTGGAAGGTTCCTCTCCATGGCAGGGGAGTGGAACCAGATGAGCTTTTCTCTCTTCCAGCCCACCCATTCTATGATTCTAAGGGGTTACCCTACAACACTTGGCAGGTCAGAGCCAGAAACAGCTGTAGAAACTCAGGTTTTCTGCACTCCAGTTTCTCTTCACAGTCTGCCCTGCTCCTGGTCCTGCCTGTTGTCCAAGAGGTCACAAGTTTGGTAATTAGTTTACCAAGACAGCTACAAGGCAGTAGTTCAGATAAAGGAGGCAGCAAGCATCTGTAACAGTTACTAAAACCAGAACAGGCTTGAAGAAGATGGACATATATACTTTTTTACCCTAAAAGAATGTATAATTGACTGTCAGAGAAAGTAAATTTCATTAGGTATTGTTTGAAAAACAATAATTGAAGAGGCAATATTTTGCCTGTTTGCACAGATTGAAAAATGACAACAATTTTGGATCAGGTGCAGACTGAAAAATGGGGAATGAGTTTTGCCAACTTGAAAACCACTGTGCAGTTGTCTGAAGACATTGTGCTGGTCTTACTTCTTTGGGAATGCCAGATACTTTCCACTGAAAACTCAGATGTTCAAATTTGTTGAAATAATGTTATATTTTCTCCTTATAGTGAACTATATCCACTTTTAATGGTTTTCAAATATATTTCGAAATATATTTCAAATAATCAAAACTAAGTGCCTCATAAATGGAAAACTACAAAAATTCAGATGAGCTAAAATGGTTTTTCTCTTCTTTTCTCTTCAGGTCTTCTAGTCCAAAATGTACAGCGTGTCAAGAAAGCATAGTAAAAGATAAGGTATTGTTAAAATTGTTTCTTATTCAAGAGTATTGAACTGTGTGGCATACACAAGTTGTGTTACTGTTATGGGGTAATTATTTCATAAACCTAATAAGCTGCCTAAAAAGGTAGGTTTGTCATAAAACCTAAGCCATGCATTTTATAGAGGTAGGTGGCTCATTTTTCCCATTAACCTCATGGTAGAAAACAGGTCAGCTTCATCCCAAAAAGTCCAGAGTGGTGTCACATCTCTTATTCATAGTTGGGAGCTGCAGCAACACATTGCAGTTGTCCTCCCATCAACCAAGAGGATGATAAGAAATATTCCATCTCCTGTAGATGCAGGGATGTGGCAGGTCTGGGTGAACACTGATTTGGCTCTGGACTAGTGGCTGCTGTTTCACTCATCTCTTTTACAGTGTGATGTTCAGTGAACCCTGCTGGAATTATGCCAGTGGGGAGTTACAGTAAGGGTGATAGAATCAGATTCTTTTTTATATGTGTAAGTTATTTCAGTGGTACCCTCTTCACTGTTTTTCACATCAAGACTTTTTGTTGCCTTCAAAATGTTGAAGGTAGAAAAACTTCTTGGCTTAGTACATGGTTTATGTGGTTTTACATTATTGCTAAAGTTTTAAGTAAAGTATTTGTGCTAGTAGTCTTTCTTGCCTAAATGAATACTTGTGTTCATAACCATTTTCAAGAAAAGGTTGATGGGTATGTTAATCTCTTTGTTTTAATCCAAAACAGTTCTCTAAACAGTGCTCAGTGTAATTTGGTTTTGATGTGGATGGACTCTCCAAGAGCTCAGACCAATAATCATGATGCCTAATTTATCTGTTCTTTTAACTCTTGACTTTATGGCTCTTAATATACATAAAGGTGTAAATTTGTTATGAAACTTCAAGTATCTTTAAAACCGGACAAGGCCAATGTCTACTAAATACCTGTTAGACTAACTGTGCAAATCAGTGTTTTTCATGAAACTGAAACCTCTCTTCCCACAGAATGCTGAAGTCCTAAATCACAGAAATGCTTTTAGATAGTCTTTGAAAAACTTTAAAAGTTGTCTTCTTACCTTATATTCAGTCAGCAAAACTCTGCATAGTAACCCTGTGAATTACTTTGGAAAAGATACTGCAGCATAGCCAATTGATTATTTAAATGAGACCTGTTGATTCATTGAACTTCCCACACGCTTCTGAAAAGTAAATAGAAATCAGTGACCTGTGCCAGATGAGATCAGATGAGAGTGATTGCAGTGTTCCCTTCTTCACTGATACTGGGGATAGATTCACAGTCACTGTGGGCAGGTGGATCATCACTCTTGGTTAGGTGTTAGCATGCAGAACCATGCTGTAATTACAGGAGTGCTGCAGAGTCCACAGTGTCACAGGAGTCTGTTTATCAGAGAAGCACTCACAGGTTGGGCTTGGTCCTTAAGGTATTTCTTACTGGCTATTAAAGCAGTTGAAAAACAATTAGAAGTTTATCTCTTTGGGTTTGGACTTTAAATAGCAGTAATGGTTTTCAGTTCTTGTCTCTCTCTCATTCCTGCCCTCTGCAATTTGGCTCCTTGAGAGTTCAGTTGTGTTGTCTCTTATGGGGTATCTCCTATAAAAGGTGTAAAGCTCAAACCCCAACCTCTCTATTTGTAACTTCTTCCAGTTTTATTGTGGACAAAAAATGATGACAGTGCAAAGCCCTCTTATCTGTGAAATAAAAAACCTTCTTCCATCCAAAACCTTAGAAAATATCTGTAATTATGTGTTACCACTGAATTGGAAGTAGGTAATTCCAGCCAACCAGTCTAGTAATTTTGGGACCACCATCCATGAAACACTTCCCCTCCAAACTACTATGCTTTGAGTGTTTTTTGTCTTATGGTATTGTGCCTAATACAGCAGCTCCCCAAACAATGGAGAGAGTGCTAGCTTGTGCAGGCCTAATATTGGCCAGCAAATAGCAGCAGATTTGGTCCTTTCTTGTACCTTTCCCTTTATTGTATTTATAGTAAAAGTGAAACAGTAGTAGAGTATCTGTCCAAATAATTTTTCAGTGAGTTCCTTCAGTGGAGGAACCTCAGTGTTGTGCACATTCTAGAAAAACAGAATAGCAGAATTTTATTTCTGGCACATAAAGCTAGAATTGAATGACACTGCTGTAGCTGAATTGCATGGTTTCTACTTTATTAAACTTGCATATCCTTGAGTGTTCTTCAGTTTCTAAAATAAAGTGATTTTTGATTTTTCAGGTATTTAAAGATAATTGTTGCAGGAGAGAGCTACTTGCCCTTCAGATATACTGCAGAAATGAAAACAAGGGCTGTAAGGAACAGCTATCTTTGGGTCAATTACTGGTAAGTTCATCTAACAGTCATAAGCTTTCTTTTGAGTTAAAGAATTATGAAAAAATTCATACAAATTAAAATCACAGTCAATTTCTTAACTTATTCTCACTGGTGGTTAATGTGATTTATAAATGTTATGATAGATTTAAATTGTTTTGAAACTCAGCTTTTTTATGAACTGTAAGGAATTCTTAAAAATCATGTGATTGTCTGGCACTAAAGCTTGGAAATACAAATGTGTGAACCAAATGAGAACTGAAAGGAGAAATAAAATAGTGAAGAATCTTAATGTGTATTTGACAAATGTGAGAAATTTGATTTCTATTTTGGCGTGTTTTTATTTATCTTAATCCTCTCATGTGGTGTTAATGTGTGAAATTAAACCCTTGGCTTCTCCAGAGTTATGTAAAATAACGTGTAGCTGTTTTGGTGAAGGCATGAGATGCAGTAATTCAGTAATTCAGCAGTGGTATGGTATCATCAGTCTGCAGTGAGATGTGTAGATTCTTGCTTTGAGCAACCTCAGGTACCTCAACAACTTAAAGCAGCATCTATGTTTATGTGGAATAATATACCTTTAAAAAGAGTGCTTACTTTTTCTTTATATAGCCTGTGTAGGATTTTGTGCTGTGTTAGAATGCTTCTAGTGTAGCAGTAGCTCGTGTACATCTGCAGTACATGGAATCAGCTGTCCAGGCAAAGGGACTGTACAGTCAGAAATGTAGTCCTGAGTGGATTTGTCAGTGTTTCCTCTTGTGTGATGCAGTCCACAAAATAACTCTCCTTACTTTGGTTCTGAAGTTATTTTATGTTGGATGTCTTCAGAGGATGGAAGACATGCACAAAACTTAACTGGATTGACTTTTTTTTTTTTGGGCTGTTTCAGATGCATTTGAGAACTGATTGTCAGTTTGAAGAACTCCCGTGTCCTCGTGCTGATTGCAAAGAAAAAATACTGAGAAAAGATTTGCCAGACCATGTAGAGAAGACCTGTAAATACCGGGAGACAACCTGTAAATACTGTAAAAGCCAAGTCCCAATGATTATGTTGCAGGTGCAGTATTTTCTTGTGTATATACATCAAGAGTCCCTACATTAATGTAGAATAATAACAACTCTTCTTGTCCTTCTCTGTAGCTGCCAAAAGAGCTTTGGCCTCTCAGCCAGAATAAATAATTCAAAAAAGAAAACAGGCTGACTTTCAAAACATGTCTTTTTCCTGCAAAGAAAGTGCATTGAATAGGAAGTATTTTCTTTATTCTGATGTTCAGATACTGCATTTTAAAAAGTTCAGATTCACTGCCTGGTATTGATACTGAAGTTAATTTTGCTATGCTTTTTAGATTTTTTACAATTTGGATAATAAATGCAATTACCATAATAACAATCAAATATTGTGCAAGAAAAGCATAAGCATTGCAATTGAGTGGAAAAATAGCATTTTCTATGTAATCATTCTTGGGTACTGAGTGATCTGTTATGGGAGGAAGGGAAGAGTGTAAAACCAATTGTGTCTTATGAGAGGAAAGGAAGAATGAAAAAGCAAATTGTACCTTGCCATAA
This sequence comes from Dicaeum eximium, assembly GCA_013396995.1. Lineage (NCBI taxonomy): Eukaryota > Metazoa > Chordata > Aves > Passeriformes > Dicaeidae > Dicaeum > Dicaeum eximium. The sequence continues at coordinate 92,199 of VWZP01010878.1, read as the reverse complement.
CCAGCAGTGGTACCTGACAGGCCTAGGAGGAGTTACTGCTGTTCTTGGCATAAGAGCAGCTTGTGTGATAGGCAGCATTATTGAGGGTTAGTTACAGAGCAGAGGTTGAGAAAGTCATGCTCACTTTACACATAGAATTTTAACTTGACTGTGTTTATGTTGTTTCACACTGAAAGATATTATACTGAATCCATCTTGGTATGATTTAAACATTTTTGTAAAATTTCTGTCTGCATAGTTTCTGTAGTTCGGTGGTCTTGGATCTGACACCTTCTTACTATAGTAAGAGTGATTAAATTTTTATTCTCATTTATGTTCCTGTGTGTGGTTTGTTAGGTGAAGTCTGACAACGATGAGAAGCGTTCTTTGCTTGGAGATGTTGTTACAAAAAGGCATAGGTAGAAACTTGCTGAGTTCTGGTTTAGATTTGGCTCTCAGTTATTTGAGTGCACACTTGCAGGGGCTGGTAGTTCAATAACTGTGCTTTACCTAGGATAAGGTGGCAGAGACATGAAAATACACAGAAAAAATTAAGTCTGCCCTGAATTTATTCTTGTACATTCTGATACAGAGGTGAAAATGTATTTAGGTAGATTATGGATGCTGTTCTCCCAGAATTATGATTAGGCTGGGAATTGGCATGAGGAAAAAAGTGATATTAAAAAATGTGTGGGGTATTAACAGACAGAATCAATGAGTTTTAACTTTTAACTGCAAACTGGATTGGCTGATATTTTTGGGGCTTTTTCCTAGGTTTTTAAAAGTTCAGTGGTTATAGAAATGCAGATAGGCTTCTTTATTGTGGCCTGATTAAAATGTTATCTCACTATACTTTATTAATAAGAATCAGAAGCTTAATGACACTGTATGTTTAACTCTTAGAATCACAGAATGGTTTGGCTTGGAAGGGGCCTTAAAGTTCATTCTTGTTCCAGCCCTTCTGCTGTGGGCAGGGATAGCTTCCACTCGACCAAAATCACATCCAACATGGCCTTGAATGCTTCCAGGGATTAAGCATTCACTATTTCTCTGGAAAATCTGTTCAATGCCTCACCACCCTCACAATCTAGAACTTCCTAATATCTAATTTAAATCTGCCCTCTATGAGCTCAAAGGCCTTCTCCCTTGTCCCATCTCTATATGCCCCTGTAGAAAATGTCCCTCTCTGGCTTTCTGTAGGCCCCTTTAGGTACTGTAAGGTTTCTTTTGACTTCTCATTTGAGTTGTGTCACCTCATTGACAAAACCGGACTTCTAGAGATGAACTTGAGTTCATCTCAGGGTTCTGTAGCCTAGAATTTTCTCTAATGTAATAATGACTGAAGCTGGCCTCAGTGACTTGAACTGAAAATGGAGATAGAGGGGGCAGACTGAGAAAAAAGGTATGCAAATGGAAACAAAAAATTTTACTGGAGAACATGTGGTTCATGTCTTCATAGAATCCCGTGACCTGTGAGGTAGGAAATCCCCGTTGTTGGAGGCAAACTCCAACAAGTTGACAATGTTAGTAGAATGCTTTTTTAGATTGCATTTGTCTTGCCTGCATGCTTACTCTTAATGTTCTTTGTTCAAACCATCTAAAAATTTAGTGTTTATTTTGTCACAAACCTACCTTTTCCATCCTCTACCTCCTGACAGATAAAGATGATGCATTGTTAAAATGAAAATTAGCAGTATGAAATGCTTCTGGATTACTGCATTTTTCTTTGCATAATCCACAAAGCTACTTGGAAGTGCTTGTCCTGTAAAATTGGTACTTAGACAGCAGTAGTGTGACACAGATCTGGAAGGACAGCACTGTCCTGTGCCCGGGCTTCTCCCTGAAGCCCTGGCCACAAACCAGACCCTGCAGGGCAATCTGGGCTCTGGCCATTTCAGTGGTCTGAAATACAGCTGGGCTGACTGGGACAATGGCAGGGAAGACCCCAGACATTGTCCCTTGCTCCCTGTCACTGCCCTGGAGCCAGACACGTTCCTGATGTGGCACTGGCTCTTCTGGGAGCCATATTAATGTCCTGCCCTGCCCTCACCTGTGCTGGGAGCCCTGCATGTGGGATCACCCGTGCTTTGTACTGGATTTGGTGTTTGGCTTTATGTACTCAACTGAGAGAATTCAAATTGGGAGGGAGAGAGTTCTGCCGCTGGACTGGGGTTACTCTGGTATATCCTGAAGTCACTGGAAAGGCTTGCCATGGCTTCAGTGGGTGGACACTGGGATGTGGAGCAAGGAGGAAAACAGGAGAGAATGCTGAGAAGTTGCATGTTGCCTTTTTATCATGAACCAAGACTCAGTGTCACAGCCTTTGTCAGATGGTTTGGGTAGGTTAGGGAACAAGGTTAGGGAATTAAAGTCAGGGAATGAACATTAGAAGGGGGTATTACTTTTCTGGGTTTGTAGCTGATAAATAACTAAGGAAATGTGTAGGGCATTAAGCTCCTGAAGTCACATGGTTGTGTGTGAGGTCTCCCTTCAGCACAATTCCAGAAGTGTTCAGAATGAGGAGCCCAGGTCCAGCTCTTGACTCTGAGCAGGAGTGGTGCCTTGGGGCTCTGCTTGTCAGAAGAGCATCGCTGTCACCCTGACAGGCTGCTCTGAGAGAGGGGGTGACACTGCTCCTGGCTGGGTACCCTGGTGGGGACGGACTGAGGATGGCTCAAGAGCTGTCCCAGCTCTGGCTAAGGAGCAGCTGAGGGTTCCCTGGCTCCTGGCACTGGGACTGTGCCATGTCCCCAGTGAGCGGCTGTGAATGGCGAGCGTGGCAGGGTAGATGGGTCAGGACAGTGTCTGGTGGCCTGCTTTAAAAGGAGGAGGAGATAGACAATTTCAGATAGTGGCAGATTTATGCCAGAATTCTGACCAAGGCCTTTCACTTCCTGGAGGTCAGATCTCCTTTACATCTTGGTTTTGTTTCAAAAAATAGACCTGGTTACTGGGCAAAAAGTATTTGTTCTTCCCTTTCTAACAGGCTTATAAATCTAGAGCTTTGTTTCCTTTGCTTTTTTAAAGTACCAGAAATGAAGCAGTGTGTTTCAAGTTGAATGGGATGTGTCACTTGACGAGAAATGGATTTTTCATTTTGTTGAGAAAACGGAGAGGAAATGTAAATTCAGTTATCTTGGGCCTGACTTTCTTCCCTCACTGGGGTGATGGGGTTTGGCAGCTATGCTGAGACACCTGTCATCTGGGTGCAGATTAAAATCCCTGCCCAGCATCATGATGTGTAACAGTGAGTCTTAGTATCAGGTGTTTGGGAATCAAAAGTAGAAAAGAATTGGAAGGGAATATCCATACATAGGAAAGAGAATCTCTGAGAGTGGGCAGTGTACATTTCTGATGAACTTTTCCATGCAGTATTTACCCTTACTAGAAAGGACATCTACACTGGTTCTGCTTTCTCTTAAAGATGCCCAATTTTGTGAGTAATTGTTGGGGATTAGAACTTGACTTTGACTACTGTTTCACTGTATGAAGTAAAGCCAATAAAATAGTCAGCAAATAGATTTGCTTTGCATGAAAAACACAAGGAAACCCTTGGTTTTGCTTCAGAATATCAACATCCCCATCAAAAGTATAAACTGATGTTTGAGCAATTACAGTTCTGTAACTACACAATTGGGATTAACATTGAAAAAAATCTTGTGGGATTTTTAATTACTGTAGGATGTTTTTCTTTGCAGGTAAGTCCTCTCTTAATTGAAGAGTAAGATCTGATTTGTGGTTTGTTTGCTTTTTTCCTCTGTAGAAACATGAAGATACAGACTGCCCATGTGTCATGGTTTCGTGTCCTCATAAATGTAGTGTTAAAACACTCATGAGGAGCGAGGTAAGAAGTGATGCCCAGTGTTGTGCTGAAAAACTAAATAATGTCTTTAGAAAGATCTCGCAAGAATTTTGCCAGAAGCCATTTCCTTGTTAAAATGTGAGATCTAAGGAAAAGCTTTTTCTACCACACAGTTAAGTGTGATAACACTCAAATATTTTAAATGATTTCTTGAAAAACTATTTAAAAATAAACAGTTTCTTAATTTTGAGTCATTATTACACTTGGCTTGTCCAAGATGAGCGCATGTCCTTCCTGCTTTTGTTTTTACTAGCTCTCCCCCTGCCCTTCCCTTGTTTCAGCACCACAGAGCATCATCTTGGGGTAGTTAGCTTATTAAATAAAAATATATATTAAATAAAAATACACAATTAAAATGCAGTGCACGTTGACAAGAGTTAGTAAAGACTACAACAATCATAGAGATGTGTTAATTTAATGGAAAAACTTTAATTACTATGTATTAAATTTGGGGGGAAAAATAGTAACTGATACTTAGAGAATGGTGTAAGATCGAGGTTGAGTACAGCACTCCCAAGAGCAGATGCAACAATGCAGAAAATTTTCTCCTAATGTATAGAAGCTTCCAGTAATATGTAGATTAAAAAAAAATTAAAGCCTGGCTTTGAAGAGATCCATGTTCTTGTACAAGAAAAGATAAAAGTAGCATCTGTCAAATTTGAGGTACTTAATTTTTCCCTTAAAGTAGAACTTACTTGCCAAGGATAGAGGAGAACTTACTGAAGTCTTCATCACTCAGTAAGCCTCTTTTAAGGAAAGTGAAGTTTCTGATCGGAGGATGAGCTTTTCTCTTTCCTCTGCTACTTACTTTCCGAGCTGGATTCATACCATTTTTCAGTTGCACTTGTAAATTATTAATTGTGGCAGAGTGCAGAAGGCACATAAGGCTCCTGCCAAAGTTTAGTGCAGTCTTTTCCTCCGAGATAATGAAATACAAAATATATTATAGATACTGTATTTATTAAGAGAAATTGAGCTGTTAAGAAAAGAGAAAATACATATACTGGCCAACCCTACCAGTGCTTACTGCCAAGATTAGATCCTGGTTCTGGAGCACTTCGGCTTATTCTTAAACCCTGACTTCAGCAGTTCCTTTCAGAAGAGATGTGTCTGAGTGCTCCTAAGAACTGCACCATTAAAGGCTGGGTTGTTACACACAGAGTCAGAATGGGGTTTGAAAGCATGGGTAGAAACAGAACTTTAAGCAGCCCTTTGCCCTGCATCATCTGTTGCTGTATGTTGCTTAATTTTTTTTCTAATACTGTGAAAATGTATGCATTTCTTGGTTGCATGATTAGGGACAAGAAGTCTAATGCAGAAAATGGGAAAATGCCTGCCTAACAGTTTGAGAAAATTCTGTAGTGTACAAGTGGATATCTTACTGTAGAATAAAAGGCAATTTTCATGTTTAATTCATAACTCTTTGGCAGACTTCTGGTTTTCAGAAGTTGAAAAACGTGGCGTTCTTGTAAAACCTGTTAGACCACATGTCCCTTTCTTACTTCATTTTTTTTCCTCCACTGCATGTCTTTTGAAGTGCTACTGTGAATTCCTGCAGGTAGTGTTTAGATCACAATAGTTGAGAATCAGAGATGAGTGACCAATGGCATCTCAGTATGAGACTTTAAAGCCTCTCTTGTCTGTTCCAGAGCTACATGTTCAAAGCAGTGTTGATTCACCCCTTCCTCCTAGGGAGGTGGATGAGCTGAGTCATGTGGGGCTTCAGGTGTGGGGATTTCAGATGAGGTTCTGCAACCCAAAAGAGTGATGCCAGCTGGGGAGCCAGGCTCTGGCTCCTGTCTGCTTTGTGCAGAATACAAACTGCAGACTCTGTTTTTGAAAGGAGGAGAGTGTTTGTTAGGCTGTCCTTTCCAAAAATGTCTCTCTGCTCCAACTTCTAGGCAGTTTGCATCCAGCTGCTGCCATCTGTGCTGCTGCTGTCCATGTATATGTATAAGCTTCTGTGAATTGGTTTACTTTTAAATGAAAAGTGGTCTGTACTTGTAATAATCAAAGATATTGGACTAAATCTCAATCTGTGAAAAATGCAGGCATTTTACTAAATAGTTTTAATCCTGTGTACTGCATTTTTTAGAAGTTATTTAACTGTACTTATTCTAAAACTCTTTGTCTGTTTCATGCAGTACTTGTTTAGTCTTTTTTGTGTAATTTAACTGTTAAATTTAGGCACGGAGAATTGCATGTTATGTTTTGAAAAGTTGGTTCCTCGTGAAATTAGGACTAGAAAAAAATGTACTTTACTACAGTGAAACTGATCTTAAGACTTGCTCAGAGCACCAGTAAAAAAAGAAAATCGCATTTTGAGAAAAGATTAGCCATTCACTAAAGTCAAATGAAATCAAATAATTGTAGAGTATGTTCTTTCTGTTTTGAGTTTTTTAAATTGGATTGCCTACTGAAATGGTCTTTGGTAGAAGTTTCACTGTATATTAAATGTATCACACTGTATACTGTATTGGCATGTGTGTGTGGTTTACATATGTGTATATACAGAATTAGCACCTGAGATTAGACTGGAGAAAATATACACATGTGTGTTGTATGTTCTGCAAATGGCACACAATACAAACCTGATAACCTCTGCCCTTTATGTTATCATGCAAAAAGTCTTTTTGCCAAAACTCACATTTTTTTCCTATTGCAGTTGAATGCACATTTGTCAGAATGTATTAATGCCCCAAGTACCTGTAGTTTTAAGCGTTATGGCTGCACTTTTCAGGTCAGTATATAACAATTATACTTCCCAATTGATGAAAGTCTGCAAATAGAACCTAATTTTGACATGAAAGTTCTGGACTTCTCTAGTTTCAGTTAAGAAAATCATCCAGTTGCACCAAGTGATTATACAGGACATGTTTGATTTTGTATTTTAAAAATAAACAATATGAAAAGCCCACACATTCCTGCAGTGGTTTGTGAGTTCAGTTACTAGGTGTATCTTGTTGAAATAGGAATATAACACATTTGAAGAACTTGTTAACTTAGGATAAGAGGAAAGTCTCTTTAGTTCTTCAGAAAATAGACTAGTAACTTCAGTTGTTCCTATGAAAGCATTTTCTTGAACTAAGTATGTTTATATTTTCTCTCATTTATGTGTCTTAATATTTTTAATTGAGGTTACATGTAGGTTAGCACACTTAAAACATGTATTTTTATGTGCATTAATATGTCTGTGTGCACACAGGTGTATAATCAAAGCATGAAATTTATTTTTCAAAAAAAGTTTTAGATTTTAATCCTGGCAATCCCTGCAATATTTAAAAAAATAAAGTCAAACCTGAGAGTTTAGTTTCAGTAGTATTATTCCAGTTTCTTCCAATATTCTGCTTCCCTTACCATAAATCCTGGGGAATTTGGATGCTTATGTAATGAGAATATTAGTCAGGACATTTCAGAAACTGCTGACAGGAAAAAACGGCGTTTATCTGATAGAATGATTCATTTGTTAGCCCATGGGTGTTTAAAGAGACAAGGACTCACTGAGGAGCAACACGGCTCAATAGATGATGTCCTGCAGGTATTTCCAGGTTCTCCAATAATGAGCATCCATCCTTTTAGTGTTAACAGAAATGCTCTTAGTGGTAGAACTGATCAGTGCTGTAACCCTGCCCACTGTTCTGTCGTACGTATTGCCATTCATTTTATGTATGTATATGTGTGCATATATGGACATATATCCACATATATATTCTTAGTACTTTATATAGAGTACATACCTTGAGGATCATTGAAACCCTTTCAGTTGCTTTGCAGCACTGTCTGCCACCAAAGCTAATGTTCTCTGCATTGCAAAGCACTTACTGAAGTAGGTGTAATGCAACATGATACAAATGGAGTAATGTGGTCTGCATCTTATGTACTCTGTATATAATCTATGTGTGTTCTGTAAACTCTTTATATAGTGGTTATTTGTAACAGCACTTATAGGTTGTGCAGAGGCAGCATATCTGAATATAACAGAACAATCATGGTAACATCTTAAACATGACAAAACAGGCCATGTAATAACTCTCAGTGTAGTTTATAAAACTGGCAGTTTCCAGTGTTGATAAATTTATCTTAAATATTTGCCTTTGATGTTCAGCTGAAGGAAAATGCAATGCTTATGAAACTGTTCGTGAAATAGGAAGTTTTAAATTACAGTTAGTGGAATTGGAAGTTTCAGATTTTATTACTCAAGGGTTTTATTGTGCTTTGTTTAGTTCTGAGCTACACAAAAGACTCTAAAATACAACTCATTTTGTAAACCTTGTTCATCTTTATTGTTTCTGAGTTACCACGCACACTGGATGGAGATACATAGCAGTTGTATAAAACACTTGATATATTAAATGTATTCCTGATTTTTGTAAATTCCCAAATAGATTTCCCTCCTCTATACAGTTCTGCAACAGGCACCTGTGAACCAAAATATGTAGTGTTGGTTCGATGTCTTTGTATACTCTTTCTTTGTAGGTTTAAAAGAAGTGGAATTGGCTAAAATGTATAAATTCTTTGTTGTCACAGGGAACAAACCAACAAATTAAAGCACATGAAGCCAGCTCAGCAGTGCAGCATGTTAACTTATTGAAAGAGTGGAGCAATGCTCTAGAAAATAAGGTATATCTTCTACTCACTTCTAATTTTCATTGACTTCTTTAAATCATACACAAGTAATGGAAGAAGCGCTTTTTTCCTGTTTTACAGCTGTTCAACATTACAGCTAAAGCACTAGTAGGCTTCAAAAGCTATCAAGCCATTTAGCATATCTTTGTACCTTTGTTATATAATAAAATGCTGTGAGAAACTTGGCTTCGCAACTCCATGGACAATTTTCCTCATTGACAACTTAATTAAAACAATTTCTTCACATAAATAAACAGTCCAGTATTATATTTCCTCTCTGAGCTGCCTTCTTACAGAACAGAGAATTCAGAAAGCCATGGCAGCACTATGAGCTGTATCTTTGCTACCTCATCATTTTTCCTGGGATAACTTCAGAAGTGTGTAATAAACTGGTTATTTATTTTATTTATTTTTGTTCTTGCTCGCCAGACTTAAAGACCTGCACAAGTTAATTAAACTAAATATACTGTAACTCATTATGATGTCTGCCTTAGTGCTAGACCACCATGAAGTTCATGTTGCAGTGTTTCCTTGGGACTCCAGGTTTTAAATTGTTTGGGCTTTGGGAGATGCTGGGAGTTGTATCAGCTATGATCTTGTGAATAAGCTTGAATGACTTAACCACATGTTCTTGAATGAAATTCAAGCCTTTGATATAAAAAATGTAAAACTTCAGAGCAAATTGACATTTTCTTAAATCCTTTTGAAAAAGTCTTACATAGACATCAAACTGATGTTTCTGTATTTTTAGGGTAAAGAAGATCCCAGAATTACCAAAGTATTCTTCAAATGTAGGCACAAGAGAGAGGAGCCCCCTTCAGACTTTTGTCAAATGAGTTCATGAGTAGCAATTCCAGTGTAAGCTGGATATGAGTTTTGTCATCTCAGAGGAGATCACAAGCTCGAGTTTAGTGAACTCTGTGTCTAGAAAGCACATTTCCTTCTTGGCCCACAGAGATCTCTTCTGCCTGGGTGTCCAGCAAGGTCATGCAGCTGCAGGAACTGTAGTTTTAAAGCAGACATGAACTGGAACAGTGTAATACATTTTTTGCCCCAGCATGTTTGTTCCTGAACTGCTTGGTTTTGAACTTGAAGCCTCTTAAGGAAGCCATTGAACCTGGGAGAATACAGATTTTTGTAGATAGTATTTTTATACATGTGTAGGTAGATCTTAGTTTGATGATCCATAACATTACTTAAGTTTTCTTTTGCATGTGAAACTTTGTCAGTGTAGGAACTTTACATTTTTCGGTTTTGAGAGATACAAATTCATATCCTTAGTTCGTTTTTCATTAGTCTGATGAAAACGACACAATTTATTTTACATCATAGGAAAAAACCCACATTCCCTGTGACTCACAGAATAGATCATGTTCTGCCTTTTGTCAGTGTCCTGAGAGGTGCTTTGTCATTTAAAAAATGCCCAGTGGTTCTATGTTTGTCTCTAAAAGACCTTAGAGATTTTACACTTTGCTACTGTTTTATGTTCGACTTTTGTTTCAACTTTCATTTAGGACATAACTGCTTATCATCATATGTCCATTTTTTTTCTTTTTACTTCCTGCTTTATAGCTTCTTCCTATTCATAGTCAAGAGTTGAATCACTGGAAATCCCAAGCCAGTGCCAAGTTACCATAATAGCTAACCACATGTCATATGTCAGTGACTTCCTTCTAGAAGGGTAACAAAATGATTTGTAACTTCATTGCTGTGCCCTTCTTTGAGGAAGAAATTAATAGATGCACTGAAGAACAACAGTGCAAAGTCAACTTAGCTGATGGGTATCTCAGAAATGTTAGCCTGCTGAAGCCAGTGGAAGTCTTAGTTTGCGTAGGGTCAGGATTTCATTTGGGGCTCTCTCTGTGGTACGTCTGGAGGGCAGAGGAGAAGTTGTCTTCTCCCAGTCACCACATTCTTTAACAGTGCATGTGGAGTAGGCAGACTGGAAGTCTTCTGAGCTGCAAAGCTTGTGCTAAGTTAGGAGTTTGGTATTGAATGGTGCTGGTGGCAAAGAGTAGTAAGAGAAGGTCAGATGTAAAATCGTGAATCAAAACTTTGTGGGGGGAACTAAAATTCAGTGCTTTTTCCCCTCTGTGATGGTGTAGAATTGCAGACTGAACTCCCACAGCTTTGTAATGTTGGATATAATCAGTTGAATGCGATTTTGTGACTTCATTGCATTCTTACAGAAAAGTGGTATGAACTGTTTTTTCTTTTTTAATATGAGACTTAAGTATGGGACCTGTTTAAATAGTTTCTTGTGGCATAATGTTTTTTCCATTCTCCTTTAGTAAGCAACAATAAGCAACAGCTTAATTTGCAAAATTGCTGAATAAGGGCATGTTTTTTTCTAGGAATATTTCAAATATGCCAGCTAAGTAAAGGAGGCTGATGCAATTTGTAATTAGATGCTGTGTTTCCTTTACCCTTTTTAAAACTGAAGTTCTGAAGACTTAGGCTGAAACTATAGTTGGGAAACTATTTAGTGTTAAGTATTTTTTTTCTTTATTCACAAATCACAGCCAAACTACAATTGCTGACTTAGCAATGACAGTTCTGTATGATTAAGGACTGCAGGACGTAATTCTACTTTTCTTGTATTCTGTAAAATTGCGTGAAAAATCTCACTTCAAGACAGGCCCACGTTTTATAACTTGTACAAAAATGGAAATGCAATGCTTGGTGACCCAGAGCATAACTGCCTTGTGACTGGGAGGCCTGGGGAGGAAACAGTGAGAAAAGGGAAATGTAAAGATCACAATTAACTAAAGAACTCTGATTCATTAAGGAAATGAAGGATGCAAAAACATGAAGCATCCACTCAACAGCTCTTAAATATCTGGGAGGCAGAGGTACTGGTTTAAATTTAAAATTTTTTCAAGTAGCTAGTCATGCATTCCTTCAGCCTCAGTACTGCTTCTCTCTCTTGACTGACAAACTTATCTTTGTCTCATTTCTGTTGAGCTTCTTTTTCACAGTTTTTCCATGTAGAAAGTGCAGAACCAACCTGTGTGTATATGCACACGCACCGTATTTACTATATTGAAAAGTAGATACCCACACATATATTATGGTATCTCTGTATTTTTTGGCCCCTGTCTAATGAACTTGCTGAATGCCTGTGGACTTTGACAGTCCTCTGTCTAGTTTAGGCTGGTTCAGGGATTTGAGATTAATTACCTTTTCAAACAGGCTAGGTTCTGCTAGGAATGCAGTGACACATAAGGGATTTGGTGATGGTGTCTGATTAGAGGGCAGTTAGGGGCATGGAATTCCTCAGTGGCACCCACATCAGAGGTGAAGATTGCTTAACCTCAAACTAGCACCTATAATAGAGGCCAGGGAGTAGTTTTTTGTGAGAACATGAAACATCCAAGTAATTGGTCTTGATGTGAAACATTTACCAAGATTTTTTTGGGTTTAAAATGGTGCTGCGTCATATCCGCTTGAAGATCTGTCTGTGGAATAGTCAGGGCATGTCCAAACATCATCTTGTGCCAAGTGCTCGTTTTCTATGTTTTTGCTGCTGAATGATCTTGCCTGGGGAAAAACTACATTTTACAAAAAAGCAATGCACCACCACCAAGCAGCCCCCTTCTCTAAGCCACATTAATGAACAAGCATTAAGCAGTGTGACAGAAAATATTTGCTGTATTACTTTCATCCCCAAGGAGATCTATAATATGATATTCTTTTAACAAGGCTCATGTTTTAAAAACAGAATGAGTCACTTATGAATAAATTCATAAAATGTCAGTACAGAGAGAGAATATAATTCACAGCCTGTGGTTGATTTTTTCTACTAATAGGCACCATTGGATTGTCCTTCAAATGCATGGATCCCTTCTGCATTCACTCATTTCAAGAGTTTTCATTGCCATCATATTCTTCTAAGCCAAGTCAGTCTCATGCAGATGTTTTTCCTTACATTTGCTGTAGATCAGGACAGATGGGATAGGTGAAGATCAGTGTTCCCTGATCCAACCAGCTCAGCTTGTGTCTGGTGTCTCTTCTGTGCAGGGCTTGAGTTCTTAACACCAATTCAGAGTGAATTAGGTTGTTTCTTCCAAACTCCAAGCAACTCCCAAGTCAGTTGGTGGAGACCAGGAAACCAAGCCATTAAACAAGTGAATAAAAAAAATGTTACATTTAGACACAAATTCTTTGCTGGTTTTTTTGTGTCCCATCTGCACTTTCTCAAGCCAAAGTTCTACCAATGCCATACATTGAAGTGCAAAAGTAGCTATCAGAAGATTGGTTTTATTTATTTATTTGCAATATAGAGAGACATTTTATTAGGATCTTATCAATTTCATGTGTTTAAGATAGTTTTCAACTAACAAAGTTATAGGTATTTTAATAAACTTTGGCAGGAGTAATTGTAGAATTTTTTCCAGGTGGCCTTGCTCCAGAATGAAAGTTTGGAAAAGAACAAGAGTATACAAACTTTACATAATCAGATTTGTAGCTTTGAAATAGAAATTGAAAGACAGAAGGAAATGCTGCGGAATAATGAATCTAAAATACTTCATTTACAGGTAAGAAATACAGACTCTCCCCATTAAAGCAGAAATGGTAGTAACTTCTGTGCCTTCACACTTGTGAAGTGAGGTGGTCTAATTAAAAAGGGGGGGGAAGATTTTACATCATTAGAGAGTCATTTTGATTTTGTTTTCTTCTGGTTTGTTGTGTTTAATGGGGTAAGATGCATCACTAAAACACTGCAATTGCCTAGCCTATGTTAAAACAACTAAAAAATTGTTTAAAAAGGGAAAAGATTGAAAACCAAATAGAAATCGTAAATGAAGAATGATTTTTTTTTTTTTTTACTTAGAAAAAGCTACTTAAGGAAGTCCCACTGAAGGACAAGATTAGCACCTTAAAATTGTCAAGTATTACATGTATTTCTTTTATTCTTGCTGGTATTAAAAAAAAAAAAGAATCATGAGTGAGATCAGTCTGGTGTGGATTTCATTCAAACACAGCATAATGCATTTGAATACACTTTTTAAAAATCCACATTTGGAAAATTTATCTAGTTACTCCTTTGCTCATAGGTGGTCTGGGTTTCATGTTCTGTGTTTTGAATGACCTGCCCACAAGCCAGCACGAAACTAGAAATCCTCAGGATGCCCTAACATGGTGGTTAGCCCAAGCTGAAATTCCTTGCTCTGTATTCAGAGTTAACTTGGAATGTGGGTGCTGGGAATTTGTATTAGCTTGCATGATACTAACCACAATAAGGGAAACCTCAGGAGATATTTAGCAAGCAATTGTGGAGGTATCATTTACACATTAATGTAGTCTGTCTGCTGCTGGCATATCAGATACCTGTTTTAGCATCCACCTTGAAGGAATGTAAATAAAATTATCTTTTTCACTTACTATTCAATTCACATTCTTGAGTTATCAACATTTGCAAATGCTGATAACTCAAGAAAGATAAAGTTATCCAAACCAGGGTGTGGCTAAAATTCAGAGGGTGGCACATTCAGGAGCTCAGAGCCTGGTGACCCTTGATGATGGTTTATAAGAAATCCTTCAAGTTTGGCAACTGCAACATTTTTCCTTATAGCAGTAGTTTCTTTCCATGACCTGCCCACTTAGTAACCAGCTCAGCCTGCCTTAGTCATTGTTATTTGTCTGATGATAGTCTGGGATATGGCTGCTTGCCTGCACCATTGCATTCTGACACTGGGGTGCTAATCCTTATATGTCCTGATACTGCTGATCGGATCTACCTGGAGGTAAGTTAATTTGTAAGCCTGGAGTTCTCACACATGCTGTCTCAATGGCCAGCAGTGAGAGGGGAAATGGAAAAGACACAGAGCAGAGTTTTTCATTATTGTCTTAAATGACAGATTGCAATATCTTTTTCCTCGAGCTGTAAGTGTTAGCAAAATCAATTTTCAAACTATTGGTTTAGGAAAAAAGAAAACCTCAAACCACTACAAAGGAGCAAATTCCAACAGGTGGCTTTGTGGTGGTGATAAGTACCAGAGAAAATGTTTTGCCTTTTTTTTTTTTTTTCTTCCTGCTCTTTACTTCCTCTTGCCAGCTATTTCAATTCAATTACTTTAAGCCAAACTGTATTTCAAAGCTATTTCAACCTGTTTCCTTCCACTTACCGGAATTTCCTGGTTCAGTCTGATTGTTAAGGGTATCCTGGAAACACACCTCAATTTATTTTTTCGTGGACAACATGATCAGCCTCCTTCTGTTGCCTACCAGGAGTGGAAGGAATTAGTTACCTTTTGTGAGCCATTCTTCTCCTGGGTTGTGTTGAGCAGCTGTGGTTACATGGGAGCCACAGATACTGCACTGACCAGTTCAGGTCTGAGCAAGAGGTGTTTGCTTAGTCCCTCAGGACCTACAGATGCTACTGATGTGTANCTGATTGTTAAGGGTATCCTGGAAGCACACCTCAATTTATTTTTTCCTGGACAACATGATCAGCCTCCTGTTGCCTGCCAAGAGTGGAAGGAATTAGTTACCTTTTGTGAGCCATTCTTCTCCTGGGTTGTGTTGAGCAGCTGTGGTTACATGGGAGCCACAGATACTGCACTGACCAGTTCAGGTCTGAGCAAGAGGTGTTTGCTTAGTCCCTCAGGACCTACAGATGCTACTGATGTGTAGTACAGTTCCAGTATTGGTTGTCAGGTGATCTTTTTTGGCTGGGGAGTAGCAGCAGCATCACTGAGCATCATCTGAACTGTGGGGCATCTGGCACAACCAGTGTACATGCATCAAGGGAGTCTGGGCACTGAAAGGAACCTCAGCCTGGAGATGTTTTGTTTTCAGATGAGTTTTCTATATATTGGTCTCTAGGGAAAGTGTTTTTACCACGGGTGTGTGATACTCTTTTTGGCTGCTGCCATGTGGAGAGGAACTTTTACATGCAATGTCCAGTCTTTCTAATTGAAATGGAAGCATTTGAGTAAGCCTATTTTAAGCTGAGTAGGGACATGAGGTACTGGGGACAAAAGAAACAGTGGCCTCATGAACATAAAATGATTTGATGAGTAATACATTCCTTCAGAGGAGAAGGACACATGATTTCTTTTCCAAGTCAAGCAGTACCTTTTCTAGTTTGTTCTTTAGCTTTTCAGTTTTGCCCTGTCAGTTGCAATGGAAAGGTCATTACAGCTTTTCAATTCCTCGTGACATTTTCTGAAATTCTTTTAGTAAGTCTAGTGCTAAAATTCTGGAAGTTTTTAGAAATACTAAAGAAAATCCTATATGAAAATCAACATCAAAAGGAGCTCACAATGGTTTGCCAAGCACATAACTCTGGATTAATGATCTGGAGAGGTCAGTTGCTAGAATGAAAAGTGCATGCAGAAAATTGATATCTACTTGAAAATTTATGAGTACAGTGTGAGACATCTGTGTGCCTTCTAATGGAATAATTAGAGTGAAAATCTCCACTGCTGCATTAAATTCAGATTTAGTACATCAGTATCTCCCAGCAGGAGGGAGGTTGACTCCCTGTAGGGTAAAAAGATACAGATCCCACTGCTTTTTAAAAATTAAATAGAAGTCTTACTTCTGATTATTTTATATCTCTTGAATTCTCATGTCAAGATACAGCAGATAAAAATTATACACATTTGCCAATGTGAAGCAGAAGCAGCTAAACCAGAATTGGTTGTGCATGTACAAAGGTAGAATGTTGCACATGTTGATGGAGAGAAGTGGGTCCCTAATAACAACTTTGGGTAAACTTCTCCCAAAAGAATAGCTTACAACTCTTCTGCATTTCATGTTTCTTCCCAGATCATGTAAAAATGTGATAATTTATTTTGTTTGATGTTGTGTTAGTCCAAAGAGGTGCAAGCTGTGAGGCACTGTGCAAACCCCAGCCATGTTACTGTTCTCACCTTGGAGAGTTCATGTTTGGTATGAGTAAAGGAGAAATATCAGACTTGGGCATAATTTGAGTTACTTCTGCATGCTGACTGTGAGCTAGTGGCCAAATCCTTTGGTTCTGCTCTCACAACATGCACTCAGGCCATGCTGTGGTGTGTTTCCTTGTCTGTATGGCTAACAGCCCTTCCCTGCTCTCTGGCTGATTACCATCAGCCCAGAGGGAGTTGTGACTCCGTTGGTAGGTGGTGCTTCTTTCCTAAATCCAGGCAAGCTGCTTCTCATATTTATGGGCCCATACCCCTGGCATTTATGATTCAGTGCACAGCTTTCCTTCACAAAGCCCTAATTCTGGAAGTGAGAGATACATAACTTGTTTTAAAACATGAACACAGAAATAAACAGTTAATTGTGAAATATGTTAAGATTGCTCAGTTGTTTTGAGACAAAAAATAAGGCTCCTAGAACCAGATTTTGCTAGCTGGCTCATCAAATTGACAACCTTCAATTAATGGTTACAGACTTTCAGTATAACTGAAACCACGTGATTAAAAGCAAATGGCTCAAAGGGGAAATGGAGGTTGCATGAGGCAGAAGGGTTTTCCCCATCCGTGGGGAACACTGAATCCACATGGCCAACCAGAAGGCAAATGCAAAATAAATTTATTTTCTGTTTCGTACTTAATTGCTACTTTATTTTTGTGAAGAAATGAAAAATCATTTTTACTTTTGTTGTCTCTATATAATGATAAACTATGAAGCTATAAAGTTAGATTTGGAATTTAACTGTAGGTGGTAGCAAAAGTAGTTTCTTCTCTCAGATATTTTTGTTATCGTTTAAACTTCACAACTGATTATAGGGTTCTGGCTAAAATTCCTGCTAGTCCAAATTAGCTGTGATAATGTGAAGTGCTGTGTATTTCTTGCATCAGATTTGAGGTAGACTGGGAAATATGTTATTTATATTTTAATATACTAAGGTGCTTGCAGTGTCCCTCTTTAAGAGAATACTGCCCTTTCTGTCTATTTCTTTCTTGAGTGTTTTATTTCATGGCTTTCCAAAACCAGCTGGGCCATTTTTTTGTTTGTTTTCTTAAAAAGACTCAACAGAAAATACCTTCAAAATGCATGGGTTATTGAGTTTAGGAAGTAAGAGTGGGAATTTTAAAAGTACTTAAGGGGACAGAAGTGGTCATTTTGCTGACATCCTTGCAGGCTTCTGATATGGCTGTGGGCACATAATAACTTAGGCTTTGATGACTGATTTATGTGAGCTGGGTGCTTGCACATGTGTGTGCTCGTGTTCCATGTGTGCAAGAATAATGATGTTTTCCTGCAGGCATAAGTTACTTTGCTGTAAACCAATATAATCCTGTGCACATGGGCAGCCATTTGATCCACACCATAGGAAGTTTTGCCCATACTTTGTTGTTAAAGTACTGTCACATGAAACCCGACAGGTATCAGCCCATAATACCAATACAGACATTCAGAAAATTGTTCTTACATTGAAAGGTTTAAAAAAACCCCAAAAATCAAACTACCTTAGACAAGAGGTACATACTAAAAAGTCCCTTTTTTAAAATAAGGCTGTTGCTAATTCTGATAGTGCTCTACCTATGCAGCACTAAATATTTTTAAGTGTTTCATAAATACCTGGGCTATTCCTTTAAATTTTCAAGGTTTGTGTTATTATAATACTAGACATGAGCAAAAACTGTTTATATTGGAATTCAGTCTTATTGCCAACATACAATCTTTGTTTAATTTGCATAAATTAATGTCTTTGTGTTATTTTAACTCATATGCTATTATTTTATAAAGCGAGTGATAGACAGTCAAGCAGAGAAGCTCAAAGAACTGGACAAAGAAATCCGTCCCTTCCGCCAGAACTGGGAGGAGGCTGACAGCATGAAGAGCAGTGTGGAATCCCTCCAGAACAGAGTGACTGAGCTGGAAAGTGTTGATAAAACTGCAGGGCAAGGAGCTCGGAATACAAGTGAGTGTCAGCACAATGGGGCTGAGGTGTTGCTGGGAGGAAAACAGCGTCCCTTGAGTGGCACTCCCATTGTGGCTTTTATACAGAAACACCAATAATGCTGATTCTTCTGATTTTTGAGTAGGAGATTGTGTATTTCATTTGTTGATTGCTTCTGTGCTTTTTCTTAGGCTTGATTCTTGTCTTCTGTTTTGTTTTATTGACTTTTCTTCTTGACTGCATTGTTAGCTCATTATAAACCATTTCTCAGTTGATCTTTGATATCTAATAGCCTTCAGCAACTTCTTTAAATATAGTCTTGGAATATTGACATTTTTTACC
This sequence comes from Dicaeum eximium, assembly GCA_013396995.1. Classification (NCBI taxonomy): domain Eukaryota; kingdom Metazoa; phylum Chordata; class Aves; order Passeriformes; family Dicaeidae; genus Dicaeum; species Dicaeum eximium. Next base: position 73,546 of record VWZP01010878.1, on the reverse strand, counting down.
ACTCTGCTCTTCTGTGAATGGATCAGTATGGTTAGCCACCTGAAACCACTCATCCTGATTCTGTTAGACAGGTGTATTTGATCACAAGAAAACTGAGATCTGCTTAAGAATAAGGTTATTCTACTTCTGAATAAAGACTGGAATTCAGCAGGACAGTATAGATCATATGCAAACGGTTAAATGATTGTGACAAAGAACATTTAAATAGACCTGTGTAAGATAAACCTGCCTTATGAATTCATCTGCTTCTCAGTATTGTGTGTTGGCTAATTTTGCCAGTAACAAAAGAGTAATATGAAAGGGAAAGGGGACACAGAAAACGTAGCTCTCCCTCCAAACTAAATAAATGATTGTGTAATACAGATCTAAGCTTGAATTTTTTGGTTTTTTATTAAGAACTTTAGACATTGTAACAGTACTGTACTTCTGAGACAAATAGTGTCTGAAAAGAATGTTTTAAGTGATCAGGAATGCTTCTGAATTTCAGAGGGATTACATAGGACACGTAACTGCTTCCAAGGTCTTACCTGCTAAATAGCAATCTGCAGATAATGCTACCAAGTCTCCTTTGAAAAAATGGAAGCCTCTAGTTATACTGTCTCATGACCAGGATAAATCTGTTAGATTATTTGAATATTTGACTTTTACTGCATGTACGATTAACACCCAGGTTTGTAAAATTCCCAGCTAACCTAGATACCAGCCAGCAAATGAGAGCCTGTAGAAATTGCTTCATCATGAAAGTGGCCAAATGCCCTTTGGTTCTCAAGGAGGGAAGTACGGTTATCATACTTTACATACTTTATATACACAGTAGCAGCACTGGTGATTGATTTTTACAGTCTTTGGTGAACAGCAGGTTTCTCACCCCCATCCTTTCTGTTCCTGACAGGCCTGCTGGAGACCCAGCTGAGCAGGCACGATCAGATGCTGAGCGTTCACGACATTCGGCTGGCTGACATGGACCTCCGCTTCCAGGTTCTAGAAACTGCCAGTTACAATGGCGTGCTGATCTGGAAAATCCGTGATTACAAACGTCGGAAGCAAGAAGCAGTCATGGGGAAGACTCTGTCCTTGTACAGCCAACCCTTTTATACTGGATACTTTGGCTACAAGATGTGTGCCAGAGTTTACCTGAACGGAGATGGCATGGGGAAGGGGACGCACTTGTCTCTGTTTTTTGTCATAATGCGTGGAGAATACGATGCTTTGCTTCCTTGGCCCTTCAAACAGAAAGTGACTCTAATGCTCATGGATCAGGGACCGTCTCGACGCCACTTGGGAGATGCTTTCAAGCCAGATCCAAACAGCAGCAGCTTCAAGAAGCCAACTGGAGAAATGAACATTGCGTCTGGCTGCCCAGTCTTTGTGGCTCAGACTGTTCTAGAGAATGGAACGTATATTAAAGATGATACTATTTTTATTAAAGTCATAGTGGATACATCGGATCTACCAGACCCCTGACATACACTGGGGGAGGCGGATTAAACAGAAGGCAACTCCGTTTGGGGGTTTTATATCAGTTTGTCTTCAATCAGAGGTCCTAAAGCTCACAGAACCACCTTGTGGAACAGATGGAAGAGTTTGAAGGCATAACTGCATAGGGTCCAATTGCGAAAGTAGCAACACATTAAGAAATCATACCATGGTATATTTTTTAATAGAACTAGCAACACTTGAGCTCTGAAGAATCACTTATCCCTCATCAGGATAGTGATTATGGTCAGAGAGGATTTTTTTTAACTTATTAATGATCTAGTCAATTGGAGGTGAAAAGACATATACAGTATGTGCTGAATCAATTACTGACTTTTATTTCTTTTAAGCTAGAATACAAGAAAAACCCTTCACACGTGGGCTAGCTGGAAATTGTCAGCATGTTAAAAGAAGATGAAGTAATGTTGCAATTATGATATTCTTTGAAAAACTGAGGTGCAATCTTGTCTGAAATATAGTATATTGTCTTTTTAAGGCCTCATCTGGTCTCTGTTTTAATAATTACTTTGTCAGAAGATCTTGGAAAAGTATCCATGTCTTCTCAAAAGTATCTGAATCAAAATCATATTTTTATTTAAAGTTCTATTGTTACAGAAAACATTTTATTTTAAAACTGCTGATAGACTGATATTTCTTGGAAGAAAAAATAGAAGATATCAAACACTGGTTATCACTTGTGATAGGAAAAAAAACTATTCAATTCTGTTATTTCTCTTTAGAAATGTAAACCTACAATATATGTCGTAGTTAATGACACTATTTCAAAATTAAGGAAAAATCACTCATGGATGCTGTGCATCATTATCAGATTTATAATTGTTTTCACCCTAAAATAGGGCATTTGTTGAACTTTGGAGTTCTAAACGGAATCCTGTACATTTTTTAAAGTTCTGCCCCATGCTTTCCAATCAAGCTATATATGTTGCACATTATGCTGTCAGCAGTATATAGTATTTTCAGTATTGGGGAGGAGGATTAGTGCTGAAAAAAGCCTCTATGTTTGTTCTGTACTAGCAGCCATTGCTTCAAGACAAATGTCTTAATACAGTGATGGTGGCTTGCATGCATACATGTGCCTTAGATGTGCTGTGCTGCTTATAAACCATAGCTTTTTATTCAGATTAATTCTGATATCTGAAATGGTAGTTTAATTGGACTTCAGGCATAATGTTTAGCCTTGTCTTCAGAGCCCTTAGGTACCTTGCAATGTACGAAACAGAAGCCAAAGCCCACTCCTTTGGCTTCTGCAGCTTCTATGACTTGGCCATGGTGGAATCCATCCTATTGAGGTGCCAAAACGTTATGCTCAGTGCTCCTATGGAGCTTGGACTAGACAGTCTCCATGGCCACTGTGAAGGCAGGCAACATTTTCCCTCTAATGCCTGTGGCTGTAAGGTGGCATCACTTGAAACGAATCCATCTGAGAATTCTGGGGCTGTGAACATGGATGCTTGTGGCAGCTTCTCATAGCAGACAAGCATCCTAATGGGGAATGCATGGGCTTCTTTCTTGTAACAGCCTGAACTGTAGTGGAAAGCATTTGCTAGCCCTGAAACATGCTGATTGCAACCTGCTGTGTTCATCTGCTTCTATTTAATAGCCTGTGACAAGCAAGTCCAGAGACACAGCCTGACTGCGGTGCTCTTTAAAATCCTGCTTAAGCAGAGCGGGCTTGCACCACTGTGTTTTCAGCCTTCATGGGCTTGAAAAAAACTATTGCATCTCAGCCTTTAACGGCAGGCTGTATCAATTTTCTGCTTTTTTGAGGCATAGTAACAATTTTTGTCTAAGGTGCAGTTGAATTCATGCCTTTGTATTTCAGCTTGTCTTTGCCGTTGTCTTTTTTGGCTGTGCCTTCACACACAGTGCCTGCAAGAAGTATTTATGGATATACAATGCATGCTAAGTGGTCTTCATGGGTTTTCCAGGCACCTGCTAGAATACTGCCTGCTGCTGACTGTCCTGACCGTCAGCAGCAACTTGTCTTCCTCTTCTTGCCTTCCATTGTCTGGGTACTGTACTCCCTCTATGGTACGTGGCTGTCACCAGGTGCAAGCTCAAATATGGAGGCATGTGCTAGCATTTGATTTCTAGCACGGAAGGAGGATGTTCTGCACAAGAGATAAATATCTACAGATATACCTGCATCTATATCTCTAGATATAATTGTATGGCACTTGCAGTTTTATGCAGGCTGCATAAGTAAACCCATCACTTACGCTTTAGGGCGAAGGTTCGCTCAACTTGTGTCATTTTAATAATTGTGAATGTAGGCAGCTGAGCTTTTGTGTTTGTGCATCACAGAATTTTACTGAAAACAGGATTCCCAAGTGGAAATGTCCAAAGGACTCTCCTCCCATTGCTAATGCATGTCTTGTAAAGTTAAATGAAAACATTTGGCCATCTCAAAACAGTTTATATCCTGTTTCAATCTGGGACTTGGAGGAGATTTCGAGTATAAGCAGGGCCCGGCATATTCTGCAGATTTGTGACTACAGTTTCCAACTTCTGTGACAGAATTGTGCTTCTAAATCCAAGCTCTTTAAAAGAGGAGGAAAAAAAGCATTTCCAGCCTTGGTGATTGAAAGAGGACTTTGAAACATGTGAATGTGTAAACCAATAGGGAAGTCTTCCTGAGTCTGCACACAGCCTAAACTAGTAGCTTTAAGAGATCTGAATATCTCGTCTTGGTGGGATATTGACTCAGAAACTTCACAGAGAAGTTTAAATATGAACACTGCTAACTATCTAAATGCCGATCACTGTAGCAGAAACATCAGTCACTGTTGTATTTCACAGATCTCTATGCTGCTTTCCACATCTCCCAAGTGCCAAAAGCACCAGCTGCCAGAATCTTCAGCTTCACTTGGGCAGCTTTTATAATGCAGTAATGTGCTATCGATATAAAAATATTTTTGCATATATGCTTTTTATCACAGTTAATAAAACGGAAGCCTACTGCACTTATTTTTTAAAACTACATGAAGCTGCCAGAGAATTTCCAGTTTGCCAACCCTGCGTACTGTGAAATCCAGGATCTTGCTACACAAATGTAGACACCGCCTGCTGTGGAATACCTGAAGCCTTGACTGTAACACCCCTTTCTCCGCAGAACTCACAGGCCATCTCTGTAGAGTTCTTACTGTGTACATAGAAATCGGTTTCCTCTGCTTTCCAGCAAGGAGTATGTAGCATTTTGTGAAAACAAGGCCACTGTATATTCTCTAAGTTGAAAGGAAAAGATACCTGGTGCTTTACTCAACACTTTAAAGTTATTTAACTGTTTCTCTCATCGCTGAAATGCCCTTTATCCTTTTTCTCTTTGTTCCTGACTGAGATATCCAAAGTTTTCTAGGGACTGTCTGTTCAAAGTGATTCGTGGGACAACACCCTACCCCCATGTATAGTCTTGAATCCTGGCAAACTCCTGGGGGTGCCACTATTGCAAGGGGGTCTCAGAGCATTTGCATTACTTTGAACAGAGTTTGTTCAGTGGAACCATATTGTCCTCTACTTAGTAATTCTTAGCAGCACACAACTGAAGTCTCTTGCTGGTGTTCTTTCTTCACGGTGACGCTCCAACTTATGTACAAACCTCTTCGTTCCCAGCTTCCTCTAGGGAGATTCCAGTGTGTGTGACAATCTGGATGTTGCCCTTTGGGTACACTCTTCAGCACAGAGTGAGTGCACCTGTTACATAGAAAGTCTTGAATCCTAAACAGGATGAATCTCTTTGGGTGTTTAAAGACCAACCTGCAATTGTGATGCATGACCATGTCTGCATTGCTTCTCTGAGCTAATTAATTGGGGTCTTGTTTCAGTTACTGTCCACACGGTACACCTTCAACTGCTGACTTACAATATGCAATGTTGATTTCAGCCTTGTACTGTAAATGTTGTTCTTCACAAGAGAATGTGCAATAGGAAAAGGGAATGGTGGGTGGCATACTTCTGATGGAAAAAACATGCTAGATTTTTAAAAACATGGAAAAAAATGAAATGCAGTTTATTTCCTTTTCTCATGGTGTTTTCTACTTGGAAAAGGAAAGATGAAGATATGTGCCTGTTTCCGTGCCTGGTGAATTTCTCAAATGCAAAGGTAATAGAGATTTGTGTTAGCTGGGATTTAAGTGTTGAACCCGTGAATGTTAGGTTGTGATTGTATCTCTTCTGTTTCCTAAGCTTGCCACGATTATGGCTTGCTGAGATGGAGTTTAAAAGCTACCACCTATTTGTATCTGTATTTCATCACCTGGGATAGGCATTTCACCAACAGTGCAGGATATCTGTTGATATTTTGTTTAGTTTTTAAAACACTGGTGCTCTTTGGTCCAAGACAGAGAAGTGTGTAGGGAGTGACAAGGAAAGTTGCCTGCACTGCAGAAGAGTGAAAAACATGACTACAGTATTGATGCCTTTGATATGATTTAACTATGCAAATACACAGATAGGTGAGGGGGGAAATTCTTGGGTTGCATACCTAATCTCTTAGATTTTGCTCTGTAAACTACTTGTATGTGTGTAGGTACATACATATACACACAGACATGCATGCACATAAATATGCAAAGTCTTTTCTTTATGTAGAAGTGATGAAACAAAACCCTTTCCTCCAAGTTATACTTGATCAATTGGTGCAAATATAACTTGCTGCTGCGAAGGGAGGATCTTGGTTAAGGGCAAACTTTGGTTCATATCTTTCAGGTCTGAAGACCTGTATGTAGCAAACACTTCGTTTAGCTTTTCTGAAGACTTCAAATTGTAATTCAGGACACATGTTCTTCCTCATGCTCTGATCATTTGGAGATTCCTGTATTTTAAACAACCATAGTGATGGGCAACTTTTTGATTGCAAATTATTTCCTCTAATTTGGAACAAAAAATTATAAAAAGCATCTGGATCTCTTCTCTGGAATTCCTGTCCTGTCCAGTCAATACCTTGATATTCTGGTTGACTTAGAAGTCAAAGCTACTGCAATAAAAGTGATTGGTTTGGCAGTTTAATCTGAGTTTTTAATACTGTGTATGGTGTATAGCAAGTGCTATTTCTCTTTTTTGGAACAAGGAAATCAAGGATGAGATGTGATTTGCCCAGAGTAACAAAAGGAATCTCCTGGAGCCAAGACTGAATGAGAGGTTCCAGTTCCCTAGTGTTATCTCTGAATCACGAGGTTTTACTCTTTTAATACATTTGTCCCTTAAAGGAACTGGAAAATAAGTTGACATACCCTGAAGACCCACATCAGGACAGTAAGGGCTAGAATTAAACATACAAGCTGTCGTGATTCGGGTTGTACACACGTGGTGGCCCAGACGTGCGGGGTGAAGGCCAGCACAGCCTGTCAGTGTGAGTAACAGCAGCAAACATCTGTCCTGCTCTGTTTGTTCAGAATTGTCCAACAAAACCAGTCTCGTTTGATGCTCCTTAACTAAGGAGGGAGAATACCATTGTACAATGAAGTGGGTTCATCTTTGTTCTACCAGTCAATGTGACTGACCGTTTCTTTCTTGTGGGGCTTTCTCCCTTTTTCTGTAAACCAAAATCTGGAGGGCTTAATTGTTCTTTCTTGCCTCTTAATCCAGGCCTTTGCAGAGAAGCACCAGATAGGAAGGTTGTGGAAAACTTTGGACTGCTGATTCAGGGACATCCTCTTAAGATTTAGAAGAGTAGAGTTACACAACACATAAGGGATCTGACTATTCCTGTTTCTCTTCTAATATATGGTCAAGACTGCAGCTTCTGTCTTCCATTTCATGATGTCAGCGTAGATACTAGGCTGTGTTTTTTCATTATTTTTCCCTCCAAGTTAGGATTAGTTCCTTAGGGTTCAAATAAGTTCTGAATTTCACAGAGAAGCACCTGAACCAAACCCCTGGATTCAAACATCCCAGACTTGCTGTGGAATTCAAATCTGGATCCCAACTCTGTGGCTTACTAACCTACCCATTCAGGGAAGGGTTTGTTGTCTCTATGTGGTGTTTGTGTTTTTGGTCCTTTGGAACTAAGCTTTTAATTTGGTTGCCAGTTCTGCAAGGACTTTTTAACTTCTTAGCGATGCCGGTGTTCACACGCTCCATTGCTGGCAGTGCGATGCGTAGTGATAAAATTTGACTCTGTCTAAGGGTTACTGAGATAAACCAGCATTATCATTCGTAAAGGTCATTTTCTTGCATAGTGTTCCGAGCTTTGTATTTGAATAGAGCTCGCACCTGAAAGGACACATCTTCCAACTATGACCTGCATCACTGGCAGAGAGTTGTGTAATCTGTACTTGTGGAATGGGAAGGTAAAAGCTTCCATTGTTGCTGACGCGTCGTGTAATCCACCTGTTTTGGTTTTCTTATAGCTGTTGTTCGGTTAATACTTTTTTTTTTTTCAGTTTTATAGAAAAAAAATGGGGAAGTTCAGGATTTTTTCTACAAGGTATAAAACTCCAATGAATTAGTGGTGACTAGAGAGCTTTGAAAAATACCCCATTAGGAGATGATGGGCTAAATGTAGGTCCATTTCTCTTAGACAAGTAGGATAACCTTTAAGATGCATGGAACAACATAATAATCGGGAAAACTAAAGCTGACATTTGTTTCCAAGAAATTCTGTGAGAACTATCTATGGAAAAGACATCAGTGATTGAGAATAATGTACAAATTAATGTGTTTGAAACTTGTGTATCCATTTCTTTAATCTCATCCTCTTCAGTGAACGGTACACTTGTGTTCAGTTTTATGATCAAAAACAAAGACCAAAGAAGGCCAGCCTCATTTGATTGTGTATATTCTGCCTGTCTTAATTATCAATAGCTGTAAGGATACAGTGCAAGTGATCTGGTAACCAGTGGTTCTCGTCCTTTTCTTTTAGGGGGAAAAACAATTTTAAAATGTATAATTTATTGCTCAGCAATAACCATGTTGTTAAAATAATAATAAAAAAAGGAATTAGCAACATGTCTTAATTTCCCAATAGCATTATTATATGTTGTATTTCAGTTTACTGTATATTGTGTTTTTTGTATTTATTTGTGTTTGGAGGTCTTGCTATGTCTTTTTGTGTTTAAATGCTAATAAACAAGGACAGTGTGTAAGAGTGTAGAATGCTGAACTCTGAAATGCTAAACTGTGTTATTAAAGGAAAAATAAATAAGTAGGAAATAATATTTTTTAAGAAAACCTGGTGTGTTGAATTTGAATGACTGCTGCTGACTTGCAGATGGCCAGGGTGCATTCTTCCTCCTCTGTAAGCCCATGGCATGGATGTTCTGTGCTTGTGCTCATGCCCCCAATAGAGCTTTACTGTGGCATTTCCCATCCTCTGCACAGGTAACTTGCCATAACTTCTTTCAGAGTCCTATTTTCCATGTGCTAACTCTGCTGGAATAAACCAGGCAATGGTGTTCATCCTAACATCAGAGTCGAGAGCCCTCATGCAAACAGAGTAGAAATAAATGGAATGGCTTTCCATGCATTTGTGGTACACTGCTTTCCCAAACAGGTGTGGGAAAGGAGAGTTGAAGCATAGCTTAAATGTCTAAAGATGTAGATATCTTATTTTTTCTTCTCTTGTGTCGTCAGTGACCCTTCTCAGCTCAGAACTGCATGCCAGGTGTGTGCTTGGAGTCACAGAACATGATGCAGTCTCTAAAAGCACCAGACAGTTCTGGAATGTGTAGAGGAATAATATTCCCACCATGTTTCAGATTCAGCCTAGGGATGAAAACCCTGATCCCCTGGGGTGTTGTATGAAGCACACAACTTCTACTGAGCACCACACTGTTGCTTCTTCCCTAGCAGCCCTCCTACCCCTCTCTTACTGAAATTGCAGTTTCCCTTCCTTCCCATCACTGCAGGGGCAGTACTGGGTTTAGCAATGAAGGAATGCCCTGCCTGTGCTCAGACACAAGGCTGCAGTGGCTTGGCAAAAGCTGCTGCTGCATTGCTGGCACTGGAATGTGAGAACGACCTGGCCAGCCCATACTGTGTTTGGAACAGGCACTCTGAAAGTGCTGGGCAGCCAAGTGCCTTCTCTTGATAAAATGGGGATGCCAGAGAAATGGTAAATGCAGGCATGGTGGGAGGGGAGGGTGGCTAAGAAGTGCCATCCTCACTCGTGCAGGGTGTGCTGAGGTGGATATTCCCTTTGTTGCCGAAGGTAGTCACTGTACGTGCCTCTGGATGCTCCAGCCTCTGCTGTCCTGCTCATCAGCCTTTCCACTCGCACTCCCAGTGCTGGCACTTGAGGCTGCACTGCCTGAAGCTCTTCATATCTCTGCTGTGGAGCATGAAGGGGTGGTGAGTTCCTTGTCTTAATGAAGTGGGTTACCTTCCAGCAGAGTCCTCTGGAGAGGAGACTCCTCCTCCCAAACTGGGGAGCTTGGCGCTGCTCAGATGTGACACTTCCATCATTACAGAGCAGCAGGATAAGCAGAGATGAAACAAATTGCTTTAAACGTGAAGGCAAACACTAATTTTCTCCTCGCCTTCCTGCTCCTCCTTCCCCAGCAAAGAATGAGAATTGAAATGGCACGTGGTGCCCTTCCTGGCTCCAGTGAGGATTTATAAAAGGTTTCTCCTTCATGCCAGGTCCCAGAAGGCGACTGTCAGCTTCATGGGGTGCTCTCCCCCCGTGGGCCATCTGGTACTTAGAGCAGAGGAGACTTAGGAGCAGAGTGGCAGCTCTGGGAGCACCAAGCAGTCAGGGAGAGCAGGGTGAGGAGCTCCTCGGCTACAGAAGGTGCTGGATGACATGAACACTGCCAGAGCCTGGACCTGCTGCTAGGGCCATCTTTTGGAAGAACTACAGGGGGTTTTTTTTAAAAGTTTTTGGGAAGTTTTCCGGAGTTTCAAACCTTGGGTTTGCTTGCTGTCTGGTAAGAAGTCAGAGGTTTTGAAATGTTCAGTCCTACGTATCCTGCTCCCTGTTTGCTTTGATGTGACCAAGTCCTGGAATTGTCTAAGGAATGGGGAAATATCCAGTGATCAAAACAAGTGGTGAAATAGGTGATTTCCTCCAACCTTCCCCAAAGCCATTTATTTCATGAGTCAGTTGTGTGGCTCCTTCCTGCACGCCTGGATTGAGCCCTGGAGGCTGTTTCTTCAAGTAATGTCTGGCTTGTTGTTTGGCCAAGAGAGGTGAAAACCCAAGTATCTTCCCTACCCCCCTTGACAAATGTGGCACCTGGGGAGGCTGAGCCCACTCACATCTCTTGCTCCTTCAAGTGGGTCTTTGGCAGTGACACTGGACCTCAGCGCACGCTCTGCTGTGTTCTGTGGCTCACAAGAACGGGGAATGGCCCAAGGCAGGAACTGAATTCCCACTGGCTGGGCTGGCAAACACAGGAGAGACCTCAGGAACTGACTTCCACCCTGCAGGCTGCGCCTTGGGCTAAGCAATGCTTGGACACAGCCGGTTTGGTTGCAGCTGTGTTTTGGCAGCATGGCTGTGTGAGTGGAGGTGGGAGCTATCCGCAGACACTGCTGTGGACACTCTGTGGCTGCTTTGTGCCAACACAGAGCTTATTTGGATTTCTACCAGGTGTTTCTACCTGGCAGGTAGAAATGGCATCTGCCTCAGCCTACCCTGTGCCATCAGCCCGCAGGAGCACAGGCGAGGTGTGAGCCTGTCCCCAGCCCTTTAGCCGGTGTCCCTGGGGTAGGCGGTGATGCCTGGTGAAAGGCGCTTGGTTTTCCGAGGATAATAAGAAATCCCAGCCATGTACAGGGCTGGATGGAGTGGGCTGGTTCAGTGTGCAGCTCAGCCTGGGCTCAGGGCTGAGAAGCAAACCTGGTTGCTCACGCCCCTACGTCTGCACAGATCTCGCTCCGTAGCTGCTCCTTGCAGACACCCCTAAAGGAAGCTCTTGTTCCCCTGCTTCACACTGCAAGATAGGAAGTTGTCACAGTAGAGTGTGACCCGAGTCACAGAGACACAGCAAACTCCAGCTGGGGAAAAGCTGAAGAAGAGAGAGCTTTATTTTGATTTTCATATTATATAGAGTTTCGGGAACGGCCGTGGATTGGAGAATGAGGTCACCATCTCTCCAACCACACTGGTCAATGAAAAAATCCATCAAACCTTTCTTCTCCCAGGAGAAGGAATGAAAACCAAAAAGACAGTTAGAAAAATATCTCTATGTTTACAGAAAACCTCATGAGAAACTTTATCACAAAAATTAAAACATCAGAAGACTGAAAATCAGGGCAACAGGAAGTGAGTTGGGGTTCCAGGTAGCTCTGAGATCAAATGTGACCCCCTCCAGTGACTTCTCCTGCCTTGCTGCCCTGAGGATAAGTGACTGTGTGGCTGCTGGGGCCTGTAAGTGCTGGGTGAGTTCCTCTTGCTGAATTGGCCTTGAGCTCCAAAGAGGGCTTTAACCCCACAGAGTGACTCTATGTACAGCTTCAGCTCCTGACCAGCCCTGAAATGAGGCTGTGCCTGTCCTGGCAGCACAGACAGCTCCTCTGCCACCAGAGACTGGTTCTGGCAATATAGATGGTGCTGTTGCACCCAAGGCTATCTTTTTCTTAAATTAAAGGAAATCCCACCTGGGGAATTTCTCTGGTTGATGCTAGGGGCTGCCTGCTTTAAGGGCAGCCATGAGATGGATAACAGCTAGAGAGGCTGTCACCTGCCAGGGCACTTCTCCTCATTTATTTAAGCTTAGCTGCGTGTTCAAACCTTCAGCAATGCTGCAGTGTGCCAAGGAGACTGGCAAACACTGTGTGCCTGGGTACAGCCCAGCTCCCACAGGGGGTGGCTTCAGCACTGGGGGTTTGGAGCCAGTTTTTGGCAGCTCTGCCTTCTCCCCTCTCTCTGTTTTAGACCATGGTGTGTAATACAGTTACTACAGAATGATTTTTCGATGCACTTAATGACTTTCTGAGGATGGTGCCATTGCTGCTTGGCTGTTTGGAGGGCTGCAGGAAGCGTGTGCCCCCCACCTTGGGGTGCCCACACCATCACTGCTTTTTGCTCAGCCTTGGGCTCCCTTTCCAGATGCAAAGTGCTGGGTCTGAGCACTCATACTGGGGAAAGTCCCTTGTGTTGCAGGGTACAAATTTTAAGCGGTGAGGAGAGATCCAGTTGTACAACAGGGAAATTCTCAGAGGTGCTGGATGTCCCTGAAGGGCTTTAGGAGGTAGCTCTGCTGGCTGGCTAAGGGAAACAGTGTTTTTGGCTTTCATGCCCGTTTATAACTCAATCCTGGGAAGGGCAAACATCCACTGAGTGCTGTTTCCCCTCTGTGGTGGTGATGTTCTTGCCCCCCATCCCGGGGCACTGTGGGCAGCCAGCATGGGGGAGCAGAAGGATGGGCAGGCAACAAGGAGAGAAATGTGCTGATCTCTGCATTGGGGCAGCCGCTTTTAATTTCTGGGGACTGATTTCGCCTTCCTTTCAACTTTGTTTTGTTTTCCCTGTAACCACCTGACCCAAACCTTGCTCCTGTGCAGACTTCTGTTGTGCCTGTCTGGTCCTGAGGCACAGCAGCATCCTGGGACAGTAGCAATAACAAAAGCTGGGATGGAGAGTAGCGTGCCCCAGCCATAGGGAGAGACCCACAGCAAGGGCTGGATTATTCTGACCAGGTTATTCAGTGATTCTGCAGTGAGTACCTGGCCCCAGAAATAAGTTTTGCTGGAATTTCTGTCATTCCTCTACCCTAATGCTGGAGCAGGGACTGTCCATCCTTGAGCAGGGTTTCACAAGCAGATTGGGGATTTTTGACCTCTGCCTGCTTGCCAGATGAATTCCAGCTCATTTAAAATCAAACATCAGCTTTGGTGGGACAAGCAGCACTGAGAAGCAGCAGCTGCAAAATACAGAAAGTAAAACTAAGGGTGTGGAGCACATCCCAGCACACTGGATTTCGGGGGCTGAGGCACTGCTCTCTGCACAGGGTCCCATGAGCAGTTTCTCCCACCCTGGCTGTGGTGCTGAGGCCACAGGCAAGTGTGCACCTGCCCTCTGCACACTGCAGTCCTTTCTCCAAGCTCTTATTGCCAAGTATCCATGATTTATAATTTTTCCCTACTCTTAAAATACAGGGCATCTCACTGCAGCCAGCATTCACCCCAAGAGTCCCCTAGGAGAGATTTGTGAGTGGTAATTAGAGTGCAGGAGCCTTTCACCTCGAGGACATCTCTCAGCATTGAGCTCCCTGGGCAGAAAGTGCTGACTGTGTTTTGGCTGATGCCCAAGCTTAGAGCTGCAGCTCTAAGGAGCTTTCTCTTCTGGCACCTCAGTCTGTTTGCCAAAGCGGGAAGGTAGGAAGCAGGGGGAGTATGAATGGTGGGATGGGGAGGGTTTGCTTCCCACTCCTGCACTCCTAAATCCTTGCTGATGTCAGGTGAGAGCTTCTTGTGGTCTGTGACCCTTCCACTGGATGATCCTTCCAAGAACTTCTGCAGTCTCTTCCTGGCCTCTAGCAAACCCCTGCATTCACCAGTCTCCTGCCCTTGCCCTGCTGGTACCAGTGTCAGCTGAAGGGCAGCTGAGCCCCACAGCTCACTCCTTGGCATCAGCCTCTGCCACCATCTGCTCCCCCCCACCCTTTTCTGCTCCTAACACAGCCTTGGTGAAGACACGGGCCCGGACCGGCATGCAGCAGTGCTCCATGCTGTGGCAGACGACAGGGATGGTGCAGTGCCCCTCCTGCTGCATCCCCATGCACTGGTGCCGCTGCCAGCGGCCGCCGCAGGAGCAGCGCGGGGCTGTGCTGGCGCTGCCGGGCAATGCTCAATCAGCTGGTGGCCAAGCTGCAATTACTATCGTGGCTGGGAGCTGCTCCCTTCCAAGCGAGCTAATTGAAAATACATGGAGGCCATTATTGGTAATTACGAGGTAGCCGCTGTTCAGCGGGTGAGAGTGGCGTGGGATGTGCCCGCAGCGTGCTCACCCCGACCCCCTTCAGCTGGACCTGGGTGGCGAGGGCTGGTGAGCCAAGCTGGGGGGAGCCCCACTCCTGCTTCCCAACTACTTCCTCGGTAGCTCTCCTAGATTCCCAACCGGTGCCAAAGAAGCAGGGAGAGACTGGGAAAGGAGCTGAGCACGAACCAGCTTCTGGAACACAGCAAGGCTGAGTTGGTGCTGGGGGAAGCCTGCCTGCCATTGTGGTTAATCCCTGCTCCTCAGCCTGCCCCGGGCTGAGCCCATCACGTGCCCCGGGAAGGTGCAAGGTCCAGCCGGGCAGGGATCGCGGAGCCCCGCGCTGGCAGCCGGCTGAGAATGAGGAGCCTGCTCTCCCTCCTGGCCATCCTGCAGCTCCTTGGTGAGTACGCCCAGGGCCCGGCCGCCGTGGCGAGCAGAGGTGACCGCTGGGTGACCTCCGCATTTCGCGTGTGCTCCCGGCAGCCGTGGCTCGGAGCAGAGTTGCAGGCTCTGTCATTCACAGCGAACCTGACAGGCAAAGGGGACAAGGCATTTCCAGCCGGACACGGGGAAGGCTGGGAAGGCAGTGACTGAGGCTGGGACAGCCGTGCGGAGCTGCTGAGCCTCTCGTTTGAAGAGACACGCTCCCTGTTGAATATGCATGTAGCTTTGATGTTCAAGGGCTGCGCTTCCCGGGAGACAGGCCGGATTAAATAGCACGCTGACATTTCCAGGTTTGGGGAGGGTGCAGGAATTGGAGAGGGTGCAGGAATGCACGGCACTGCTGCGCGGGCCAAAGGGATTCATTCACCTCCGGCCGGAGCCGCCGCTGCTGCGGCCTGGCTGGGTGCGGAGCCGTCCCCAGGGTGTGCCCGGCTGCGAACTCGCCTGACCTGCGGGACGTGAGGCTTTGTGTGATGGGGCTGGCCGAGCCTTTCGGCTGAGCTCTGACCTTTCCATTCCCCGGCTTCCCGGGGCGGCAGGGACAGGAGGGAACCGCAGCAAGGACGCAACAACTTGCCATTACTGCCCGGGGGCATTTTTTTTTCCTTCTTAAGCTCTTCTCTGCTCTGAGCCAGCAAGGTGTTTATGCCCACAAGACTGCGAGCAGCTGCTTGGCTCCAGTTCTTACCACCGGTGATGTTTTTTCCCCTCTCGGAGTGTTTTAAAGAGGACACGGCACGGGTGTGTTCGCTCTGCCTGAGGGCTCCTTCAGGCGCCCACAGCCCGGCCTGAGGCAGGGGAGCCCCGCTGCGCCTTGTCCCTGGGCCCCAGGACCTTCATTCTGGTTAAAAACACATCGTTTCTGTTTATCTGGAGATGGCGGTCTCAGCAGAGCCCCTGGCAGAGCAAAACAGCGCAAATGACACCTCAAGGTGATCCTTGTGTGCTGATAGAGCCCCTGCAGCCACATCGCACCCCATCACTCGGAGCAGCCGGGCGCAGGCTTTGTGACCTTCCTCTGTCAGCCGGGGTCACCCAGAGCCCCCCTCCCACCCCAGGCTGCTCCGGCATTCCCTCTCCACGCCCTCTCCGGTGTCCCAGTCCCTTCCACCACGGGCTTTCTACACATTTTGTCTTTTTGTGGGTCTTTTTTCTACAGAAAAGATGATAAATTCAAAGGGCAAAAGTAGGTTGTTTGTTTTTTCTTTTTTTGTCATTTTCTCTTCTCTATCTCCTACTCACTTGCCTGAAGCCATTTAATTCGGGCTGCTGGAGATCCATTCATCTTCAGCTGAACGTGCATCCCCCGGCCAAGCCTGGCAGGGTCAGGCTGGGAGGTTGTTCTGCTGAGCCTGTGCAATCAGAGAGGCCAGAGCGAAAGCCACCATGTCCTGTCCCTGGCCAGCGGGCTCATCCCTGTGGGGCCCCAAGGGCAGGACTGCCGCTGTCCCAGGACACCCCAAGGGAAAGAATCCTGTTCTCCAACATGTTTATGCCTCAGGCTGAAGTACACCATTGAATCCTCTCCAGCTACAAACAGATGAAACCAGCCCGTGCTTGTGCTACATGTCCCATAGCAAATGCCCTTTCTTCTCTTGCCCTGTCTTAATGGTATCCCAGCTCTGCATGCCTGCTCTGTACCTTCTGGAAACCAAAGGCTGAGGAATCTTGACTTGTTTAATTAGTCTAAGTGACAGCAAAACCCCCTGCAAGGATTGCTTAACTACCAGGTGTATGCTATTCTTACCCTTTGCCTGCAGGACACTTTCCTGCCTTCTGTCTGCCTGCTGAGTGTTTGTCCCTTGCTTCTCTTCCTGTCTGGGTGGCTGAAACCATCACCCAGCCAAAAAAATCCCCCATGTAAAGAAGGGGGACTGCTCAGCTGGGACAATGCAGGAGCTGCTTTTGGGTGGAAAATGCCCAAATCTGGCCTATAAATGTCAAGCCATTCTAAAGCACATCTCAGAGCAGGCTCTCAGTGCCTCTCATGGACTGGGTTAAACTGGTTTTTCTGTTCCCTCCCAGCTGCCACGGCCGCTGTGTACAAGCAGTGGATCCCCAACACCAATTTTGAAACCGCCTCCAACTGGGATAAAGGCAGAGCCCCGTGTGCCAGGGATGTGGTTCACTTTGAGAAGGACAAGGTATAGACATTTAAAATTTATTTTTATTTTTGCTTTCACAAAATACTGTCAGGCATTGGAAAAGCCCCTTTACCTGACAGGGCAAAGCACACTTTATTCTTGCTTTTCTTGCAGGTTGTCTCAGTCTGGGTCAGGTCTCCCCACGCGCTGACAGACATGGTAAGGAACGGTGTGCAGAGGTGTGAGAGGGTGGGCGAGGGCAGGGCCAGCCCTGGAGCTCTTCCTGGTGCCACAATCCCCTGTCCCCCTCTCCACAGAATCATAAAATGGTTTGGCCTGGAATGGACCTTAAAGATCATCTGTCCCAACCCCCTGCCATGGACAGGGACACCTTACACCAGACCAGGCTGCTCAAAGTCCTGTTCAACTTGGCCCTGAACTCTTCCAGGGATGGGGCATCCACAGCTTCTCTGGGCAACTTCTGGCAGTGTCTCAACACCCTCACAGTGAAGAATTTCTTCCTAGTATCTAATGTCCTACTGTCCTCTGTCAGTTGAAGGTCATTCCCTAGACTTTGACACTTTCCTCCATGGTCCAGCCAGACCAGGGATGCCTCAGCTGGGACAAGGAACAGGAGTCCTACAGCAGCCTGGGTTTCTCTATATTATGGAACCAACAAGTCCATTTCTCTTGTTGTTTGGTTTGTTTTGTTTGGTTGGTTGGTTTTTGTTTGGTTTTCTGTTTGTTTGGTTTGGTTGTTTGTTTGTTTTGCTTTGGTTTTTTTTGTTATTTAGGGGAGATGAGAGAGAGTACAGCAAAACCCAATTTCATTTGAAAGAAATTGATTTTTCCTCCTCAACGGGGGGACAAAACCCCCTCCATGTGATGGAGAGCTTGGCAGTAGCTGGCTGAGGAGCACCAACCCACGGCATTGCTGACAGAGCAGGCACTAGCCCTGGGCAGAGGCTAAGTGAAGCCGACATCAAAATATCTTGAAATGAAAACAAATTGTTCTGGGAAATCCCAAAACGCTGCTTGTGAAATTTTCTTGCAAGTGCTATTGGGTTTTATATTTTTCTGTAGTATTATCAGTCTAGCTGTGGCAGGATGGGCACAACACCCTGCTGAAATGTGTGTGTTGAGTGATGTAAGATTGGGGGAGGCCTCATCTCAGAGGGGTTTCTGAGCAACCTGGTTTTGCCACATGTGAGGAACTCTGCCCCAGAGCAGGCTGACAGGCAGCCGTGGAAAGATGGGCTCTCAATCTCTATGGCTTGGAGGGTAAAATTTAACAGGAAGGAATTAAAGGGAAAAGCAAACCCACTGCCCCAACCTGCCAGTGGGGGATGGGTCACCAGTGAGCCCTCTCTCAGTGCTGGGACAGGAAGAGATGGGCTGGATCCTGTTTGGAAAACCTCCTCTAAACCTGATGAGCTTGTGGACGAGTTTCCTCTCTCAGTTTTAGGGCAGGTTTGCTCTTTTATTGGCCATTAAATTTGAAGAAGCCCTTGAAATTTATGTGGTGTAATTTGTTCAGGCTGTCTACGCCGCTAATAGTTTTGATGCTTTAATAATGCCATGTGCCACGTTTAATCCCTCTACAAATATTTGGAGAAGATGCTTTATTTATATGGCATTTTAAATATGAATTTTTGAAGGAAAGAATGTACTGGGGAAATACGTACAAATATAATGTAATAAATGATGTGAAATTTACCCAGAGAAGAAAAGAGCAAAATACCACTCCAGCAGATTTTATTTTACTTACAGATGAATGTATAATATTTCTAAAGTACTTTCATCAGAGGCCTGCAAAGTGCATAATTGCAGAGCAGCGTCAGTCATTACGGCTGAGCCTCCCGCAGCCAAGCTGGAGAGCAGAGCTGAGCAGCCTGAGGAGAGGGAGATCCACACAACCTTTGCACAGCACAAAACAGCATCCATGGCACTGCCCCTGCGTGGGTGGGTGGCTCCCAGTGCGACTGAAGGATGGGTCAGGGTGCCCCAGTGACCTCTGGCTTGTCCCAGTCAAAGGATCCAGAGTGCTGGCAGGTCCCTGGGGACTCTCTGCTGCCTTGGGCTTTCTCTGGGCCCCTGCTGCTGGCAGGCAGCTGCACGGCTCCAGGGTTACAGTGAATTTTGTATTCCCACTGCTGTGTGGATGGGGAGGACTCTAGGGGGATCCATGAGGGAATGAAGCATCACATGGGCTGTGAGGGCACCATTCCCCTCCTGCACTGAACTGCACTGCAGGTGAGCAGCCAGCCCTGCCTGTGACCTGTACTGCAGCTCACACCTTCCTTCTGAGCATCACTGCCCCAGCCATTCCCTGTGAACTGTCCCAGCATGTCTCTTAGTGAGGTGGTTAATATTTCTTTTTAATTTCAGCTCAGGCTCTTCCCTCGTGTTCACTGCCCTGCTCTGCTGTCACAGGTGATACAGGGACTGCCAAGGTTAGGGATGAAAAAAGGATGAAACACACCACCTGAGCTGGGCTGCCATTCATGCAAATGGCATGAAATTTGGCAACCAGCTGGTTAGAAAATGAATTGGTCATGAGGCTTTTTGCAGAGAGGCTGAGCTGCACCTGTTCAGCTGCCAGCCACGCACGCTGGAGCATTAATCACTTAAATCAGCAAGAATACATTAAGCTTTAGAGTCACCATGGAGATGCTATACAGCCTTTGGCCAAAAAAAAAAGGAAGAAGCACAGAATGTTGTTTGCTATAGTAGCATAGAAGGAAATTCACGGCTGAGGAGGGATTAGGCTCTCAGTGACTTTCATGAAGATAAGTGCCTGCTGTGGCAAGTGTAGGGGAGGATACTGGTGGTAGAGGGACAGCATGAGATCTCCCATCCCAACCAGTCCTCATGTGTCACCATTACTCCTCTCCCAGACATTTATGTGAAAGCTCACTTCTGCATGGTGAGCTGTCCAGCTCCCCTCCCCATCCATCCCATGTGGGCTCCAGCCAAGTGCTAGGAGATGCCTTCTTGGGAGGAGGCTATTGGGGCACAGAGCCTGCCTGCCTGCTCAGAGCTCACCTACTGAGCACCCAGCTCAGCAGTTTCAAATTGAAGTTTATTTGAAGTTTCAAATGGATCCTTAATTCAGTCACACACTAAATCCAAATCCAGCTTAAAGCGTAAGTGGCTTTGATGCACAACCGTTGTGATTAGGCTGGATTTTCTATGGTATTTAGCTGCCTAAAGATGCAGATCACTATTTAGCCAGCTTTTGGAGGTACCTGAGACTAAATGTGCAGAAAAGATGGAAATGGGGGGGGATGATGCCTGGCATAGTGCTCCAGGGCAAGGCAGACTTTGGCTTTGTCTCCTGATGGGGGAGAAAGACTCCTGAGAGGGATTGGGCCCTCTGGCTATGTCTGTGCTCCCAAAGGGAGCCAGGCCAGGGCATGGCTGCTGCAGTCAGCCTGGTGTTTGCCCCAGTAACACCAGCCCTTGTGTGGTTTGTGCCTGGGCCAGGCAGCACTGACATATGGGCCAAGGAAGGATGCTGCTGCTGCTGTTTTTGGGGTGGCAGGAGTTGGGTTTATTCACATGGGCAGAGCAGCCTTGCTCGACCCCAGGGTCAGGACATGGCTGGGGTTCCTCAGCAGCCCTGACACCACCTCTCCAGCTCTGCCCCATCCCCGAGCTCTGCTGTGAGGCAGGATCCGTCCATACCCCCTCCCTGCCAGCCCCACAAGGGGCTTCAAGGCTGGACAAGGGCACTGGGGTCTGACCAGGGACACCTCCCCCAGCCTTATATTTTTAGCTGCCTAATTGCGAGAGCAGAATGTACTCGGCTTTGCAGCAGGATGCTCCCGCTCGGTTCCTGGCAGAGATTGATCTTGAAATGCCAATTGCTCTCCAGGGGCACCGGCTCTAATGAATTGCCACAGTTCGCGCTAGTCCCCGGCACCGGTGCTCCCTCCCCCACCTCTTCCCAGACAGCGGGGTAATGAGACAACCAGAAAAGGGATGATTTTTCCTTCCCCTAAGATGAAGATAAAAAATTTCAGGGGAGTGTGTGCCAGCACATAATTCCAAGATGGAATCCTGCAGTCTTTTCTGTGTCAGCATTCACAATGAAGGTGTGTGCTAGGAAAGGAGTTTGGTAAAACAGCCATTTACACTCATCTCCCCGAGTCTATTTGCTCATTTCAGGCTGGTTTCCAGCAGGAGGAGTTACTGAAGTCTGTGATGAGCAGAGCAGCTTGCCAGCATCCTGGGCTGTAGCGGATGCTGGAGCCTGTCTGGCTGGGAAGCTGCTCCACAGACCGTCTGCCATCCCTTCACTGCTGGGCATGGCCCCTCTGCCCACACCTCAAGCCCCTTCCCGGCTTTCTCTGACCTTGTCTGTAGAGGAAAGTTCAGGAAAAGGAGGCTGACTAATCTGAAATAGATTTGGCAAATGGCTTTAAGCCTCTCTGTGTCTTCTGCATCCAGAGCTCAGCTTCCAGTCTGCATCCAGTCTTCAGCTACCCAAGGGGCTTTCCGTGTCCCTGTGATACCTGATTTCTGTGCACTGCTGGGACCTGTTTGGCTAGAAGTCTGTAGTGGGGATCTGCAATCAAGTTAATGGGCTTTTTTGGTCTGTTGTTTGTTCTTTTTTATCCTCCCATGGCTTTCACTGGGCCCTGTGGGGTGGTTTGGCAGGGGCTGTACCAGGCAGCACCTCTGTGGGATGGCCAGGAGCTGTGACTTCTCTGTAGGGATGGGCAGGACTGTGATGTGTGGGGAACCTGGTGTGTCAGGCCACCTCTGTGCCAGGGGATGTGGTGGCCAGGCCAGGTTGGGCAGGTGCTGAGGAGAGCCCATGTGCTGAAACACAACCTAAAATGTGATGATCAGACACAGCAGGGGAGCCAGCCCTGGCATTAATGACAGAGAGGCTGTGCTGCTGCTGCTGGGCTGGAGGGGAGGGACAGCAGCCAAGCACCTCCTTAGCTGGCAGGGGATGACCCTGAAATGATGACGTCCCCTGGCAGGCTGCTCCTGTGCTTCTGCCTGCTCTGGGTCAGGGGCACAGGGGTGAGCTACTGCTGGGATCAGAGCAGGGCTGTGGGGCCATGGACAGCAGCACCAGCTTCTGAGCCCCAGGTGTGCTGCATCAGCCTGCATGGGCTTCACAGGGATACAGGCTGCATTTCTGGTCTGGTTTCGTTGGGAAGTTAAAGCCCCATTCCTCATGGGACCATGTACCTGGGCAGGGAGGTCTTTGGGCAGCAAGGTGCTGCTCCTGGAGCAGGTGACCCTCCTTGGCTCCCACAGAGGTCTAGGGGTGGCAGGAGGTCATCCTGCCTTGCCAGGGACCTGGACTAGCTGCTGTGGGATGGAGGACCATGGCAGGAGCAGGCTGGCTCTGGCAGCAAACTGGGGGTGTGGGGTGGCATGTGTGGCTGAGGGAAGGACACTCTCCTGAGGGTGCAGGTGAAAGCTTCACCTGGACTAGGAGGTGAATAAATGAAGCCCCAGTAATGAACCCAGGAAATGCTGCTGCAAGTGAGCCCCTGGCAATGCTCCAGAGTTGTCAGAGGGCTTCACCTGTGGGTGATCCTGGCCCTGTGCCTTTCTGGGGTGTCAGCCAACAGCTGGATATCACCCAGGCACCACCCCCAGCTGTGCTGAGACCCCCAGCCCCAGCAGACCCTGGGAAAATCCTGCTGTTCCCACGGGTGGGCAGAATGGGCAGGGCCCACCCATCTGCTGCCCTGGCTGCCTGCTGCTGTCTGTGGGCTGCCACGGCCCCAGCAGGGCACTACTGGGAAAGAGGATAGGGAAATCATTTCCCTTGTGCATTATTGCTTGTGGTGGGTTACAGCAAACTGTGTTGGACCTGCCTCCTATCCCAGGGATGTTTTTGAGTGGAGGGCCAGCAGCAAAGCTGCTCCTGAGCTGGGTGCCAGGCAAGGGGATGTACCTGGGAGCTGGTGGCTGCTGACCTGCCTGCTGGTGCAGCCATGGGTGCAGCACTGGGGAGCTCAGCGTGCCCAGGAGTCTTAGTGCTGAATGATGGGCATGGTGGCACCATCTCATCCAAACAAGGAATTCAAATGTATTGATGCTGCCAATAAAAGCAAGGCTGGGGGAAGACTTGGCTGCAGTGACAAGTGCTGTTCACCCAGGTTAAAGCACAAGTGCCGCATTTTTCCTGGTCTGATGATGGTGACATGCCAGTCACAGTGCCCCTGTCAGTCATCTCAGCCCCATGCTTGTGACTCAAGTGGAGCCAGGATGTGCCAGAGGCTGGTTAAGGCCATCTGGTTGGAAAGCCATCTCTCAGGACTTTGCTATTTTTTTATTTCACATTTTGTAGGTTAGTTTCTTTTTCACTTAGGCATTGGGGCAGCAGATTCCTTCTGATAGTGCAATGCTGGGGCTAGTCCAAGAGCCACACAGGGCCTTTCCTTTTTTTTTTTTTTTTATTACTTTGATAAGAAAAATGATAGCTGTGTTTCAGTTGTCACTACACTTGATAATGATAACTGTGGAGATAAGTGATTTACCAGTATCAGGGATGGAAAATGACTAATGGGACTCTAAGCACTCACTGTATTGATGGCCCTGGAGTACAGGTTGGCAGGAGGAAGGGAAAGCAGATGAAACTGCCAGCTTTTTGGCTTTGGTCCACTGGTACCTGTCATTGCTCAGTTCAAAATGTACTTGGAAAGTGGCCCAACCTGTATGCAATTTCCATACTAAACTCCCAAAGGTAGAAAACCACAGCCCAGCCAGAGTCTCTATTTGTCCTCTGCAGTGAGCTGAGATGCTTAACTTATGTTAGGAAGAAAGAAAGGGCAAATTATTTACAGAGATATGCTGGATGAGGGAGACACTCCTGAAAGGCTGCCCAGTGGTGAGAATCTCAGGCAGGGCTGGTGGTGGATGTGCAGCACGGCTGCCTCGGTGGGCAGGGAGCCACAGCTGCAGCCCCAGCCCCAGAAATTCCTGTGATGAAGCAGAAGTGCAGAGCTCTTCCTGAGCTTCCTATTTGTGGAGATGAGGTGACTCTGTCCCCTGTCTTGCATCTTAATTCCAGGGCTGGTGCTTGCAGCGTTTGGGTAATCCCAGGGTGTGAAGGGACATGGTGTGTGCTCACTCTCATTTCCCTGCCACACTGACACCCACATGAGCAGCTTCCTCTGGAAGGCCAGCCAGCCTGGGATTCTGGCCTCAGCAGTGGAGGGGGATCTCCTGTGGTGCCTGGAGAAGCTGCATCTTGTCCAGAGAGCTGAGGCCAACGTCTCCAGAGCACAGGCACTGCAGGCACGGGGCAGATTTGGCATGAGGCATTTCTCCCAGCTCTCCTCTTGAGCAGAACTGGTGCTGTGTCCTGCTGGCCCATCCAGACCTGCTCACCTCCCAAGCACATGCAGGATGCACCATCTTGCTTGGTCATGGAACCAGTGTCGTGCATCCGTGTGTGCATCCCTAACTGAGCACGTTATCCTCTTATACCTCATCTCCTCTCTTACCATACTGAACTCAGCCCCACCATGTGAATCCTCGAGCTGTTTTCCTTTTCCCCTAGTTAGTTTGTGAAGGTCTGAATGAACAATCCCCTTGGGCACAAAAGCTTCTTATGTCCTGCATGGTCATCACAGGGTGTTTAGGAAGCTCTGACCCATGGCTGTAGTCAAAGTGGTAACTACAGGGGAGAGAGCTGGCAGGCAGGCAGGGCTGAGAGCAGGGACTTCCCAACCCACTGCTCTTGACCCAGCCACAATGCTCACAAACACCAATTTCAGCAGCCTGGGAAAGCAAGCAGAGACCAGCCATGGTCCTGCTGTGTAACCATCCCCCTCACCAGCAGCTGCTGGCTGGTTTTCCTTCTTCCACCCAAAGATCCCTGTAGCTTTGGGTGTGAGTGCCCAGAGCTGACTGCTGTGAAGAGCTGGTACCCTGTGCTAGTGAAAGGATCTGCTGCATCCCATCCAAACCCAATGCTGAGCAGCTCAGCCGGGCCCCAGCAGCCAGCTGGCCACCCTTCCTGCCCAGCCCTGCTGTGCACAGCCAGCTGCAGGGGCCAGACTGCAAACCAGGCAAGGGACAGTGCCCAGGGCTCCAGGCTCAATGGCCCAGCCAGTCTGGAAGGAGGGACTGGGCTGGCAGTGCTGCTGGCACTGGCCTGAGCATGGGTGACAGCTGGCTGCTCCAAAATGTCCCAGCGCCCGCTCCTGCCTGAGCTCACAGGAAAACAAGCCAGGGCACTTGAAGTGAAGTACAGCATTTTGTGGTTGAAGCTGGAAGCATTGCCCTCACCCAGCTGAATGCAGGCCAAGTCCTGAGCCTCAAAAAAAAACGTTTTGATGGCTTTTTCATTTGCAGCTGAAGGACACGATGCCTTTTTTTATCCTGGCAGACCTTTCAGCCTTTTTCAGTGCTTCATTATTGGACAAATTTCCTCTACTCAAAAGTAATAGAAATTCAGAGAACCTGATGGCAAGACACAGGCTGTGGTCTGATGGAGCAGTGTCCATAGACAAAGGCTTCTTCCTGGCTGGGAGGGAGACTCTACACCATTGGGGCACATGTTACCCCAACCTCAGTTATTCCCAGTGTCATCCCCTCTTGTCCAGCCCAATGTATGGCATTGCTGGGTCCAAAGCAGATGGTGCAGAGGAGCACTGTGGGACTCTTCTTGGTGGCAGCCACCCTCTGCTCTCTATCCTGGCTTCTCATGGTTCCTGAACCAAAAGGGGCACCAGGGCTGAGGCCTTCAAAGCACTGCACCAACAAGGCACTAAACTTCTTAACAGGTGCCTACCTACAGTTTGGGGGTGATGAGCTTTTTGCCTTGTCCACCTCCCCCATCCCTTCCCCACGGTGGCCTCTGAGTGGGGCTGAGCATCCTCAGGCAAGACTGGCTAGGGACAGAGAGCTATCACAGCCTCCTGCAGCAGTCAGACATAAGTCTTGCTTTCTCTAGCCTATATACATATATTTAAAGACAAGTTAAGTAGATTAAACTTTAAAATCCCATTTAACTTTTTCTGCCTGAGCACAGGACCCAGTAGTTTGGCATAACTCAGTCCTGGAGGGCTTTCAGCTGCCGTTGGGGAGTGATACTAAAACACTGGATAGACCAAATTAGAGAAGGGTGCCTTGAGCATCACTGACTGAAATATTGGAAGAAACCATGACTTTCCCTCTGCGATTTCTAAGTGTAAAATGAGATGGGCTGGGCTGAATAACCTGATTGCTGTGGATGAGTTGCCTGAGTAAATAATTTGCCAGGGCCTGTCCCAGAGTTGGCAGTGCTGGCTGGTGACCCAGGTGGCCACAGTTTCTTGCTGAAAAGGTCCCCATGGCAGAGCTGTGCCTGTTGAGGTTTGTCAGTGGGTGGGCCCTGCAGGCTGAAGCCAGGTCAGTGCTGTGACCCTGACTACCTGCTGGTGATGTCCTACCCCACAAGAAGAGGGTCTGGCTATGGCAAGCTGCTCCAAATGCCTCTGTGTGTTTCCCTTAGCTTGTGCTCAGTGTGAATTCACTACCTGGTGCTGTACCAAGCATAGCCTGGGCTCCTGATTTGTATTTTGTGGGGCAAGCACAGCCCCTGGAGGTGGGAATCCATTAAGTGAGGGAGCCTCTGGCACTTACAGAGTAAGGCTGGATTTTTCTTGGTGTACCAACCATGTATAAATCCATTCCTGGGCTGTGAGTGTGTACAAGAGGAGGAAGAAACTGTCAAAGAGCTTATTTTGCTTTTTTTGCTTTTCTTGCTCCTCTGAATGCTTTTCTGTGTCATGGAAGACAACATCACACTGCCTCTCCCCATTGCAGGATCCCCATCTGTAGAACCAGGAGCTGATGCTTCCCCATTTACCTGGGGCACGGTAAGGGTAGCTCCTGATAACTGTAAAGTGCCTCGGAGACTGTGAGTGTAACAGGCAGCCCAGTAATTAGCAGTGTTATTTGATTAAAGCCTGGGGGCTGGCAGCAGGACAGTAACACTCTGCATCCCTTCATCTAGTACCTGCCCCTGAACGGAGAACTCGTGCTGGCAGCTGGTGCAGCCTTCACAGCTTTCGATGGCAGCTGGGATCCAGGCTGTGACTCAGGTATTTAGTGCCCAAACCAGGCACCCCATCAGCCTGTGATGAATCATGCAAATTCAGCCCAAATACCTCTACGAAGGTCCTACCTCAGAGCAAAGTGAATCACTCCTCTTCAATACTTACCTTTTCTTTGAAGACCTCCCTCACATCAGATCTTTTCTTCCTCCTAGATCACCTGTCTTCTAAAAAGGTAATTATAGTAGGGAAACCTTTGAAGTTGTAGCAGAGAGGCAAATATTGTTTGTATTTTTCCCCTGCCTATTAAGCACGTAGCCACATCAAAGCCCTCATTTTCTCTGCCATGGTGTTTCTAAAGAAAACCAGTTAGGAGTTACACACTGGTGAGCCAAACCATGGCCATCATAGCAAGCTGGCCTTTGGCCCCACACACTCATCCTCTCTTCCCCTCCCCAGCACCAGCCCATGGCTGAGACTGTGGAATCCTCTGTTACATGAGGCAGCAGGTTTGTGTCATTGGTGCCTGCTATTATCTGGAAGCTATTTTCTAGGAAGCTGTATTTTGGGTGCCTAAGAGCTACCCCATGCTTTCAGTGGCAAGTAACTTTTTAGTTCTTCTACAGGGAAGGAAGTGTCCAAGCAGAGCACCTGCCCTCACTCTGAATGGAAAAAAAAAAAAAAAAGAGAAAAAAGGGAGAAAAAGTCTAAGTCAGTCTCCGCAGAGGAAGGATTGTAGTTTAAGACTGTCTGGAGCCACGCTGAAATCCTTCATCCCTATCATTTTTTTGTTTTGGGGCTGTTTGCCCCCCAGCAGGGATGCTCTGGCATCTATGCTTGGCACTGGGCTTTTCCTGCTGACCATGCCCTGCTCCCCTGAAATCAGCTGGTGTTTCTGGGACAACTTTCACAAATGGACTTCTTTAAAGCACGATTTCAAAATGAATGCAAATAATTTGTACCCGCATGCTGGCTGAATTGGTAAAGGTTCAGCTGCTGGGAGGGGAGAGAAGGAATCAGGACGCTGCATGATGAGATTAACCAACAGGCAAATGGTTAATGGTTAAATAATTGCTAGTTAAATGGGGCACTGTCTTTGGGGTTACCTGCTGCAGGGAACGGGGCTGGTCACATTTCTGCAGACGTGCCAGGCTGCTGGGAAACTGGGACATGAATTATCATACCCATTTTTATCAGGTTTAGCTGTTACTCAGCATTCAGGCAGATGTTTTCCTTCTTAACCAGAAGGATGAGCTTTAAAAAAAGGGGAAGAATATCCTGTGGGATCTGGGCCTGGAAGCCTGCAGGCAGATGTGGGATTTGGGCTGAGACCCCAGCCCTGAGTTCTGGGAAGCTTTGCCAAGTTCTGGGAAATGCCTGCAGTGTCTGCCCATGAGGGTGATGCCAGGGCCAGCCCTTGGCTCCCTGCCCACAGGGTGAGATCCTTCACTTCAGGCAGACAGTGCCTGGTTTTACCAACCCAGATGCATCTGCTGGGGCTTTGGCTTTGGGTTTGGGTCACGCTCAGCCTTTTCTGCCCCTTTCCCAGGTGGAACGGTGAGGTTCGCCGATGCTGAGCACCGCGCGTGGTTCGACCCCACGCTGTGGCAGGAGGTTCTTCCCAGCGGGAAGCTCAGGTCGAGCGGGCCCATCTTCTCCGTGGATGAGGAGCGTGTCCCGTGCCACCACGATGACGTTATCTTCCAGCCCGAAACCTCCTTCCGCGTGAACACCGACTCATCGCAGCCAGAGATCCCGCTCCGCAGCATCTCTGTCATGGGCCAGGTGAGCTGGGCAGGATGGAAACTGCATCAGCACCTTCTCACCACAGCCCCAGGAGGGACAGCTGGAGATGGGGGAGCAGCGCTGCACAGGGAGATGGGGCACACCCCTGGGGCTGCAGCTTCATGGGCTGCTGCTGCTGCTGTGAATGGCCTCGACGGCTTTTTGCATCAAGCAGTTTGTTACTGCCTCCCTCCCTGCAGTGTGGGAGTGCAGGCTGTCTCGCTGTGCATGTTAGAAAAGGGCCAATATGCACGGGTCAAACCTCCAGCAAATGGCAGCTTCTCTGGCTCCCGGGGGTCGCTCCCTTCCCAGGCACGTGTCTGCAGCCCTGCTGCTCAGGGACCCTCTGGGGACACCTCCCTCCTGCCCCCGACCTTAACATGGCCTGTGGCCCAGTGATCATCTCCCAACTTTGCTTCAGCACTGCTCTTTAATTGATTGGAGGGATAATTATAGAAGGGCTGGCAGGCTGCTGTGCCTCAGCCCAGGAATCAGGGTCCCCACGAGCCCTGTCCCTTCTGGTCGGAGGAGCAGAAGATCACAGGCGCTGCAGCAGTAAACACAGGCTCCTTCCAGGAGTGGGAGATGCAGCAGGCGTTTCATAAGTTATTTATTATTTCTACTGCTGTGCTGGCTGGGATCTGCCATTTCGGGGCCAGGCATTAGGTAGCTGCTTTTTGAGTAATAGACTCAGTCGGTGCCAGGCAGGTGCAGACGAGTCTGAACAAGGCAGTGCCCCAGTGGAACTCACCCCAGGCCCACATGGCACCAGGGATGCAGAGGTGGATGCTCTTGGGTGCTCAGAATGAAGCTGGTCCTGCTGATGCTTCAGACTGCCCCAGAGCACATGATCCCCCTCAAGGGCCGCTGCTGGCTGTCCCTCAGGGCAGGGGCTGCTGCTGAGTGATGAGATGGAAGGAGAAGGTGCTTTTCATGATCATAGCCTATTTCCTAAGAACTGACCTTATGAGCTTCCCTATCCCTTTGTAGCCAGCCTCCTCTGTGCTCTGTGATGACTATTTTCACCCCAGGATCAGAGAAATCTACCTGTTATGCCAGAACGTGGAGACACTTCCTGTGGAAGGGAGTGGGTGAGGGAATCACCAGTGACTTGCCAGGATGAGGCTGGTCAGTCCAGCTCAGCCTTTACTAATGCCAAGCACATAGAAATTCTTCGCAGATAGAAGGAAAACAGCTCAGATCCAGCCCCCTTCCTCCCAGTAGTGAAAAGCTGGTAACTTGAATTCTCTGAGCCAGCAGAAATATGGAAAGCAAAAGAAGAAAAGACCCAGCCATCTCATTGTCATTGTTTTTGGTTTTAGAGAGTTTTTCTGTTGGTCCAAGGGAAAAGATGGAATGGGTGTATTGGCAATGTTTTCCTGCTGCATCACTGCCTGCAGGGGGGCTGCCCAGTGATGGCCATCAGATGTGACACCAGGTGTCCCAGCAGCACGGCTGGGTGCCTGGGACAGCACTGGGACCTGTCCTGGGATGCTCACCTGCTTTGCTGCTCTTCCCTGCACAGGAGCTGAACACCCCAGCATCCTGGGCTGGGTACCTGGGGGGCCCCTCTGCCCCACTGCAGTTCCATGGCAATGGCACTCTCCAGGTGACAGGCACTGGCTGTCCTGATAAGTCTGGCTGTGCCTGCGGGAACACCCTGGTGAGTCTCCCCTTTCCCATTTTGGAGCTCCAGTGCAGTTTGGGCCCGAGGGACTGACGCTGCCCTGCTCTCCTTTAGGATGGCCCCCGCATCTGCGGAGCCCTGCTCAGGGCCTCAGGGAGCCAGTGCCCAGAGCCAGCGTGCCAGAGCCCTTTGCAGCCCCTTGGCCACTGCTGTGGGGTGTGTGGTGAGTGTGGGACACGGCCCCATTCCTCCTCCCTGCCAAACCAGCTGTCCCACCTGCTTCCCCTGGCTCCATGGGGAAAGGGGGGTGCAGGGGGTGCTTGCTGCTGGTTGTAAGCTGCAGTTTTGCTGTATCACTGCTGCCAAGGGTCCCATCTGTGGGTCCCATGTGCAGATCCCATCGTGCCACCTTCCCAGCACATCTCTCTGAAGAGATCCTGGCTTTTGGGAGCCTGTTCTGAGTCGCAGCCCTTTGTCCCTGCTGCTGGTTTATCCTGTCAGGATGTCACAGCTCGTCAAGCTAATAGGGCTCTGCTGAGTTTATGCAACCAAAAACAGGCAGAGGAAATGCAACCTTTTCCACTGTAATGTCAGCTTCCCAACAGCCAGCTTGTTTAATTTCATTTCAAATAAAAGCATGCAGATTGACAGCATTCTCTGCAATGGGTGCTCCTCCATTAATCTGCATGAAATGTTGCTGGGGGCAATTTTTCATGCACAACTGTACCTGGATACTTGGTATCCAATATTTGGTATGTCATACCAAATTCATTAAAATGGCACCATATGTTTCTCCAACATGCTCCTAAAAGCATAAAGACTTACAGTCTTTCGGACAATTTAAAATTTCAGCAAATGCTTAATTGAATTTTTTCCAAGGAAAATATTTGTCTGCATGACTGCAGTGCAGTGGTGCAGGGAGCACAGGTGTTCCCTCCTCTCAGCCTTTCCCCTGAAGCCAGGGTAGTGCTGCTGCACCACAGCCTCTTAGCCCCAAAACCAGGGATATGAAGAGTTTCCCAGAGGGATAACTGGGAGAAAACTTTCCAGGGAAAGCTTCTCTCCAGAATATGTTGGAAAGCCAAAAGCCTTTCATCAAGCCCAGGTGACAAAGAGACCAGCAAGGGAGGTTTCTCTCTGAGCCCAGCCAGACCAGTTGCACAAGGGTACCAGAGGGTCCCCAGTGCCTGTTGTGGCAGCCAGAGCTGTGCTGCCCTGGCTGCTCTCTGCCCACACGTGGTGACAGTTTGATGTCTCTCTGTTTTCTGGCTGCAGGGGCCACCATTAACCTGGATTTCACTCCTGATTTTGACCTGCAGAAGTACCAGGACAGATTGGTCCAAGAGTTGCTGAGCCAGGTACTGAGCCTGTCAGACTGGGAGGGGCTAACGAAACCACAAGCCACTGGCCACATCTGCCGGTGACTTGATGCCTGTGGGACTGTCTGGGGTGGGCATGCAGTCCCAGCAATGCCAGGGGTGCAGCTCACTCCCCACCACCCTGCAGGGCCCACCCTCCCCGTGTGACCTCCTGGATGTGCCCGCTTGCTGTGGGAGCTGGTCCCTTGCTCCCCACCATCCCCTCAGCTCAGGGCTTGCTGACTTGCACTGGGGAAGGGTGCAGGGCTTGCTGGCAACCCTGCTCCAGAAAACAGAGGAGATCAGGTCTAGGTCCCATGGGAGCTCAGCACAGGCAGCTGGGATCATGCAAACCTGCAGCAGGGCATTCCCTGACCTCTGGCCAAGGCTGAGCTGCTTTTCCATTCCCCAGTAGGCAAGCACTGGGTGGGTGAGTGGCACTGGTCAGCTCTCAGATGCTCTGCAAAGCATCATGCTGCTGCTTGTCAGACCCAGCACGACATCCCTCCTCTTTGCCAGGGGCTGCCGGGGGAGGAGGTTGCTCTGCGTTGCACTGGGAGGTTCGATACCAGGGTATTGCTCTATTGATCCTGAGCTGAAAGCTGTCTGCCTGCCCTGCCTGCAGCCACACATCTTAATACAGCTTTTAATGGGTGTGATACACAAAATTGCTTTCTCAGCATGCTCTCCTCCATGGGGGCTCATCGTGTGCTGGGTGCTGGTCACAGCTCGGGGGAGAGGGGACATGCAAGCCTCTCCTTTGGGAAATGCAACAGCACTGCTGTGACAGGGCTGGCAGCTCTGTGGTGGGGCTCACAGGAAGGTTCAGGTGGGCCTTGCAGCTGCACTCATCGTGGCTGTCTGGAGATGTGACTCATTTGTGCCTACCCTCTCACGGGCTTGATGTGTCTCTTTGTGTTTTGGGAAGCCCAAATACGCTGGTGTGCAGATGGCCATTTCCAAGGTGCACAGAGCACAGACCTTCCTGGGCATCCCGTCCCGAAGCACCACCCCTCTCATCCAGATCGTGCTGATTGATGACAGAGCAGGAGTGCAGGCGGGCACTGCTGCCGAGCAGCTGGCAGCAGACATCATGCAGAACATAGCACAGCACGGTAAGGCCCCTGTCCTCCTCAGCAGGGCCCCTGCAGCTGCACCCAGACCCTCTGCTGGCCACAGCTTTGTATTCCCTGCCAGCAGCCCACGTCCAGTGGGGTTTGAATGTCTCTAAGGATGGAGGTTCCATATCTCTTTGCAGTCTGTCACTACAACTGACCATCTTTGCAGTAAACCAGTTTTTTAATATATAAATACTTAGATAAATATAGGTATTTAAGTGAAATGTACCATATTCAGTATCTGCCCGTTGCCTCTTTCCCTGTCGCTGAGTGCTGCTGAGAAGAGCCTGGCTCAGTGCTCCAGCTGTGGCTCACAGGGTGGGGCAGAGCAGGGTGGAAGGGTCACCTCCCCTGCCCTGGTGGCAGCTCTCCTCCTGCAGCCTGGGGTACCAGTGTGCTTCCATGCCGTGTCTGACCGTGACCAGCTTGGTGCCTGCCGGGCCCCCGGGTCCCTCTCTGCAGAGCTGCTCTGCAGCCAGAATGCTGCTTGTGCAGGCAGACCATGGGAGCTGGCAGATGCTGATGGGCACACAGGTCACAGCCAGGGGACCTGGTGGTCACTGTGTGGGTGGCAGACCCGCAGGGGCTTGTCCCCGTTGAGTCCGTCCAGCTGTGATCCCATCCCAGGGAAAGGCAATCAACCAGGCAAGCAGGAGCAGACCCAGCTGAAGGCTCCCTCTGCCATGGGTGTGGGGATGTGTTGCCCTGTACAATCCTCATCCCTGTTTTTTCCCAGGTGAAGCTCTCGGCATTTCAGGTGGCAAAATGGAAGTGGCCACTGGCAGCACAGCCAGCGGGCAAGTGGGGAGCCACCCAGTGACCAGGATCACCGCGGGGACAGTCATGGGGCTCCTCTTCAGTCTCCTGTTCCTTGGAGGGATCCTCTTTCTCTACAGAAAGGGAAAGCTGAGGTAGGGATTGGGCTTCTGCCAGCAGCAAATACTCAGGCTGGCTGTGCCTGGGAGCAGCAGCCAGCCCAGGCTGTCCTTCCAGCCTGGCACACGGTGCTGCCCGGAGCTCCCACGGAGAGGGCATGGCCTGGCAGCCTGCTACCCCCAACATTACTGTTCATACAACCACAACATGGTTTGGATTGGAAGGACCTCAAAGATCATCTAATTCAGCCCTCTGCCACAGCCAGTGACACCTTCCACTAGACCAGGCTTCTCAGAGCCCCATCCAGCCTGGCCTTGAACACTTCCAGGGACGGGACATCCACAGCTTCTCTGGGCAATCTGTGCCAGTGCCTCATCACCCTCACAGTAAATTTTTCTCCCAGTATCCAATCTAAACCTGCCCTCTGTTCGTTTAAAACTTGTCCTTGCTCCTCATGGTTTTCTGGAGGTGAGGTGGCTGAAAGGCACTTCTGTACTCTTGGACTGCTGCTTCATTCCCCTCCACGAGCAGGAGGAGCTGCCTCTTGGCAGGTGCAGTGTGCTCAGGTGGGAGCAGGGCTGCTGCAGCTCGGCTGGAGCTCTGCACAGCCCAGTCATGGTGCCTGGTGACATCTCCTGCTCCTTGGCACCACTGGTTTGCAGCCCTGCTGGGGAGGGGAGGACTGAACCTGCCAGCTGTTCAATAGAAATGCATCAAAATAATGCAAAACACTTGTCCCGCAGCTGCATTTAAAGGGAGAGACAGCATCCAAGAGCAAGTGCAGATTCTGGTGCATTGCTTGTTCACACAGCATGGAGTACGGAGTGCAGGTCCCAGGGGAGGGCTGGAGGGTGCACCTGACTGCACCACAGTTGAGAGCTAGTCAGAAATACCCCTCCTCCATCACCTTTCCCCCTCACAGCTTGGATATGGGGCCTGGCAGTGATCAGGGCATCCCAGCAGTGCTCACAGCAGGTGCTTGGGGCACCCACCTCTGCTCCTCCCACGTGCATCCTTCTTGTGAGGGGTTCTGCAGGGTTTACTGGCTGCCTGCTGAGACACTGTGCCTTGTCTCACTTACCCAGTGTGGGCAACTGGGGTTGGCTTTACACACTTCATAACCAGGGGCAGGAATTGCTTAAATTGGCATGTGCAAAGTGCACCTGTGTCTGTCAGGGGGTGCTGAGCTCCCCGGTGCTGGGGCTGCCGTGTCACTGGCTCTCAAGTCAGGCTGTTTGTTCCCTCCTGCCTCCTCCACTGGGATTTTGTCACCGTGCAGCAGTGGTCCTGGCCAGGAGCACTTGCCCTGTTGCTCGTGCTGACATGGTATTTCCTAGCAGTAAACCCATGCCTTCATTTAATTTCTAAATAAAACTCCCAGACCCATAATTGCTAGCTGATGATTTATCGTTCACTGATGCTTCTTTGGATGCTGGACAGGCCTTTGAAAGCAGCTCTGTCAGCAGCAGGAGGGAATTTTGTGTAGCTACAGGAGACAGAGCTGAACAGGAGCTGAGGGCCTGTCCCACTCCTGCTGCAGGTCCCCTTATTTCCACTGAAAGGGGCCTGGCAGAGCTTCCTCAGAGCTCCTGAGGTGACGTGTGGGGACCTGCTGCTGAGCCCACATGCAGCAGGTGCCCAGTGCAGGGGAGTGCTCAGTGACTGGGACCCTTAGGATAACAGTAAGGAAGAAAATAATACAAGTACTGATGGTGATTAAGATGACAAAATGATAATGTGATAAAAGTAATGATAAAAGTAATGATACAAGTAATGAATACTTGTTGAGATTACAGTGGGAACAGGTGTCAGCTCTGTGGCAATTCATTTAGGCCACAGGGAAGGAATGATTGCTTCAAAGTGAAGCCTGTGCTAGAGTTGTCTGCCTTTGCAAACTCCTCCCTCTAGAATGCAGGTCCCAGATCTCCAGGCTTAATGATTTTTGCTGGATACAGCTGCTTTTCCCTGGGAAAGGGTACAAATATCCCATTTCAATAACAGCCTGACATTTTGCCCCTGTATATTTTCCCATCCACCTCTCAAAGGTGCAGGGTTTCAGCTGGGGGAGCTGCAGGGATGGGAGGATGTGGATGGTGATGCCCAGCTCTTCCCCAGGTTGCCCATCCTGCGCCTGCAGGCCCAGCCCTGGAACAGACTGGAGGAGCCGGTGTCCCCTGCCCCAGCCGGTGACAAGGGCTTCGACAACCCCGTGTTCAACGTGGTGAGTCCCCCCTGCTGGGACACGGGTGCTCGGGGGCCGTGACACTCTTGGAGGCCTCGTGGGGTTGCCCTGAGAGAGGCCCTGCTTTCCCCAGGCCAGGAGGGCTTGGTGGGACATTCCCGGTCTCCCTCAGGTCACCAGGATCTCGACTGCTGCAGGGACTCAGCCGTGAGTGGGTTTTGCTAAGGGTTTTGCTTCTCTTCCCAACTGGTTGTTTTTCCTCCCTTGCTGTTGTAGGAGCCTCCAGATGCTGACCTTGGAGAGGAGACACCTAAAGATCTCCAGGTCTTCTACCTCAACCCTCTGTACGACGCGAGCGAGACAGAGGCCTGATGGTGTGGGCTCATGCTGGGGACAGACACCACTCCCTTGGGGACAACACCACCTCTCCAGCCCTCACACCCCCCCACAGTTCCTCACATCACTCCTGGTGGGATTTAAGCCAGAAGCAGATCCCACCTGAATAAAAGTGTCTGTACAGTGAAGGAAACCATGGCAAACCTTCACTGCTGGGACTCAGTCACATGGACTTGGCCTCCCTGGTGTTACTTCTGGGTTTTAAAATGTATTTTGCAGGTGTCAGTTCTTTTTAGATAGTTCAACATTGAGATTTGGGTCTCAGATGGTATCCAGAGAAGTTGGGGTCTAGCTCAGCACCCCGTGCTTTAGCCAGCACTGTGCTGGATTTGCCCCAGGGCACACACCAGGTTGAAGGAAGCATCCCTGGAAGCATGACAGAAATTCAGTGCTCAAACCCATTTTAGAATATGACCCACAGCCTTCAGGGCCTGGGCCCATTAGCTGGAAGGTTGTTTTGCTTTCCAGCAGCATGCTCAGTGCTGGGCAGCTCTGCTCAGGGTCCCCGTTCTTCCTCTCCCTCCTGCCCACTGGGAGCTGGTGAGGTGCAGTCCTGATTCCCTCCAATTCCCTCCCCAGGAAAGCTTCTGAGCTTGCTCCTTACCACTGTGCCCGGACTGATAGGTAAGAAACCCTCTTGGACCTTTGGGGATTTATTCTGTTACTCCTCAAGGTGAGAAAGTCTTCTCATGGTGGAAGGGGAAGGAAGTTTGATGGCGGGGTCCCCGGGGAGGGATGAGGCAGGACCTGAGGGCTGGGGACAGTCACACTGGCCCTTCTCTGATGAGGGTTGGGGCAGTGGCACTGAGGGGCCTTGTTAGTGCTGGCCTGTGTCAAACACCATCATCTGCCCACAATGTCAGGCACTGCATCTTTATGGAGCAGGGCTGATGGGTGAGGCAGAAATTATGGATATGTATGCAAATGGATGCAAATTCACACTCTACTGAGTGTTCAGTAGGGCTTGTTGGCATATTCCATAAGGAAGCAGCTATTTTAAGTTTATAATATTTTGTTCAAGTCTCTGGAAGACATAATCCCTTCTCAAAGGCCTGGGAATTCATCATTAGGTGCATCCAGAGCCCTGATGAAAGGTATGAAAGGTAACAGGTTCATGTGGTGGGGGGACCAGCCCTGCCCTCTGGGTGCAGGCAGGACAAAAGCACAAGGCAGGCAGGGGACAAGGCTCGTGGTTGCTGCGGTGAATTTGCAAGTGGGGCAGAGCCAGGAGGAGTCCTGTGCTCAGGGCACACGCCCCCTTGGGATTTCACCATGCACACCTCTCCTGAGGGGACTCCTCCACCAATACTGGGACAAAAAGCAGCTTGCCTGGGCAGGAGTTTCTGCTGCCTCTGTCAGGCACTTGTTGCTGGGTGAAATGGTCACAGGCCAGGTCAAAAAGCAGAGGAAGCCACCAGCCTGCAGCAGCTGCCATGGGCAATACCCAAACCCCACATCCCATAGTCCTACAACCAGTGTATCACTGTGGGGAGCAGTGGCCCAGGGACAGGACCCAAAAACTCCTGTGACATGAGCCCAGGGTAGATCCCCACCCCAAGCCCCGCTGCTGACCCCACAGGGCTGGTCAACCCTGCATGGCCAGGGCTTGGTGCAGCTCAGCAGCCGTGGTGTTACCATGGCACCTGTGAGAGCAGCTGCATCCTCCACCAGCTACATCCCTACTTGCTGCCTGTGAGGGCCTTTTTGTGTTCTTTTCCCCTTTCACATCAGTTCATTACTGGTGATTGCATCTCCTCCAGCCCACAAGCCTTCAAATACACACACACAGAGGAATTTTCTTTCTGGGGCCAGTGCAGTGCTGCACGCTGGAGGCCACTGCACAGGGCAGCCCATCACAC
The DNA here is from genome assembly GCA_013396995.1 of Dicaeum eximium. NCBI lineage: Eukaryota > Metazoa > Chordata > Aves > Passeriformes > Dicaeidae > Dicaeum > Dicaeum eximium. The sequence goes on along the minus strand of VWZP01010878.1, from coordinate 35,439 downwards.
CAGCACTGCCACAAAGGAAGGGTGACCCCCAGGGAGCCCCCACCTCAGTGAATTTCTTCCCTCCCTGGCTATTTTTGGGCCTCGCTCATTGTGAGAGTGAACTGTGATGTGGGGATGGGGAGGGGTCTCGATGGCTGCACCCCTGCAACACGTGCAGAGGGGAAAGGCAAGAGCATCCCCTGGCCACGGGCTGAGGGAGAGAAGAGAACCCACTGGCAATGAGACCACTGCACAAGATGGTGTCAGGATGGTGTTCTTCCCCTGCAAGTGGCTGAGGACATCAGCTCTGTGTCCTGCCTGGACACACAGGGATTTGAGGGTGAGCCATGTGCTTGTGGGGTCAGACACCATCCTGGGACACATCACTGACACGGAGGCAGGCAGACCACCCTGTGGCAGGAATCTCCACCTGGTCACCCCCACGTGTATGAATTTGCTGTTGGCAAAGCTTCATTTTTAAAATGCATTAGCAGCTCGAGGTCACTTACAATAGAGGCTTTAATTAATGCAGAGATCAATTTTTGTCAGTGCACGAGCAGAGCACAGTCTGTACTTTTCCTTCAGGAGCCGCGTCCGCTCGCTCGTACAGAACGCGCCGCAGGGAGGGGAGAGCTCTGCAGAAACAAAATGAAGCACCAGAGCCAGTTTGAGATGCCAGGGACCACGAGCTGCTGGAAAAACAGCTGTGTCCATGATTGTATCCATGATTGCTGCACACCAACACACAACAGCCCATGGTGCAGGCAGGGCACAGCAAAGGGGTTTGGTACATAAGTGTCTCCTGGGATCCTGCCTAAACAAGGAATTTAATTCACAGACATCTTTGGTAAGTAGCACATTAGATGGGTGGTTTGTCACTGAGGCTGTGCATGGCACATCTGGGCACCCGATGGCTTTGTTTTCCTTCTGGTCCTGAGTGTCAGGGCTCTCCTACTGTGACAGACTAATTGAACATGCATTAGTGTTAATGGCAAGATCTCAGGAGTCATTGCTTCCCAGGGTGTCAAAAGAAAAAGCAACTTGCACACTATTAATGGACACCAACTCGTAGCACAGTGCCTTCCCTTTGCACCATGCAGCCACTCACAGAAGTTGTGCAAACCCAGATTGTGGCAGAGTCCTCAAAATATTCCTGAGCCTAAAGACAGACTTGGCTCAATGAATTTATTTTTTTATATCTCTTTTAGCAGGAGGTAGCAGTGGTGGGAGGGCGTTTGGCAGGGACTGGTCTCACTGGAGCGCAGGAGCTGGCCAAGGCACTGCGGGGTGGCAGCTCAGGCCGTGTCCATCAGCATGCAGGGCTCTGCACTGCTCGTCCTCACGGGACTGCAGAGCAGGGACTGCGTAAGAAACAGCAAAGGAGGCGAGGCTGAAAAAAATCTGAGGGTTTTATCTATGAGAAAACATCAATAAACCTGCATGAACCTGTGCAGTCAGATGACAAAAGTGCTGCAGCTTATTGGGGAGCAGGGAAAATATTTGCTGCAAGGACAGGGAAGGGGCTGATTCCTTAGTCCATGTTCCTCCTCTGGCTGGAGCACAGCACTGCAGCTCCCGCTGGCTGAGCACGTCCTGCTGTCTTCTGCTCCTGTCCTCAGCTAACCCTGCCGGCAACGCTGGCCTGAGCATCAGGCACCGCTGGGATACGCTCTCGCAAACGTTTGGCTTTCCTGGGCATCCCACACCAGGCCTGCAGTTGATGCCTGGTCTCATCATCACCCCTTGTCCCCAAAAACATGTTTAGGACACCCTGCAAGCACTGAGATTGTGCTGGCACTGTGCCTTCCATCCTGTCTCCCTGACGTGGTCCTGTGCCCATGGAACCCCCTCCCCCCAAGCAGAGCCCCTCCAGCCCCCTGGGCTGCCCTGGCAGCGCCGAGCCCAGGACACGAGAGCAGCTCTCACCCTGCAGGAAGGGGCTGCCCTGCACTGGGCAAAGGTGGCAGCTCTTGAGCCCATGAGCTGCCAGGAGCCCCAAGGCTGCCATGGGGGGAATGTTAAGGGGAAGCTGAGAAGGGAGCCACATTTACAGGGGTGCAAGTAGGCAGAAGGCTGGCCAGAGCTGCTGCCACAGCAGTGGAAGGCAAGGGTTGGGCAGCTTAATGCTGATTTTTGGATTGTCCTCCTCCCTTCTGCCTGCTTCCAGACCCACTTCATCCAGAGCAGATGGTGCAAACTGGAACATGAGATGCTCCAGTAGCCTGGCATGCAAGAATGCCATGTGTCCTTTTTGTTTCAAAATAAGCTAAACTCAGCAAGATAAGGGTTTTGGTCATGATATAACACCTTCCATTCACTAACACTTCACTTAACTGCACCTCAAGGTGCAGTTCAGTTCCCACAGTCATCTCTTCCCTCAAACACTTTCCTGCTTCTCAGTGCTTTAGGCTACCAGTGCCAGCTCTCAAGGTTTTTACACATCTGTTTTCTCCCAGGGATGCCGATCTGGCGCTGTGCAGAACAAAGGTGCCTGCACCTCCAGCATTTCCACTGAAGTCCCCTCGCTGTGACTTAGCTGTGCTAAGCACTTACCCTGCAAAGATAAAGCCAGCTTTTATGCACACCCTTCTCCAGCAGATTGCACCTATTTAGGAAGCTGTTTATTCACAGCACACCTGTTCTGTAGACAGAGATGGTGGCAGGTGAGTTTAGTTCTTGGGTGGCAAGTGATACCATGATGTATTCCAAAATACTCAGCATTTTGGGGCAAAGATCTGTGCTAGAAGTGACCAATTGTTTCCAGTGAGTGGTACACCCACCACTCCAGCTTCAGGACTTGATGTCATACCTCTGAAAATGGAATGAGAGAGAAACAGACACCAAATTACCCTCATTCCTTGCCTAGCTCAATTCCTCACTTTCAGTCCTAGACTGGTAGCCTCCAGGGATAAGAAAGTGCATTGTCAGGTAATCGTTTCACCTGAATTTCTGCATTTATGAAAATTTTTCTGAGGGCTCAAGAGGACTCTTTAGGTAACTAGAATCAAGAATGAAAATCCATAAGGGAAAAGAGCCCTGCAAAAGGCTGTGGTGGAGGACTTGGGAAGGAATTCTGCTTGGCCAGACTTAAGCAGGAAAAAAAAAAAAAGAATAATGTATTCATGAGAGCAATTAATTTTTCTAGAAACATTCTCCTGCTTAAATTATAACCAAACCCTGGCACTGCTGAGTGCTATGATTTAATACCCCCATAATTAAAGACTTTGTTGTCATCCCAAGCCCTCACTGTGCAGAGAAAAATCAGCTCAAGAGCAGGAGAAATGTTTTTAAAAGTCAAAGGCTGATTAGCATGAATACTTGTGAGAAGGCTTCCAGCACACAGCCCTCAAACCTCCTGCCAGCTATCACCCCATCCCCAGGGCAGAGTGTGTGTGCACTTTCCCAAGCCAACCCATCCCAGCCTGCCCAGGTAGGTTTGGTCAGGCAAGGAATAGCAGGGTCCCAAACACCCACCTCGGCCTCTCCTGTGAAGGGCGAGACAAACCAAGAAGCAATTTAGGAACACTTGGCACTCCATAAGGGATGAGGGATGCTCACCTAGGACACCCTAGAGGAGATGCTGGCACTGTCTAGCTACAGTGGGCTCTATGGTGCTCAAATACCAGAGCATGAGGAGAGCTTAAAAAAAAAAAACCCTATATGAGGGGCTGCACTATTCACACACCAATCCTTGAAATGTTCCTAAGCCTTTCTTTGGGAGTACTGCTTTGACAAGTGAAATTTATTTATTGATTTATGATAATAAAGATGCATGAATAGACCTTGCAGCCTCCTTTACCATGCTTCAGCTCTAAGTAATGAGTCAGATAAATAATTTGAAAAGGAATTAGTAGGGCCAGCAAATCAATGAGATGACAATACTAAAACAAACTGAGGGCACAAACTTCACCACTGTATTCCACCAAAAGGACTTCCATTGCTCCTGAGCACTCATTCACCTTCAGCAATATGCACCTTTCTTGTAGTGCTTGGGTACGGAGCTCCAAAATATCTTCAGTTTATATCAAATGTCCATGTGAACAAAGTGAATTTACCACGAGACTGAAGCAAGTGTCAGTGGTAGATTATTTTCAGATGTCAAGACAGACGACTATAAACTTTAAAACCTCCCTCTTCTGCTTTATTGACAAGTAAATTGTTCAAAAATGTTCTCACAATTCAATAATTACAAAGACTTAGACTTACATTAAAAAAGTAAAAACCAGAAAACCCCCAAAGCAGTAGTGTCCAGCTCTAACTGAGCCCCTTTATCAAGAATCTGAGAAAAAGAGCAAGTACTGTCGAACACTTAACGTAACAGGATTAAATGTTGACTAGAACACTCAGTTTAAACTAAAGATAAGTGCACGTCCTATACAGTGTTTCAGAAAAGAACATTAGCCATTGGTATATCATTAGCCCATTTAAACTGAATTTTAAATAAGTGACATCCAACTGTCATAAATTGGCACAGAAGGCACACTAGTGTGACAATGACAAACTGGATATGCCAGCCACTGAATTAATTACAAGCTTTTAATGAAACATGGTCACAAATCTTTGAGTACTAAATGTATAATACATGGAAGCATGAGATTAAATATACACGCAAAACATCACCGCACGTGGGCCATCGCAAAATATACAGGAGTGTGTTGTGCATTTTTCTACATGATCAATACTTGATTAATAATCATGGGGTCTTCATGCAGGTGAGGATACAATTAATGAGAAAAGCAGCACCCCCAGTTACACATCCTTCACGTTCCACTTTGGTAACCAATGAACAGACTGATGTTTTAGTGCCATACAGTCCCTGGGGTCAGGCAGACTCCGAGGGCAATGTGTCCACAAGAAGGCTTGCTAGCTAAACAGCGTAGTGTGTCCTTACACCAAAAACCCAGGAGAAACAAGTTCTCAGGGGGAGAAAGGCAGGAACTAGGAGTAAAGTTTTTTCCACAGCAGTATTTTAAAAGCCCTGACTAATGACTGATGAGGACTAAAAGCAGGGAATGGGTAAAGAGATAACTGTCAGTAGTCCTATGTACAAGACTAAAAAGTCGGTAGAAAGATAGAAAGACAGTTACGCAGCTGTATATGTAATGGCTAAATGAATTAAAAGGCCACAGAACTATAACCAGCTTTTCTTTGACTTCCTGGTGATTCTACTGGTGTTGGAAACGACCTACAGCTTCCTACCATTCTCCTTAAGATTTAGGAAAAAAAACAGTCATGGGAAAAAGGGAAAAGTATTCATCTGAGGATGTAACTAAACCTGCTCACATTTCCTATTTAGAAGTCCAAATTCTGTCTAAAAGGATTTCCTGCTAATCAGACATTACATCATTCTATAGAAAAATAATATTCCTGATATTGTAGCAACATTATCAGTAACTCTCTCTATTTCTCTTTCACCATAAGAATAAGACTATTTACTGGTGGCCTTAAATGCTCCTATGCAATAAAACTGTGTCACAGCTGTGCAGAAAGGAATCAACCGTAACTGAGCAGTGAACAATTCTGCATAAAAAGCTCAATCGCTATTAGTAAAGAATTTTCTTCATTTCCACAGTTTGTATCTACAATCTGGATATATAATTGTTCTTGTACAACACTAGAGAGTCTGTGTCAGTCTTGGCACTAGCATTGAGACAGCTTTGCCCTGCTGTTGAACACCACGGAGCAGTGGATGACAGGAGCTGGAACGGCGAGAGCGGCGGCGTTACGCGTCACAGGTCGACTGGTCCAGTCCATCTAGCGTAAGCTGATTCCTATGAGGAGAGTTGGGACTTGGGGGACCACTTGGATTTGAGCTGTTAGATGGAGTAGAGTGTTTGGTGGAGTCTGAATCAGGCTGTTAATAAGAAACATTAAAGAATTATGTTTACTTGAAGTGAATTCTTTATACTCAAAAGCTTTCAAAGGCACTCAAAAATTAGGGTGAGCAACACCTACGAAGCAGTGTGCATTCGATTAATTCCATAGTTAAACATTCAAGCAAGTACTTTATTATCATCAACAGGCTCTAGTGCAGTCCCAAAGGTGACCTTCTGATGCAACAGGAATTATGGTAAAGTATGTGGAAATTGCTACATCTTTGGCTCCTCTCCTTCAGCCACTGCAAAGTTTTCCTGATGGAGTGCATCTATCTGTTCACTGTTGTTCAGAATTTACCAGCCTGCAATTTTTAGGCAATTTTTGTAGCCCAGGAGTAGTTTTATCTGCCCATGTAAACATATAAAAACTATGGTCAAATCATCTTCAGTTTGGTGAGGACGAAGGAAACAAGCATTTTGAACTGTTTACAAAACAGCAACAGGCCTGTGAAGTGCCTGACAAACGAGTGAAGGCTGCCAAGAATCTGGCTGGAGATCTGGAAACAGAATATACTTAGTGGGCACGTCCTACGTCAATATCTAATAAAGACTATCCACAGTTATTTCCCCAGTAAAAGATTGTTGTTGGATATTTGCCTTTGCAGGCTGGTCTCACTTAACAGGATGGCTGGCAAGTTTCCCACTATTTTGGTGTATTACAATTCTGAGCACTGCACACATTCAGAGAGAATGAAATACTGCACCAAAAAGCCCTGGTACCATTGCAGCAAGTTATTTTCAAGAAATACATACTTAGCAAATAGATTGAAAGGTAACATCCTTCAAAAATGCTGTTCAGAAGATGTTTCATGTCTTGAACAAAAATAAGATAATCTATAACAAGATTATCCTAACATGATCCAGTTCATAAAGTCAAAAGTCACGGGGGAAATAGTATAAAGCCAAAACGTGTTATTAGAGCCTCTTTCCAGTTTCAAACTACGATTTTTTTTCAATTTAAGAACTCATAAGAAATTGCAAGAGTTACCAAAAAGAGAAAACATTGTAAAAAATCCCTTTCAAATCTATCATTACTCATGCCTACAAACAACAATTACTATTAGAGCATGGAATATAATGGAGTTTGGGAAGGGTGAGCAGAGTAACTAACACAGTCCATCATAACCACCTTTGAAAACCAAGACTGTTTCAAAAATACCTGTGTTTAGAGATCCCCACTTTCATGTGCTTTTAATGGCTAACTGAAGGTTACAAAGGTAGTCAGACCACAGGTGTGATCAGAACTCTGGACTTGGCATTTGCTAAGGTGTCCAGCAAAAGTCTGGCTACACAAAAACATGCTTCAAAATTCAGAGCATAATATGGACCTGCAGTTGGTTACCAAAAAGCACTAAAAAATATCTTAATCAGGGACTTTGCTTCCCAGGAATAATTCCTAACACCTTCCTTGCACAGACAGCGCTTTAGCATAGCTTAGAAGAAAACACATGCTAAATCACAGATACAAAAATCACGTATCTTCTCTTTTTCGATTCAGGAACATCAGTTTTGTAGAGCCAGGGCATTTTAAGTTTGGTGACTACTGGCACATACTCTTATTCTTGCTAAAAGTAGTTTTAAGTATTATAAATTTGATTATTTCTCAAGTTACATGACAAAAAGTCTTCCTTAAAGCAGCACAGAAAATTACTTAACTAGTCATATTACTTTGCTATTCTATGCTAATATCCCAGAGAACATTTTTAGGAGCTTTGAGGACATTTCATCAATTAGTCAAATTTCCGTTGCCTATAAAGCTTAATCGAAGACATAACACTTCTTAAAATATCACCATAAGAAGATCTTTTCACAGCTTTGCTTTTGTGCTGGCGTATCTAACCTGTAAACATGTATTACAGGCTGGGAAAAACACTTGTGGAAAGAAAACATCTCCATAAACATCCCTATGGAGTATTTCCTTGGGAATGTAATTTATTGGAAAAAGAGAACAGTCTATGTTAACAGGATACATTTACAGGAGCTGTGTTACCTCTTTGTCAAACTCCTGGTCAGGGTCGGACATACTTCGGGAAGGCATGGCTGCTCCCACATCACTGCCACCTGCAGAGAGTAAAGGACAAAAGGCATTTTACAGCTCCTGTGGACATCACAGATTACAGCCAGAAGTGATCAGCTTGCTCCCAGCCTTACTTGACGAGGGCCATGAGATGTAGGTTTTGTTTCTCTGCTGCTGCTGCTGCCGTGACAGGTTAGCTGAAGATGGACAGGATTTTTCATCCTGGGCAGGAGGTAGGACACTCTACAGTGTAAATGAAACACCTTGTTAGCCAGCAACAACAGCTATCCAACAAGAAGTTGTTACTCATGAAAACTTTACTGTGCTTTTGAAGCTATTACAACCCAGTGTTGGTAGAAAAACTGAACTTACTTGACCACATCCACATATTTTCAGTAACAGACACAAACCCTGAGAAAGACAGAGAAAGAACTAAGCCCCATAGCAGCCACTGGAACCAGTCAGCCAGCAAACCCTCTATGAAGGGCAGGGGCTGTACTAACAGCTCTGCTTTCCTTCCTCCTCCTGCTGAAATGACAAATGCCTGACCCACACCTGGGCTGTCTGAGAAAGACAAGAGAAAGCCTGACTACCAGCTCTAGGATGGAGGGTACATACAGAACATAAAAGTGTACCTTCACGTCTTCTTCTTGTAGATTTAACACTACAATAGCTCATTAGATGCTGTATTAGTTAAATACAAAACAAAATTAATGCTGTAAAGCACTGCAAGTCGCATGCATTTTAGTTACCTCCACAGCATTAGTTTTTTCCCCTTGTTATTGCTCTATAATTGGTGATGTGCCACAAGCATACCATATTACAGTTCCTAACAGTTTGTAACTACTCCTACCCTTGCTAGGGAAGCAGAGGAGGGACAGGAAGAGGAAGAAAGCAGAAGGGAGCCTTGCAGTGAGGAATGGTCATTCTGGAGAGAGATTTCAGCAGAGATAGGGCTCATGTGATAGATGTGCTCAAAGCCTGTTGGGGGTGATACCAAGAGCAGAATGTTGAGAGGATGAGGGGAAAGGAAATTCATTCTGTTATTTTAAGACAAACAAAAAAAAGGAAGGAGGAGAGACTGATTATATACAAAACTACTAACAAGCTCCTGGCAATGATATCTGTCTTTCAGTGTCTCATTCATAAGTCAGCTAACAGTATTTCCTTGCACAGGATTTAGAAGCACTGCACAGCAGGAATGTTCACCTTTCTCAAAAGGATTTAAAGAACTCTGTACAGGGATAATACTTGAACCCATCCAGCTCATCTTCACAGCTTTTGTGAGCAAGAACAAATGCACATATGTATCCCTCCCTTATAAATGTATTTTACCAGTGGGAGATCCATGAGGACCTGCATTCCATCTCCTGGTCCCATGTGAGCTACGTGGTTGAAATTCGTTGGGTTAGAAATCATCTTTGACCTTAGCTCAGGGTCTCTAAGCATTTCCCTAAAAAAAACAAGAGTGATTTTTTAACTATTAGTATTCCCAGTCTCTGCATGTCATCATGTATATTCAGTTATTTTTTACAAATTTACAAACAAATTCTTACCGCCTTTGTTGTAACCGCTCTTCCTCGGGAACCTTAAATACAAATCTTCTTTTGCTCCTGGTTCGAAGCATTTGCTTCTTGCTATTGTCAGACGTTTCTGGTACACTGAGGCCAGCTCCTGCTGTAATAGCACAAAGCAATTTCACATACAGAGGTACGTGCTGACCCAGACACATTCGACACAAATTTCATCTAGTGCAAAGTTAACATGGTTAAAAGTAACCAGTTAGAATGAGTTCCCCATTTCTCCTCTTGTCCAGGACTCACCTGAAAACTTGTTCTTGAAATATATTAACCTTGGTGGCTCACAGTTAAGGAGGTTCAGTGTGCCATCCATGTTTAATGGTCTGATCTGTTTTGAGGAAGGAGACAGAGAATTACCTCAAGTCTAGCATACACTCTGAAGAAACACCTCATTTGAAAGTAACCCAATTAAGTTCAATATTCAAAGAAAATGACTTACCCTTCGCAGGCCAATAGTCTGGACCCATTCCATAGTGTTAACATCAAACACATCAACACCATACTCGCTGTACACTGTTACATATGAAGAATTGCAACCTGCATTGATTGAAAACAAACAGAAAACCCTAATGTCATTTCAGTAATCCAGAACTGACAAATATTTAAGCAGATTTCAACAGTTACAAGTTTTCCACTATATGCAAGACACATTTTAAAGCACATTTTCAAAGCTCCAGTTTCAAACAGATTATTTTTGTGAGAATAGATTTGCTGATGACAACTACCAGCATTATGGAAATATTTAAATTTGACCCTTTCGGTATTCTTTAAAACTTCACGTTACCATTTCATGAAATTGCAAAATGGCATCTGAAGTTTTCAGATGCATACAAATTTGCTAGGTGGTAGGAACTGAGCAGCAATGGATTACTTAATTTCAGAAGCAGCAAACTAACTATACATCTGCTGTGTGCAGAGGAGATGAGAAAGCCACCATCTGTAAGCTGGGTCATGAACTCACAATGCAGATCTGCTCTCAATTTCCTTCCTCTTTTGCTTACAATTTTCTAGCTTCAGATATTCATGTATGGGTTACTTTCATCAAGTCGACAGAAAAATGTCACAATGCTTAAAGCCCGTAACTCATTTTCTCTTTTCAACCTTTTTTTAAAAGCAAAAAAGGCATCAGCAGAGGAGTTTATTTTAGGTCAAACAAAAAGCAGAGATCTCTAGAGCTTTGTATCAACATGCTCCTGCTCATGTAAAGACTGTCTCCTGATGTAAAAAGCAGTTACTAGAAACTTAAGGGATTTAATAGAGAGAAGATGCTTCAATAAACAAAATGAAAATAACCCAGTAGGACACTAAACACATCACAGAATCTTCTTAGAAGAACTGAAGTACAGTTGTGGTGCAATTTTTAAAATTCATTAAAAGAATGCCTTGGACAGCTACCATAAAAATGTAACACAGAAGTGATTTATGGTCAAACATCTATTACATGCAGTCTTGGTTGGCTTGGATGTTCAAATCAAGAGGGAGAAGTGAGCATCAGGCACAAACACCATCTGTAGCCAAGGCTGGCACTTGCCAGTCAGAGCTGATGAGCTTGACCAAATCTCAGGTGGTTCCCAGAGCCGTGTCAGTGCCTGCACTGGGCTTGCCCACGCTCCAGCCTCCAGAGCAGCTGGCTCCAAGGCTTTGCAGCAGGCTGCACGGGAGCCAAGCAGCCCTGGGACACCCACACTGGCTCAGCACAGGACACAGCACAACCCTGATGGGCCAGCCGGGCTAACAGAGCTGGGCTGGTGCTCACCCTGCCAGGTGAGGGCACTGAATGCCCCAGACACAAATTCTCTGTTTTAGCCCAAAACCTCTCCACAACATGGTCTTTTACCAGGGCAGAATCGCTTCCACTCTGTTGGTCTCTCCTATGAAGACTGGCTGCGAGAGTTGGGGCTGTTCTCAGCCTGGGGAAGAGAAGACTCTGGGGAGACCTTACAGCACCTCCCAGTACCTAAAGAGGCTGCAATGGAGCTAGAGTGTGACTTTTTACAAGGGCATGGAGTGATACAACAGGGAGAAATGGCTTTAAACTGAGAGTGGGTTTAGACCAGATATCAGGAAGAAAGTCTTTACTGTGAGGGTGGTGAGGTACTGGAACAAGTTGCTCACAGAAGGTGAGAAGAAGCTGCTCCATTCACACTAGTGTTCAAGGTCAGGTTGGATGGAGCTTTGAGAAAATTGGTTTAGAAGGTGTCCCTACCCATGGCAGGGGAGTTGGAAGGAGGTGATCTTTAAGATCCCTTCCAACCCAAACCATTCTGTAATTTTACAACCTCCTGATGGGATAGTTAAAAAACCCACCATCACTAGTGACAGACACAAGGACTGAGGAGGGAGGACAAGTCTAATGAAAAGAGAAGTAATTCAGTTTCCTTTGGCAGCAGAAAATGTTGCTCTTTCTACAAAAACAGCCCTAGGCCAGCACCACTCAGGATTGCACATACAAGAATGTTATAAAATAGTTTACAGTAAGAACACTTCTAATAATAACAGACAAAACCATTAACTAGCAAATCTAGTTTGCTGAAATGCAGAAAACTGTAAAGCTGATTAAGGAAAAGGAAACATTAGTTTTAGCTAACAGTGTTTTAAAGTAAATTTGCCACTACATTGTTTTCTTGGGACTTTGCTTCAGACTTCTGTACAGAACTAGGTCAGAGTAAAGTAAGCAAACAATTTTAGTTCAAATCAAATACAATTAAACACATTCCTATTAGAGCCTGGCCTGATCAAACCAACATGCACCTAACTCCTTGCTGTGCTACTTAAACAAAAAAGCTATTTATTGCCTTCAATCATTCAAAAATTTTAATTACTATTTGAGCTTCAAATATAAATACCAGATTTATCATCAACTGCCTTTGACTACTGAATACTGAAAAATGCTCCACATGTGCCTCTGTTCTACCAAGCTGATAACCAATGCTCCTGAAACAAGCAGAGTGGTTCAAATATTACCCTCCACCTATACTATTTTTTGTCCCCCTAAAATTAAAAACAAAAGGAGAAAGATTTTATCTTTCATTATCTTTATGAACCTTTAGACTTGCAGTTACATTTCTTCTTCAACTTTCTACTGTATTTTAAGTACAGTACACAGAAGACCCCCTACAGGCAACTGGACATTTATGCTCTCTAGGTGAACAAAAATCTTTATAGAATTTCACAGACAGGTAGTCTTGCACTGTCCTGCAACCAGGACTGCTCTCTGTAAAAACTATTTTGCATTTCACTATTTATTATTCTGTGTCCTGTAATAAGACAGAGCATTTCTTGCAGCATCCAGGATCTCCAAGTCCAAAACTACCACCAGGAAGAACCATGTGTTTGATATCTCATCAAAACTGAAACCTGATATTCAAAGACAAACTAAAGCAAAATTGAATACAATGCTGAGTATTTTTTGACAAGTAAAGCAGCAACAGGGATATGGCAACAGAAAAACATATACATACTACAGGCAACAGGAGTTGCAGGCCACATTAGTTCCTGCATGCGTGACCTTCGACCTTGCGAATCGACGTAAACTCCCATATGGCTGAAGCAAAGCAGGTATTCCTCATTACTGAGCTCCACAGCACAAAGGGCATCAAAAGACTGCTGTGAGAGGAAGATAAGCGAGGGGTCATTAGGATTTACCAGGTTTATAGATTGTCCATCTCCCTGGATGGTCAACAGAGAGAACCCAGACTGGTAGCCAACACAGAGCTTGTCCTTGAACACTGTCATCCACTGTACAATTCCTGGAGCCTGAATTTCACTGAATTTTTTGTGGAAAGGTTTAGTTCTGTGAATTTCATAGCAAAAAACCTGTCGTTTGACAGCCACAAACAAACAAGTAGAAGAACTCTTCTTTAGTGTTCCAGTTGTAATCAATTGGCAGCCTTTAGTTTCTGCAAGCTTAATGTCAAAGTTCCCTTCTGACCCATCCAGAGAGGCCCAGGGGTACAGGTGGACGTGATGGTTCCGACCACAGATGAGGATGATGATTTTTTCTTTGGGAGCAAGCTCTATCTGGTACACCTTCTTGCAGTCAGCAGCTCGGACTATCACTGCAAAGGAAACAAGAGCTGCCATAAGTTAAACAGGAAAATCACCAGGCCTGGAAACACTGCAGTGCTACATAGTGATGCCTGAAAATTAATCTAAACACAGATATGTACCAGGTGAGAAAGAGCACTTATTGCACATGTTTGAGTCTCTGTTATTAATTCCCAGAGCAAACAATGAAACAAAGCATTCCTGTAACCCTCTCTATTGATAAAAAATCCAAAAAACACTTTGTGGGAATCGCTGCTTAACATGTAGGATAAACTGAGAAAATTTTTTATATAATTGTATCTGTACCATCTGTACAGTGAAAGATGCTGTATCTTCAGAAGTGGGTCCCACCTCCAGGAAAACATCAGCATCTTCAGTAAATTTTGGAGGAAGTCCACATTAGCAGAATACAAAGACAAGAAATACATAGTATTTAATCCTGATAAGTGAGGAGACACAATGTACTGTTGGCAGATCTCTCAGCCAGATATAAAAGCAGTACAGTAAGGGGGTGTAAAACACATATATGGAAAGGCAGAAAAATGCTGTGTGTGATGGGGAAAGGATAAGAAGGAATGAGCTGAGGCAGGAAGAGAGGCTCAGGACAGGCAGCAGGAAAACTCTTCTCAGAACAAGGACTAGTCAGGCTACCCACGGAGAGTTTTCCTGTTTGATGCATTTTTTTTAAAGCACAGTTAGAGACAGATAAGGGGGTTAGGTACAATGTGTGCTCTTGGCTCTTGGGGATCTTGGCTACACAAAAACTTGCAAGAATGCAGTGAGTATTTAATGGGATACAAACAGAAGAGCAATTCTAAACTAGAAAACTTAATAAGCATAAACCAATTAAATTGTAACTTTAAATTTTCTGCTAGCTAAATGCATTCAAAATATTTGTGAATTGTAGTAAAAAAAAAAAAAAGAACTCTTCATTGGAAATTCTTTGCCTTTTTTCAGTAACAGTTGAGCAATGCAGCCAAAGTCACCAAATTCTCTAAACTTGGCAATAAGACTTTAGCTGTTTAAATCACAAAGTGCTGTTGTGGTGTACCCTCACCTGCATAAATAGATGCAATGTCTGAAGAAATCCTCTATGAAATAACTGGCTTTTCCACAGAGAAATGGTTTTCTTCCTAGCTCCAGCTCCAGCTTATTTGTCAAGAATTAAGCAATATTCTAACCAAAGACCTTTGCTATAAACAGCTGGCAGTTAATTAACACTAAAAATTACAACCGCCATATAATGAAAAACAGATTATGATTTATAAAAATGCTATTAACATACCAAACTGGCCATAGAAAACTCCTGCTAAACATCTCTTAACTTAAAACCAAAATCGATAATTAATTTTCACATTTATGTATGACACGGTGATGCAGATAATTGTTCCTTTAGGAAATGACCTTTCAAATTAAATTTACAACTTTTTTTATGCAAGAAGCTGTACTGGAATTCCTGGAATTATTTGCATCTCAAGTCATGTTTATATCTAACTACTTAAAGAACAGTGACCACTGCAAGTTTACTCAAAGGAATGGCATTCATTACTGCTAACAAGAATTCCAAATATCTGCTGTCTCCATGTATAAAGCAGTTTCTCCTGGAATTGGGCAACGTCTTATCCTAAAGAAGAAAAATTTTCTTTTGACCCAAAACCGCATCCCTGATATAATTTGATTTTGGAAGTCAAGTAAGTCTTTAGAAACTGCTTTATTTCACATTGAAATGCAAGCTTTAGCATGAGTAAAATCCAACTTTTAAGTAGTTGGATTTACTACTAAATTACAAACTAAATTACACAGAAAAAGGAATTGAGAAAGTCACAGGTCTTAAAGAGAATGTGAGTGGTTGTCAAATTTCCAGAAGAAACAGACAAGACATGGAGGCTTTAAAGGGAAGTCTACACACTTTGTGTGTCCTGTGCATGCTCTGTGTGCTGCAGGATTTTGCTACCTGCTGTGGGAACACAGCTAAGGTGAGAATGTGTCAGAATATGCCCAGTAACTCATCCCTTTAATTTCAGCCAGTCACCTGAATGTAACGATAATGACCGAATTACTGCTTGTATCTCACATTCACTTTTCCTTCTCATCAATTAACTGAGTGCTTAATACTTACTATACATGAAAGGCTGTTGGGCAACCTATATTAGAGCAGCACTAAAAGTTATGGAGCTCATTATTTTGTATGTAATTACTGCATGCATTATGGCCTAACTTACCGTCACGGGTCACCTCTATCACATACAGTCCTTCTTCTGAACCAATTGCTATTCTATCTCGATCTAAACCAAGAGGGAAGAAAAGGTCATTAATTCAGCTACGCCTGGTCTTATCTTTAAAACATGCTGTTTGTTTTGAACAGCTGAAAAAATTTCTGCACAAACAGGTTTTCACCAGCAAATCAATTTTGCTTGAGTTCACAGTCTGTCAAAAGCATGTTAAGTACTATATTGCTAAAACAACCTGCTGAACAACTCAACAGTATTATTTACTCCAAGTGGATGAAGAAACCTGAATATCAATGCAAAATTAGCATTTTTTGCCCATTATTAAATTCCTGTGAAGGAATTCAGCTGAGGAATTTATTTTAAGGTGTCAATGCTCTCATTATAAAAGCCCATCTAAAAGTTCCAACAACCTTCATACACTGATAAAAGTTAAAACAAACATACCTACAATAGCAGCAGCTAAACTTGCTTTAATAAGAGGCAGTGTACTGTCATAGGCTTCTTGTGGAATATGCACAACCTGGTTCCTCAGCCTGTTTTTGTCCAGGATAGACTTCAACCCTTCAAGGATTCCAACCCACTTTCTCTTTTCATTCTCATTTTCTGTCAGGATCAGTAGAGAACAAGACTTTGAAGGCAAACCTAAGAGAGAAGCTGTCACCTTTAAACAAACAGAGACAGTGAAATTAGTTAGAGTAATAAAAGCCCTTTTTATCACACAGACCTGTGAAAATAAACGACACTTTCTCATGACAATGAAATTATATACCCAAGGGGCATACACAACACAGCTAATACAGCCACAGTGCTTCAAAAAAACTACCAAAAAGCAACCACTGCACAAGCCACAGTGGCTTCACTTAGAAGTATTCAACCTTGCTTAAATATTCTGAATCCTAAAATATGGGCAGGGAATGGTACAATAATCAATACATGGCAGTAAAAGGCTCCTTCCTGCTCTGAACCATTGTTTGTCCTGATCCCTCCCTCCCACCCACCCATAACTTACTGAGAGTGACACACATGCTTTGTGACCTAGATGTATTTAAACCCAAAGGCATTGCTATCACCAGTTCTAGATTTTGATATTATTATCTAATTTTCTAAATATTTGTCCTGGGGAAGAGCACATCATATCTGCATCCAAAGCTCTGGAGGAAAGCAATACTTGAGACTGAAGTACTGCATTCTCTCACGTCTCTGTGTTAGGAGAAAATCACTATGGCTTCACTTAATTTTCAGTTAAATCATCCCATAGATCTCAAAGCAAAATGTACTCTAAATAGAAAAACTATCCAGGAACTACTGTTGCCTGAAAAATGCATGCAGTAATTCTCAATATTTTGGTTTTTTGGTACTGCATGAATTTTTTTGTATTTTGCTACTGCATGAAGAGACTGAAGGGTTTATGGTATCATAGGAACTATACTTTCAGCCACAGAAAAACAGGCCAACAGCCAGGATCAGTCCTCACCACAGACTCTAAGTAACAACAGTTAAATAGAAAAAAAGCAACAAAAGGTGTAAAAGTGCAAATCTGAAGGCTGTAACATGGAATATCAGACCTTCAGCCTACATGCCCTTTTAAGAAAATCATTTTAAGGATGGATGTTGTGGTCTTGCAACACACACACACACACACACACATATACACACACACACTCATTTCCTGGAAGAGTGAATGAAACAGTAACACTCATCTTGAAGATAAAATTATCTGAAAGTAAACTTGGGACAACAGGATGTCAAAGACAGAAATTCAGAAGATGAAGATGGAGGTGAAGGGAGGTAGGGAAAGAACTGAGTAGTTGCAATTGGTGATAGTTCTTACTACTCTGCATAAAGGTTTGTTCCTCTCTGAACTGTAACTCAGCATTAATATTTTAAAGACAGATGGAGACATAATGGATGATATGTTTAGAAAACAAAACAAAACCAGATTCCTGCAATGGTTTTCCCTTTTGAAGTACAACCATGTTACTCCTCAATCTTTTGAAACTGGCAACTTACATATAGCCAAATGCAAGAAAAAAAAAGCGAGCAGTTGGTCATAATATATATTGCATTATTAATCATACAAAAATCCATTATTTGCTACAAAACTCAAGGCTTCTTAACTAGAACTGCTGAGCTGTGGAAGCACTCCACTACAGCCAACTCTTACACTATTACTAAAAATGTGTATCAATGGCAGCACATAGGACTGCAGTGTCTGAATGTCAGCATGGCCTAACATCCAGCTTTAAAAACTGGTCACCAGGGAGAAATGTTTAAATCTGAGACAAATTCTTACTCTTCTTGAATTCATGGGGGGGTCAGAGGTGGGAACATTTCAGTGTTTGGCAGCATTCTGCTGGTAGAATCTCCGGAAGAAATGAAAATCTGTCTTTCACAGGCCACCAATATCATCATGTGTTATGTGCAATGACACATACAGAAGAAGGACCACATTTTTACACAGATGATGTGAATTAACAGTTTGAACTGTTCTGTACAAGCTACTCTATGTGACTGTGTCAATGAAATGCAGATCTAGAACTAAATGAAATTGAGATGAGACCCTCCCAGTCAGGTTTAGTGGTCTCCAGTTTTAGAAATTCCTGCTTTTGAAGGAGGACATAGAACTGAGAAAAGATGTGTAATTCAGCAGCTTCTCTAGGCCCCTACCTAAATGGATATATTCACACATCAAGCTTCCAGTTAATTCATCACATCTCTTTAGCAGAGGATAATCTGATCAAACCATGGAGATATTTGGTCATGTATATCCACACAAGTTTTTTTTCACAGGGATATTTGACAAAAATTATTTTTATTATTTAGATACCATTTCAGTTAAAAACTGCAGGCAGAAATTAGAGCAGCAAGTCAGGCAGGCTGAACTGTATGGATGCCTTGTTCTTAAATGAATGAACCATCATTCTGCACAGCATATTTTCTCTCCTCAGAAGTCCTTTCCTACAGTATTCCGTGTTTGCTAATTTAAGAAGAGAGGAGGCAGATGGGAACTAAAAACCCAAAAACCAAAATACAAACACGACAAAACTTAATGTAAAGGCAGTAGTAAACCAAAGTATGAAGATTCACTGCAGAAAATATTTTTACAAAAAAGCAGAAAAGCGGAGACAGACAAGTAGCAAAGACAATTCCCAAGTAAAGTCCTGAAGGACCAAATTATATGAATGACAATTAAATGACAGCTCTTTGCTTTCCATGTTTTCCTGACTTGATTCTAAATGGATGAAGATCAGAGATGCTGGAAACAATGAGTTTCTGTATTCAAATGTAAGTGACTATAGATACTGGCTACTAATGTATTCCTTTCTAAATTTTAGAATTCCAGATTTAATATGATTCACACAAAACATAAGAATTAAGCTCCTGTTGTAAAAATACAGCATTCAGCTAGAACATACACTAAAGGGGATATTATAGCTCAGCTAATTATTTTCTCTCTTTTTTTTTTTTTCTCCTATACTTAAATATGAAATTAAGGAAACTAGATCAGTTTCAGAATATTCTATTACAGCATTGGTTCCTAAAGCAAGGGTCCAAAGCTAAGCAAGAAAAAACAGAATCTGGTAATGCTTATGGAAAAAGAGAGCAAATATACTGAATTATAATCAGGAAAATTTAAAAAGTGCCGAACTTTATATACAAGGAAGCAGCTGAAGGAGAACTTTGTTCTTTACAGTTTCATTAAAAGAGAAGCACCATATTGTTCTCCTACATATGTCAGCAGCCCTTGTAAATTCTTCTAAATAACTTAATCAACATTAGATAGGGACAGCATATGCCACTATCAAAACCAAACACTGGTATTGAACTGGTATTTTCTGTCAGAGTCAGCTGCTGGCCATACCCTGAATATGCAAGGGATGTCTTTCCGAGTTGCGTGTATTACATCCGACGCTAGGACAGAGCTCACACAAAAATCTTCATCTCTGGTGAGAAAAGAGAACAAGAGCATCACATACAAGCACACACTAGGATTATTCAGCAAAATTTAATTGGTATCACCACTGTTTCAATAGGCTGCAATCTCCTAACACTGCACAGAGGTCACAACTGCTTTGTTATGCTCTAACCATCCTTGACCCAAACATCTCACAAGCCTCAGTTATGTCTCTACAGCATCTGGTACGTGTACCTCAGTCCACCTGAAGTCAAGTGGGGTGGCTTTGTGTAGTTTTGGTGTCCCAACCACACCTATTCTACAATCAGAAGCAAGAATATTGCTCTTCCAGCCCAGCAGACACATTAGAAATGAATAATTCATACCTCAATGTGTAGCAAGAGAGGGGCCTTTGGAAAAAAAGAAAAATCACATAAAAAGCTCTTGGCAACATAATTATAGTTTGTGGGTTTCAAATAAGGGTTTTCAAAACAGCTGGATTTTATTCTCTATTACAGTAAAATAAACAGACATCAGAACAACTTTTGCATTTCAGAGTGCTCCACCCCAGAAGACTTGTCTACAGTAGCCTTTTAAAACTGAATTTGACCAAGTTGATCACCATAATTGCCAATTTTAGTGCAAAGATGACACTAATGTCTGAAACTTGCCCATGCTAGAATTCACAGCTGTGGTGGTTAGCATCTATTAAAAACAGCTAAGAACCCTCAGATGACAGCCTCAAAGGGGCAGCTACAATAAGCAGATAAAGCATGGGACAGTTGGTATATGGTATCTGGCTGAGTTGCTTCAAGCAATGTACTGATGTGAATGCTGCTATTTGCAATAGTTCCACGTTCCTACTCCTGCTGCCAGCATGTCAGAGAGCTGACACTGGCAGCTCCCAGTGAGTGTGAGAACAGCACAGCAGTACTGCTGTAACCCCACAGTACTACTGTCTGGAGAAAACATAAACCAAGGTGCTTGTGAATGCTAACTTTATATTCAACACAGGTACAAAGGTACTGTAACATTAGAAGGTATTACTTTCCTGACATTTCCATAAATTGAAATTAAAAAAACTTCCTTGGTTATTCTGATCAACGTAAGTCTCAGATATTTGGTAGACTTGGTCGACTTGGTAGTGTTCATTGGTTCAGATGGTTCCCCATGAAATAATAACTCCTGTTAAAAGGCAGGGTCAGAGCCATTTGCAGTGTAAATTAATTAGTTTATTAGGTGATTTTCTGCAGACTACTTCAATATTTCTAACATTCCTGAACTTACAGGCTACGGGATGATCCGTGACTCAATGTTGAGGTCAGAGTATATGGGAAAAGCAATCTACCAACATACACTTGCTTTTTACAGGTGCATGTGGAATTCTAGGAAGAAGCATACTAATGCTGTAAATACTGGTGATTGCAGTGTGAGTGTCTAAGTAATTTCTTGTTGAGCCAACTTCATCAGCCTAAACTCAGCTGCAGTTTATGTACAGAATACATGAATCTTCTTAGGCCAGAGCTCTCAAAACTTTATGATTTCTTGTGTACTAGGAATAAACACCCCTGTTAAGAAAAAAGTAGAGAGGATTTCTACTCTGCTGTAACAATACAAACCTGAGATCCAAGACTTGACTTGCCACAACTCCAGGCTGGGTGGATTTTCCTTCAGGCACATCATATAAGAACAGCTTACAGTCACAGACAACTGCATAAGCCCTCTGCCACCCTTTCTTAACTCCTGTAGGCTTTGGGACCTGCAGGTAAATAATTGATTGCTTATTACATGTAAGCACATGTAGAAGACACAGAGAGCAGGACATTTAGAAAAGCTTATACTTAGATCAATGGAATTAGAGCACATTCTACTTGTCCTTCAAAATAGGATATTAAAAAAATCAAGTAATCAAGCAAGCATTTTTTCCTCTTTTAAGTTCAACCATTCCTTATTACAGTATTAAGACTTGTATAAAGATACTAGGCTTGGCTATTCCACCAATGCCAAAATAGCAGGACAGTTTTCCTTTTATATTATGCTTGCATCAAAAATGACAGAAATTCTTTCTTAAACCATTCTTTTTTTTCCCCCGCTGCTTATGAACATTGTATCTACTAATCTACTGACCTTCAGCTCTTGTAGTAAAACCGACTGTTTCTCCCACATCTAAAGCAATGAAGGTTGAATAAGTTACATAGATGGCACACAAAGCCTTAAGGCTTTAGCACTATTTAGGAGATGTGTTTAAACATACTTAGAGGTTCCAAGCTGTAGAGCTGTAAGTGAAGTTAAATATTCTTCTCTTGTCCAAGAAGAAAAGACTGTTACCTTGACATAACCTTTGTAGGCTGTTCCTATTCCTCTTTGCACATCTACTCCAAGAGGCCTTTTGGCTTGTTCAGGGGGTATAGGGCAGACCTGAGGTGCACTATCCTTGCAGGAAACATGGCATGCAAATGAACACACTAAGTACAAAAGAGAAAATTTACAGTGAAATACGTGTATGAGTCAATCATAACAGGTGATTAACATAGTCTCACTCAGCAAATTAATTATTCACACTGAAACTGCCAGTCAAATATTGCAATAGCTCACTATGCTGAAGGAGTGAACACACCTAGATATTGTATGAGACTCTCCAAAGTGCTTTTATTTCTTCTTTTTAGTCTATTACATTCATAAAGGGCAGGAACTGAGTCCATATTTCAAGGAAAATGAGTTGGGCAGCCTTGCTGATGTTAAGCATCAACTAATCCAGTCACGGAAGAGAAACAGTATTAATAAAGGAGGAATAAAAATGACAGGGTTGTGCTAACAGGTGTTTAATTTGATCCATGTATGCAAGAACACTGCAAAGACAAAGTAAAACTAAACTGATCAAAAAAACAGTTGAAACACAAGACATAGACATAAATAAAGCATAAATAAAGTAGAAACCAGGAACAAGGATTGAAATACTGCATGATGAAAGAGCCATATATATCTATTGCCCAGAGTTCAAGTAAGTTCAAATAAGGAGCAAACTAGCACTGCATGCTTTCTTACCATTTGCACCACTTTGTGCTGCACCAGCAAGGGACAGAGGGCTCTAGGTCTTGTCTACAGAGCACTTCACACAGAAGCAGTACACAGAAAAAACTCAAAACACCACTCTCATGCCACTTCACATGAGACAGACTACAAGAACTGTGGAATCAGTTCATGTCTTCTATCAAGGCATCTGACCCACAGCTTAGGGGCCAGACCTTTCCACAGAGGTTTTGTTTTGTTTGTCCCAGCTACCCTGTTTCTACCAGTAGGCTTGGGAAGGCAGGAAGAGAGGGACACGACACTCTGATCTGTCCTGTGTTTCCTCCTAACCATATTCTCAGAAGTGGGAACCTGGTAGATATCCCTAGGTACATCTCGTTCTGTAATTATGAAAAGGCAAAGGACTACAAAAAACCTGGAAACAGCCTGCTTCTGCTACAGCCACAGACATGGCAACAAACCTCCTCCTCATGATGCCTAAGGGAAGAGACAGCAGAGGGGGCAGCCAGAGCAGGTTGCCTGGCTTGTTCTTTGAGCTACTGTCTGCTCCCAGCAGGGCAGGGGTTACCAGATAGTCATACACACGAAGTACTGTAGGTACTCCTCAATATCAGGTAATAAATTCAGCTCTTTGAGGAGGCATCATGATTATTTGGGACTGTGGATATCAAGGTACACCACTTACAGAATAGGGAACATCCACAGGATAGAGTCAGCTCCAGTCTTCTGAAAGTGTAGCTGTATTTTACCATAGTCTCCAGGATTAGAAAGAGGAGGAATTGGGAAATGCAAGTGATTGAGAGGGGAACGTTTGGCAAAGTTTTCTTCTATTGGAGTCATCTCTATTTTTATATCAATGTGATTTTAGTTTTTTCTGTAGCAATCAAGAACTGTTGTAGATTAGGCAAAATGGAAAACTAACGAGCAGAGCTTAATCAAAATACACAAGACAAAAGAAGACTGAAGCCGACAGCTACACTAAAGGAAAAAGACAGTTTCAAGCTTGCAAGAAGAGATGCAAAACAAGAGCTCAGAACTGTCAGCAACAGGAGACAAAAGGCAGCCCCAGGGCAAGTGCTGGCAGAGTGATAGGTCCTCCTGGGGAAGAACTGCCACCAGAAGATCTGCCAGGAAAAAAGCCCTGAAGGGCAGATGAGGCAATCTACATGTGATACTGAGGTGTCAGTGCAGAGGCTGCCACTAGCAAGAACTAAGCTGGGCACAAAAATAAAGTTATTTACACTGTAGTATGTATACTACACGGATTTGTGGCCTATTTAACTGAGCTCATGTGTTAACTGAACTTATAATATATAATCATATCTTGATTATATAATAATCAATATACAATAATAACCAATATACAGTAAGTATTGTAAAATAAAAATACCTCCATATACTTCAACCTGGAATTCAGTAGTGATACATGCATCAGAGAAAGCATTTTAAATA
Source organism: Dicaeum eximium (assembly GCA_013396995.1). Classification (NCBI taxonomy): domain Eukaryota; kingdom Metazoa; phylum Chordata; class Aves; order Passeriformes; family Dicaeidae; genus Dicaeum; species Dicaeum eximium. Next base: position 11,332 of record VWZP01010878.1, on the reverse strand, counting down.
AAACTAATGGACAGCAAGACAGGCTACAGGCCAAATAATAGAGCAAACTGTCCTCCTAACATACGGGGTTTATGACCAGAATAGCATAAAATAGACAGATTCATGTCACCAGATCGTTCCTGCAGTTTCCTCTGGTACAACAAAAGAAACCAGTCCTGTATTCCCTACTCCCTCCCTTGCACTATAACAGCACTAATGGTAGTAGAATTAATTAACAATATGTGAGGAAACCATACTACATCATACGTCATCATTCTTCTAAAGAGACTTCAGCAATATTCTGTGATGCAAGAGAAAGGAAAACCATCCAGTGGCAGCCACCCCTCTCTTTCATTCCCTCCCCAAAGAAATGGTTGTCTTAAAATACATTGGGATACTTTTTTGGGGGCTTGCTGAAAATTTACAAAAAGTTTCACCAACTCACCGTCACAGGCATAACCTTGTCGAACTAATCCCACCATAAGAGAGGTGCAATGACTACACTGAGTGGGGCTTGTGAACGACTTGATATTGAGCTGGTGAGCTTTAGGCTGAAAGATACATTCAGGATAAAAAATATTTCATTTTCTGGACTTAGGTAATGCAAGCACCTCCCTCCACCACCCTCCAGTGTATCAGTGTGTACATTATGAAGCCTGGGCTTCTTTTATGTAAGTGCATTTTGTAGCAGGTGCTGCAAGACAACAGTAACAGTTTTATTTCCAACTCCAAAAGACACTCAAACACAAAACTACAACCATATTTTGTCATCCCTTCCAACAAAACAAAACCCACTGATATGCATATGGAAACATTTGATTAAAAACACAGACCTAACGAAAACACACACATGACAAACCCAAACAGGACAAGAAAACACAGAGGGCTAATTTATAAATGATATTTTTTTCCTTTGTTCTTTAGAATAAGGTTAGCACAGTCCCCCTACCTTTGGTACAGCTAGAGAAATGGACTGAATGGTGGGGGAAGGAGCAGCAGGCATCCTCTGAAGCCGAATTGGTTCCTGAATCACAAGAAACTGTAATTGAGCAAAATAAGGCTTCAAGAATTTGTTTCAAGATTGGGGTGGCAAAGCTTATGCTCTGATTTTTGTTTTCCTTTTTTGAAAAATATAAAAAATTTAATCATCGTAAACATTGCTATTCTGATTTAATAGAAACAGATTGTGTTTTAAAGCACTCACAGGAAAGCCTGCACACTAACAAACAAGCAGCAATACAGAAAACATGAAAATGAGGTACATAACATACACAAAGCCAGCGAAAAGGTTTCATTTGCAACTGTCCTCAAAGCAGGTGCAATTAACACTGAGACATTGCAAACACGCAGCATTCAACCCTGCTTCTTCATAATGAATGCTGCAGTGTGTATTTATCATGACCAAGACAGAGAGACTTTCTGGTGAATTACTCTTCAGGGTAAAATAATGGGTCTCTTACTTCTTGTTGCTGCTCTGCAGTTACAACTGAAGTAGATGGTGAAACTTCTGACTTGGGACCCTGCATTTCCTGCTCACTAATAGAGCTGGTCTGCAAAAGTGACAGCAAACATGATAGATTAGATACCACATATCTGATGGAGTGTCCTCATGTCAACAAAATGGAAACAGGACCCAGTGCTGATTTCTATATGAAGTACACATACATTTAACATCCACTCTGAAAAAAGATCTTTCCTCAAAACAAACCCTGACACCTGATGGAAAAGCTGGAAGTACTGAAATACAAAATTTCATCGTAGACAGCATAAATGCTCTAACAGTTGTATTCTCCCAGCAAGGCTGGGTCTAATCTCTTGCTTGCAGGTATGGAATGATGTTTGAGTAGCCTAGCAATCATCCCTAAAATAGCTGATTTCTCATGGTAGCTTACTACACGAGGATTTTTCTAGCATACAGAAGCCAGCAAGTCTGCCACAAGAAAAAAACCAAAAGTAGTAATACTGAATCTTTAAAAAAGTTGTTTAAGAATGATTGGCCTCTGTCATTAAAAGAATCATGTCCACTTAATCAGAGTGTCTTGTATTTCACTAACATTTAAAGCTAGCATCCATTACAAGCCATCTATTAATTTCACATTTAAATTAGCAACTACTAATTGCCAGCACAAGGGGGAAGTATGCTACAATTGCAGAGCTAAAGCAGCTGGGTGTGGAAGTAGGATTCTGTATTACTGTACTCTCAGGACATCATGAAAACTGTGATTAACAAACATGAGATTAGACTTCACATCAATGATGTAATTAGCACTAAAGGCAACAACTAATGAATCACTCACTTCCCAGCCAGTTTAGACAGGAAGACATCTCCAGTTCGCTCACTAAATTTGTTCAGATACTTGTTATTTTTGTTTCATTCCAAATTAATTGGAAGGGCTGGGCCATTTAAGATCAAATTGCACTGTTACGTAACATGAACAATTTCAAAATACTGTGTGATTCAGCTTTAGATATATAGATAGTCAAACTATAAAACAGTAAGCCTTGAAGAGGTTTAGTGGATTAAGTTACAGAGAAATTAAGGAAGCAAAATATCTAGTTTTAGAGGGCCATTCTTACTAAGACAGGTCACAACAAAATAAGGACACAAAAACTTACTTCTTCCCAAAAGGCTAGCAGAGAAGATGTAGACGAAGAAGAAACAGAATCCTTTGTTGTAACAGATATGAGGGATAAAAATGATCGCTTATCACCCACAGGAAAACTTCAGATAGAATATTAGTTGACTAGCTAAATAAAATATTTTATATGGCCAAATGAAACTCATTCAAACTAAATTAACCCCAAAGCAGATGATATAAAATATCTTTAGAAGTACATGTGAAAAAAAAATAATGTAAGTTATTAAGCACAGTATCAGCAATTTTAATGGAATTCATCAGAAAATGCCACCTGCATTTCCGTAGAGAATATGTATTTATTTCAGGATCCATAGAATGGAACCTTATTTAGTTATGGGCTTGATATTTTACATGTTACTGTTTTACGTCTATCTGGTACTTTTTAAAACAATGTTTTAAAATATCAAGGTCAGTAGATAAAAGCTAGTATTGAGAAAGCAGCATATATCATGCTTCTCTCTCTTCCCTCCTTGTCACCCATAGAGCACATCTTGCTGCTTCAACAGAAAGGCAGCATAGACAATTTGTGACTGGGAAGAGCAAATACCCAAACTGTACGAAAATATCACAGCATGTCCATAGGCTTTTTTGTTTTTAGCAGCATTGACAATTAAAAAAAAAAAAAAAAGAAAAAAGAAAAAGAGAGTAGACATCTCAGATAGAAAATCTAACCAGACTGATGAGGTTTTAACCTGAGCCCCTTTAACTCCATTAACTCAACTTCATAAACAGATTATTTGTTTCAGTTTAATTCCTTGATTTTATCCTAAACTGTATATGCTTTGCAAAACAAAATTTTAAAAAACCCCAGAAAAATCTTCAAGGATCAAGATTTCATGAAGTAAGGAAATGTGATTCAATGATGCATTTAACAGCTGCTTCCTCAGGGAATGAACAAATCATTTAAAGTGAAACGCCCACTTGGAGCTGTGATTTGAATGATTATTTTTCTAAGGATCACAGGGTGTGTCACGATAAACTTATTATACCAACATCTGTGGGTCCTCTGATTCTCTTCCCAGCTCCTTCTCCTCTAACCACTCCATTAAGATCTGGAGCCAACAATTTTATGTATCTGTTTAAGCACTCCTTGAACTGTGCAAACACTTTTCCTTGTAATAATCAGCAGCTTCCAACTGCAAAGCACTTAATTCCTCATTTGTAACAGGGTGTGCCACCATTTCCAAAAAACTCTGAATATATTTCATTTAGCAAATGTCTGAGATTAACCTAAGCAAAGAAGCTAGAACAGGAAATAATTAAAGTGAATTTCTGAGAATATTTCCCAGAGGTGCCAGCTTCTCTACAAAATGCCAAGCAAACTGACAACTCACTGGGCATCCAATTCTGTGCCACGCTGATTTTGCTAATATGCAATATACCAATCTGCCATACAGTGCCTAAGAGTTACTTTTACATAATAAAAATATAATTCGGTTATCTCATTTTTGTAGGTATTTTATGCAATAACTCACTCTGAAAGTCAAATCACGTGCAAGAGGAGAGGTGTTGAAATAGTCAAAAATGGAATCTTGAAAGTCTGGAAGTTTGAGACCTAAAACCAAAAGCAGAACAGGCTTAGGTAAAAGGCAACATCACAGATTGTGTTTGAATTCTGTTAGAACACAGTAAATTTAATTACCCGAATCTGTTCTGTATTTTTCTTCTATTTTTTTCTTCAAACCTTCCATCTCTTCCAACAGTTCTCTATTTTTTGCTTCTGATTCCTTTAATTTACTAAAGTAAAAAAATATGATCAAAATGTAATCTGAAATGTCTCAAAGGCAGGAATGCCAGTACACAAGGTTGTTACTTTCTGGTCCTACATCTCAGACTATTGGAAAAAGCCTTTTTTTTTTGTTTGTTTGTTTTGGATTTTTGGGGGGTTATATTGGGTTTTTTTGAGGGGCATTGGGGTTTAAGTGATTTTTTTTAAGGATGATTAATTTTACTTTTCCCCTGAACCAAAACCTCATTACTTGACTAGATATTTAAAACTGTACTTCAGACTTCTGCTATCACTGCAGGTATCTGCCAAACAAAATTATTCTAATAGTACTTTGACTTTTAACTCTCAAGAACATGTCTAACCCTCCAGTTAGTTGAAGAAATGGTAGTGATTTTGCTTTGAATTTGCTCTTACACCTTTTTCTCAGATTTGTAACTTACTGTATCAGTGAAGTGTTTACTTGAAGAAATTTTTACAGTTCTCATTTGACTATATAAGAAATGTGTAGTCTGTAGAATGGGATCCTTCTGACAGAGTCCAATATCCAGGCACCAAGGGGCTATTTTTAAAAAGCTGCTATTCTTATCAGTAGTTTAGATCAGCACAATAATCCCCAAACAGAACCAAAACCCTCATTACCTTTCAAAAGATATGTTTGCATCTTTAACTTTCCGTAGCTCTTCTTGAACGAGTTGTTTGGCACGAATTTCTGCATCAAGAGCCGACTGCAATTCCAGCCTTGCTGACATATCCAACTTCTGACTGCGCCGCACTTTCCAAAGTGGATCCTGTTGCAGTAAGTTACTGAATGTTACTATCAACTGTCTAAGGATATTTCTGTTCTTGTCCAAAGACATAAATTAGCTTTCACACTGGTTCAGAGAATGCTCCTTTAATCAGCTATGGACGGCATAGCTGCTGCATGAAAATTAGTCAATAGTCAGTCTTCATTGCACAAAAATGAAGTAATGAGCCATTTTAGTATTGGTTACACCATTAACACAGTATGCTGGAAACCAAAATGCTGGATCACTGAGCATGGAAGTCAGACAGAACCCACTGGAAATGACTAGTTTTCACTGTCCAATCTAGACCTGAGTGTAGAACTTGCACAGTGATATAATGGACTTTCAAAGATGAGATAAATGTCAACATTGAATGTAAAACATACTAATATAAAACACACCAAGAGTAGCAAAACCATGAGAATAAAAAAAGGAAGAAAAAATCTGGGTCTTGAGATGCCCAAGATACCTGGAACATTTGCCTAAGCAAGTAATATGTTTGCTAAGTAGCATATACTATATATGCTACTATATATATAACATAAGCTACACACATATAATATATGCTATACTTCAGCATACACCATGCTATTCCTCCCTACTACCCCAAAAGCTAATATTCTGAGCTTTTCCAGGCATTTTTCAGTGTGAACTACATTTCTGATATTCCCTAATGAATACCTCTCTAGTCACAGATGAACTTGCAAATAAGAGTCATGAAAATTGAGAAGCACTTTTTATGTTGAGAAGTAACTGCCTTAGAGCAGGTTCTGTAGAAGTTACAAAACCAGTTATAATATAAAGAACAGACAGTGTTCTTTATTCTGGCAGTAGCTAAGATAAAAATGCAAAATGCATTTGATCCAATCTTTCTTCCCGTTAAACTTCTCAGTATTATAATATAGTCTCCTGATGATGCAGACAAATGTCAGCTCACAGAAATAAAACTTTCTCTTATTCTCTCATATTCATAGGTTTGGAAGGGGTGAGTAACTTCATGTGCATAAACCAGCAGCAGATGGATTCTGGATGGCAGACTGGTGACTGGCATTAGCAGGGATGTGGGCTCCTATGCCAAGCTGCAAATGGCTCTTCCTTTCCTTATGCAGGTGTTTTTCTCTTTGAAACCATACTCACTCCTTTATGGGAGGTTTTCTCTTAAATTTTAGGGAATTCATGTTACTACTGTATAGGAAAATTATGGCACAAAGGTCTCACTGTTCTGCATGTAAATAAAGCCACATGCTCTGTGTGTCCCTAGTTTGTATTGGTATAAGCCAGATAATATTTTTTCACAGAAGAAAACTTACTTTGTTGTCTCACTGTAACAGCAATTATTCAATTGTGCATAACATGGTAAGGTATCTTTCTGTACTCCCCTTTGATGGTTTAAGTTAGTGTTTCTTTTCTCCTTTGTAGTGTTTAATATCTGTGATGGCAGATATTAGTATGAAACAACTGCCTCGTGTAATGATCAAATTCTGATCAGATTACCTAGCTGGATTTGCAAGCAGTAGCTAAAAACTATAAAGCAGAGCAGAGGATTAATTCTTTTTAGGTACAAAAATGTAGCTTCTCAGACATACCCAGAACATCCTGAATGTTTCCTATTTCCTTACCAGTGTTCGTGACCCCAGACTGGAACTTCTCAATGATTCTAGTTCTTCTGTCATCTTGGAAGCTAATGCTTGGAGATAGCCACGAGCATCCTTCTCATCACTTACCCTGTTGTGCAATTACAAAAACCCATAACTTAGCAGTTTCATAGCTCACAGCACCAAATACTGTACCACCAAATTATCAGAGTGTCTGTGCTGGGTTTAGGGACATAACAGGAATGAACAGAGCAGGGAAAACTCTCCCAGCAACAGAAAACTGAATATCTCTCAGATTGCCTGCTTTATATTTTTCTTTTATCTGATTTTCTTGATTGTGGCAGTTGCTAAGAAACTGAAACCTCCCTTTTGCCATTAGCAAGAGTTCTGCAGAGATTCGCTGTTATATGAAAATTATCTGCATATTACTTGCTCAATTTCTGTAAGGGCTACCTTCCAGGCCTTTTTTGTTTTGCACACTGAAATTCTTGCACACAGCTTGCTAAAACAGTGAATTATATAGCAGAGAAGAGTGGAAGTACTAAGTGCTTGTCTAGTACAGCTAGTGAGGTTCTATACGTTAATGTTGACCTTTTAAATCATGACCAACTTCCTGAATGAATTTATCAAAATATTCCAAATTGGATGACCTAACAATCACTTCAGAGACTGACGAAAGTTGACACCCGGACTCTGCCTTGTACTTGTTTCAGTGGCATCTGGCAATTTTAACAAAATCAACATTCAGAAGTACCATGCTTTTGCTGGTCTCAGACATAGACAAGGCCTAGCTATATGTTTTAAAAAAAAAAAAAAAAAGCCAAACAGAAGTATTTCAGAAGTTGAAAGTGGCATTATCTGGATCTCTAACCAGCACATACCATTGAATGATTTCTGCAATCTGAGCTTCCCAGTGAGCAACAGATTCCTTCTTTGCTGCTAGATCTTGGAGCTCATCTTCCAGCTGTCTGTTCTGTGCTGTTAGCTTGTCCACAAAGGAGCAGAGCTGAAACAAGAGATTAGTTTCACTTGTGACTTAGGTCACTTTCAGACTTTTTATATATGTGTATGCCTACACACCTTTAGAATCTGAACAAACAAGACTACCCTGGGCTACCTGGATGGGCGTCCTTTTTGTGAAATTATCAGTTCACAGAAAATAATCTAAAACAAAGGAAAACAAAAAAGCAAGTGTAGAGGTCAGAGAAGAGTAAGGTTTAACTGTAAACCACCAAGAAGGCAGGCAGTGTGTGTCAATGATTCCTTCTCTTTGCAGCCTTCATGAAGAATCAAAAAGGGTGGTGTCATCTCGATTGTGGGAATCAATCCCCCAAAGAGCAGAGTACCAAGATGCTGAAGTTACTATGTAGCCAAATCTCTAATATTTATATGGCAAAAATGACATTTTTAAAATTCAGATAGTGCCTGAACATTCACAGATCCTATTCTGATCAGTGAGTAGACTATTTCAACATCAGAGACTAATGAAGTAAGAATTATAGGTTTCCTGAAATAATTACCCTCTCATTTTCTGTTGTTAGTTTTTTGTTATCTTCCAAGAGCATAGATCTTTCACGCTCATATTTCTCCTTCATTGTTCCTACTGCTTCCTCCATTTCACTGTGCCTAAAGAGAAGGGTGAGAAATAGAAACACACTGTTCACATGGCTGAACGTGTAGAGTGGGATTTTCAAAAAGGAATAAAGAGAGTTAGGGTGAAGTATCAGCCTGCACAGGCACCCATGCAATGCAATACATACACACCACAAAAAGAAATCCATAGTGAGGGAAGCATGCCCAAAAGTTTACCTCTCTCGCTTTGTTTTCTCTAGTTTATCCTTTAGTATCATGATCTCTTTCTGCAGTGCAAGCTGATGGCTCTCTGAATCATGTACTTCCTTCTTCACATTTTTTACTTCCAAAACATGTGATGCTTCTCGTCGGACCAACTCCTCTTCATAGAATAAGATTTTCTTTTCCAGCTCAGACTTAACTTTGGAAAGCTCCTGCTGATGTTCCAGTGTGGCACCAGCTGCCCGGCCTCCCTGCTTCAACTGCAAAGCAAGAGGAGAAACCATCAGGGAGAAGCTATGATCTTTATATTTTGAGTATATTCTTAAAAGTCAGAATTGTCCAATTGGTGGCACTTTGGAAAAACTTTTATTTGGGCACCAAGTGATTTAAAAGGTGCCTGTCCCCAAGCATTATAAGTGACTGCTCTGCTTACATGACCCAAATAAAGGGTTGAAATGGCTTGCAGAGGTAACAGATTTGGATCACATTGGTGTACTAGATGCTTAGAAATTACATAAACCGAGCCTTTTCAAGACATTAGTAACCAGCAATTAAAGGCTTTCAAGCAAAAAAGACAAATAAATCTGGATGGGTTAGGTCAGGTTTCTCGTAATGCTGCAGTTTTTAAGTCTCCCACTGGTATCAACAGCTGAGTAAGCCAAACTATTGCAGCTTCTAGGCCATGTGTAAATATTTGTCAAAAACCATGTAACCTTCAGAGCTTCCAGTTCATTTTCCAGTTGTTTGGAGAAAACCTCGCTGTGCTCACGGAGCTTGCGTTCTTTTGATGCTTCTGCTACCACTTCTTCAAGTTGGGCTTCCAGCTGCAACGAGTCATTTTGGGTCATTGCAACACCAGATAACACTATCTGTATCATTTATTTCCTTTCCTCCATACGGCCTAGCAGCAAGTTTTCCCTATTTCTATTTTAAGTTACACCACTACAACAACCATCTCAGAATGTCATGATAATTGTTTTGCCTTCAGTGATTCAGGCATCCATCTGTCACATGCAGAGAACTATTACTTTATGACTCTTTGTACTGATGTGAACTACATCAAGCCCATTCAGGGATAACTGCACAGCTTCTACTGCAGAAAAGAGAAGGAAATGGCACTAGGAAGACACTGCAGCTGAGAAAAGTCTCCCACATTACAGGTCAGCTCCATGCCTCAGTATCTAAGTAAGGCAGCTTAGAAATATCAACCTTTAAACCAAATTACTGCAAAACACTTTAAATATGAACACTGAATATTTTTACTTTGCAATTATGAAACAAAATAGGCTTGATTATCCATTTATTGACTTCAGAAAGCTTATCAGAAAGACAATTTAGATTTAGTGGCAACTAAGGCAACTGCTGGAATTCAAGCAATAGCAGCACAGTTTCAAACCCCGACAGGAAGAGTAATATTTGTTTTTTTGTGTTCAAATTAATCTAGCAAAGTTGTTTTTAAAAGATTGTACTTAGAACTTGGGACAAGATAATGAACTTCTAGACTGTGTTCTGAATAGAAGATTGATACAACTGTTATGAAAGGGAGTACAGAGGAATTTTTAAGAACAAAGACAGGAGATTTTTAAAGCTCTGCATGAGAGTATTTAACTGCATTAGCAACAACACTCGAATGCCTGCTGCACTCTGCTCTAGAGCTGAGATGCCACAGCAATTCAATTCCTAGTTAACTATCATGTCTTGTTCACAGATAAAAGCCTTAGAAACTTCATCATCTACTACATTTTCATAGACTACCCTTCAATTTGCCAGAAGTTTTCTAGCAATCCTTATAGAGCTCTTGAATTTCTCTTCTGCACTTTGCCCAGAGAATGCAGAAAACATGATGATTTTTCAGTGAATAAAACACTCCAGATTAACCACAGTAATTTTTTTAATGGCCTCTTCTGGCTATCCTATTCATCTTATGTAAAACTATAAATTGCCTAGAATACTAATTGGAAATTAACTTGCTTTAAGATATTACAGATACTCTTACAATGACTTAACTACAGAGGAAGGAAAACCACATATTTAGTTTTGTATCACTATTCCTCCCTTCAGCTGAAGAGAAACATTCAGTTAAAACAACAATGAAGTCAGAATACTCCAACCTCAGAGCACATGAAGACATTCACTGAGCTTTACAGGTTTCAAGCTGACTGTGAGTCAAGACTCTACAAGAATCCAAACACCAAAACTAATAAACTGGGCATATAGCAAGAATACTTTCCTCAAGATTCAAATCAGTCTGAGCGCAAATAAAAAACCCCACAAAAATCCCCAGAAGACACTCCCAATTTTTCAGTACAATCATATATGGGGTACTGGGTAAGCAGCAGCTGGAACATATGAGTGCTAGCTATTTTATCAAGCTACCTCTTTTCTGATCTTCTCTGATTTACGGACATCCTGTCGCAGGGCATCGATTTTCTGCATGCTCACTTCCAGCTCTTCCTCCTTGTCGCGAAGTTGCCGGGACAGCTTCTGCTTTTGGGAGCGCAGGTCTCCCATCCTCTCACTAAGCTCAGAGAACTCCTGCACAGCCAGCTTCCTTTGTTGGTGGGCATCCCTCAGCTCTTTGGACTGCATCTTTAATCTCTCTGATGCTTCTACAAGTTGNATTTGAACTCCATATATTCCTTCCAAGACGAAAGAAACTGGACCTACGTAAGCTTGTTTTGACCACCTCACNAAAAAAAAATAAAATAAAAAAGAGTAATAGAAGTCCATATATTCTTTCCAAGAAGAAGGAAAGTGGACCTACATAAGCTTGTTTTGACCACCTCATGTAACGACTAAAGATTTCTAATT
>VWZP01010846.1:0-35307 GCA_013396995.1 Dicaeum eximium | reverse complement strand
CGGGGGTCCCTCAGGGCTGGGGGGATCTGATGGAGGTCCCTCAGGGCTGGGGCGAGCTGTGAGCAGAGATCCCTCAGGGCTGGGGGCACGGTGGGGAGAGGTTCCTGAGAGCTGGGGGGTTTGTGAGGGAGGTCCCTCAGGGCTGGGGGTTTGTGAGGGAGGTCCCTCAGGGCTGGGGATTTGTGAGGGGGTCCCTCAGGGCTGGGGATTTGTGAGGGGGTCCCTCAGGGCTGGGGGTTTGTGAGGGGAGGTCCCTCAGGGCTGGGGGTTTGTGAGGGGAGGTCCCTCAGGGCTGGGGATTTGTGAGTGGGTCGCTCAGGGCTGGGGACGGTGCGGAAGCTCCCTCAGGGAAAGGGGTTCCTTCAGGGCTGGTGAGGCTGTGACGAGGGTCCCTCACCTCACAGCGTGAGAAGCATTTGTGGGGATGTCACACTGCAAAGGGAGAGCCCCTCAGGGCTGGTGGGTTATGAGAGAGTCCCTCAGAGCATGAGGGGCATTGTGGGGATCTCACAGAGTGAGGGACACTGTGTCCCCACAAGCCTGGGGACCCTTATGGCGGGAGGGCTGTGGTGGCAGGTGGTGCCCAGGTGCTGCTGACAGGATCCAGCCTTCCTACCTGTCTTTCCTCCTGCATCCAGCAAGGATCCAGAGACCCTCTTGTCCTGCCTGTGGATCCCCAGCGTTTCAGGGACCATCACGTCCACCCTGGCCAGTTCAGCCCCATTTTTCCCACTCTCAGGCAGTGCCCGAGTTGTGGTCCCTGTGGTTCTTGCTGGGGCCCTCGCTCTGAGCTTCTTAGCGTGGCTGGTATTGCGCTCCTGTGAGTTATTTGATAAAGTTGAGGTCTGTGTTACTATTTTTTCCCAGCTGTTTTCCCCACATGAGGTCTCTTCCTGCTCAAGAAACATTGGTGTCTTTATCAAAAATTTCACCTCCGTGGTGATAATATAATAACTTAATGCCAACAGGCTAATGTCCCGTTACACTGGTCCAAACCCAAACAATTTGGAGCCTGAAGGGGCTGGAGATGGTTCAGGTGGTATTAAGGATTCACAGAGATGCTGAGAAGCACTTTAGATAAGCTGTTCTGTTGCTGTGTGTGTGTTAAAATCCAAACATTGCCCAGTTTCTGACCTCTTGTTGCTTTTGTGTGAGTCTGATAGACTGCGTGTGTTGATACCATGATATGATAACTTGATTTTAAATGGGGTTTCTGGTTTTCTTCTGGGTTTCTTGTGCTGCAAGCCTCACATGTGAGTGAAGAAGATGAAGTAACTTTGTTTCCTGACAGGAGTGTCACATGCAGGTGATTATCTGAGATATTTCTGTTCTCATGGAGAAATCTGTGATATCCGAGATAGTAACATCTTGGAACGTGGGTTGGCGGGTTTTATCAAGTACTGAGTAATCTTAGACTCATTTCTATGCAGAAATAGCACCAGAAATGAACCACAGTCTGATTATGTGATGATGGGGAGAGAGATTCTTCTCTTCCTGACAAATCCCTTAACTTCACAAACCATCTGAGAGCCCAGTTGTTATCATGCAGTGTTATCTGTACCCACTCAGGCCTTTGGGATGCCTCTGCTTTTCCATTTCTCCTTCCAGAAATGGGAGTTTGCATGGGTTGAGCTCGGTGTTAAGGGATTCTGGAGCCGAGATAATTGCCTGCCTTCATTGAGCAAATTTTTCCGGCAGCTCAGCTGTAGTACAGACAGTTCTTGAACTTCTTGATGTCGTGTTGCAGAAGGGAAGTCCAGAGCAATTTTCTGGAATTCTCTGATTTTTTCAAGTGAGGACTGTTAGCTCTCATGTTTGTTTATACGTGAGGATGAATTTTGGCAGTTGTCGAGTCAGAGCAAAAGCAGCAAATGCTGGGAACAAGTAAAACATGATTTGTTGAATTGCCTTTGCTTAGGCTGGGTCTCAGTGATTCTGAGGGTTGTTTGTGTGATGTTCAGATGGGCTGGGAAAGATCATCATCATCTTCATCTTCCCTTGAATATTTGTGGATCTCTGGTACTGTGTAGCTGATGAGTTGGATGTTGTTGATGCATTTCCAAGTTTTGTTTGCTTATGGCGAGCCAGAGCCTTTCCTGAGCTTGCTTCCCATGGCTATTAATTCTTGAAATCTCATGACACTTGCAGCTTAAGTGTTTAGTTTGTCTCTCTCCTTCTGGCTGTGTATATTTTGTGTGTATTTGTTGTTTTTCCCTTCCGGTCTCTGTTGCCTGATTTTCTTCTCCTTACTCTTTGACTCCTATGGCCTCTCCCAGTTGCCTTGCCTGTTTTCCCAGGGCATTCCTCCTGCTGCCCACAGTAATGTTTTCACCAGGCTGGGAATTGCAGCTAACCACAGATGTTACCTGTTTGATGCCAAGATCACGGCAGCCCTTTGTGAATTGATTCCTGGTCCAGAGACAATTTTTCTGCTTTGGAGACCCCACAGAAGCAGTGAACTGGAAGGGACCTCATTGTCATTGGCTCCTGTCTCATCACCAGAGATTTTTCCTGTGATCTGTGCTAAATACCTTTATTTTTTGAGAAGGAGCAGACTGTGAACATTTTGAAGCAGCTCTTAACTCTGGGATTTTAACTCGTTGTGGATTATTTGGTGTTACTCCTAATGAGCAAAACCCAGAGTCGGATTCCTATGTCTTAACCCCCAACAAGCAAAATACTGGGGTTTTTTGTTTGTTTTCATGTGAAAAAGACAAGTATAACTCATATGCTTGTTTAGATACGCCTCTCTATGCTGAAAAGACAAAAAGGTGTCTCTGCTGCTGTGTGGCTTGGCAGTGAGGGAAACATTCCCATGGGATTTGAGGGATGCAGCTGGGGCCTCCAGTTTCTCCTACAACAAGCCCAGGCTGTGCTTGCTGGGCTAAAGCTAGCACGGGTGTGCAATCCTCAAAAGCAGAGTCTTCCTCTCGGAGAACACTTGAAAGTGCTGTTTACTGGGGCTCCTCGTAGCTGAGTTTGGCTCTTGCAGCTCAGCTGCCTGCTTGGCACATGAAATCGTGATGGTGGATGCTGCCTGGGAAGAGGTGCAAAGCCAGTTTGAGGTTTTGGGGTTTGTTTAGGAAGGATAAAGACAGAAGCATGTGCAGCTCCATGGCTTGCAGCTCATCGATCCCCGGGCTGCCTGGGCGTAGGAAGCCTCCAGCCCACCAGGTAAATTGGTGTTATTACAGCACTTGCAGGGCCAGTTTTGAAGTGCAAATTGAAATCCCGTTTCTGTGAAGTCATTGCTGTTTGTTAATTGATGCCTGTTAATGGCAAGAGCGGTTCAGAGGTCTGACTAATCCATCTGGGATGAAAGAGGACAGGTTTAGGTTAGATTTTAGGAAAGAAGTCTTTGCTGGGAGGGTGGGGAGGCCCTGGCACAGAGTGCCCAGAGAAGCTGGGGCTGCCCCTGGATCCCTGGAAGTGTCCAAGGCCAGGCTGGACAACCTTGTAGCACCCTGGGATAGTGGAAAGTGTCCCTGCCATGGCAGAGGGTGGAATGGGATGGGCTTTAAGGTCCCTCCCAACCCAAACCGTTCTGGGATTTGATGATCTGTCCCTGCTAATTGGTGGTAAATGGATAACGGTTTCTCAGGGCTATGTTGACATAACCAATAACACTACAAAGTGATCTGTTACTCAAGGGTAAAATCGAGTGAAATACAGAAGTTTGAGACTTACAAATCAATCAGATCAGTCCTGTAGGTTTTTTTTTTTGGGTGGGACAGAACCCTAAATCTCCAAACCAGCAGTGAATCTGTAGCCACTAATGGACATAAGGGCTATTTTAAAGCACATATTCTCAACGAGTCTCAGAATTTCTGCTCTTACATTCAGCTTCTTAAATGACTGGAATCTTGTTGCCTGGAGCCAGGGTTTGTGTTTTCACTGCTATCCTCTGCCCTCCCCTTTCCCTGTGAATTTTGGTGCATTAAGGAAAATGTACCACTTTTCTAATGCAAATGCCTGCCTGAGAGTGGTATCAGAACATGGGATTAACCCGTGGATTCTAAGAAACACTTTCAAGTTCCTTCTAAAAGAAAATGTTAAGAACATTTCCCAGTGCAGAAGTAACATTTTTATTCCCCTCCTTTGCACAGTGCCCAGCTGCTTGGTCTTTTACCTGTTTTATCTCATAAAACGCTTTCTTTTATGGTTCAAATTATTTCCAGGTATTTTTTCATCTGACTTTAATTTTAGGGACAGTGACAGTGCAGGTACTCTGAGGTTTGTTTTCCTTCCTGTTATGTTTTGGTACCAGTGTTGCCTGAAGTGTGGATTCCAACATGTGCCTCTGGATGAGCTGTTCTCCTGTTCAGTGCTACCCTTCAGTGTAACAAAGTCATCTCAAATCTGTGCCAGAAAATTTGGCATCGATGGATTCATGTGGAAGTGAGTTCTGTTTGTTTAAAGGCCACAGTGCCACGGAGCAGGAAATGCATTGCTCTGCCCATGCATTGCAGGGAACTTCTTCAGGGAACACTTCTTGACATGTTGGGTACTTTGTAAATCCAGCCAAAGAGACGATGAATTCAAGTTTCCACACTTAATGAGGAAATTGGCTTCTCTGCTTATAAAAAACAATACAATTAAAACCATCCAACATCCTCCATTACGTTGTCCCATTGACACATCTCCATTTCCAATGTGAAGAGAAGCTTTCCTTTTCCCCATCCCATACCTACCCCACCTTCTGGGCTGGGGTTTGATAGAATTGAGCACGTCACTGAACGTGGGAAAAGCTTCTTTATCTTCTCCACCCGTGATCCAGCACCTCCACTCGGGGCTGGGGTTTGTACACATCTTTTAGTGCTTGTGTTAGGGGCACGAGGAAGTCATTATGCTGCAGGTCTGCTGTGTGTAGGCACTCAGTGGGAAGTGCTGTGTTCTGGATTGTGTTGGTGTGGAGTGGAGGATATGCTGGGTAGTGCTGCTGACACACAGATGATGCCTGCAAAAGGTTGGCGTGGAAGCGTTGGAGCTTGTGATGAGAAGAAGCTGCCAAACAAGTGGGGAGCCTCTGAGTTGAGAGCAGAGCCTAAATATATAGAGCAATGCTGTGAGCATCTTTCTGAGGGGTCTGGAAAGTCTAAGCAGAGCAGTCCTGAATTCCCTACCAGAGCCTTTCTGTCTGCAGAGAAACTTGTGGGGGTCTGCAAGTAAAATAGGTCAGAAGCCTTTGATATAAGTGATATCAAAGCTGTGATGTGTGACCAGAAGTCAGGACAGTATGATCTTATCTTCCTCATTTAGAGGTAATTTGCTGGCCATGTGATACAGGAGCCCATTGACTCCCAGAAATGTATTGTACATCTAATAATACATGTCAGGGAATAGGTTAGCATCGTTCTCAGATAATTAATAAAGATAGCACTTCCATAGCAAATAGGAAGGAAAAAACCAACCCGTGCATTGTTTAGCTGAGATATTTCTTTCCTTAGGCATCTCTCCTGGGAAGACCTTGGTGCTTGTAAATGAATCTGCCGCCTACCTTGTGTACCATCATTTTAATGTGGGGATTGAGGAGGAGCCAGCGATCGGCAAAGCAGCCAGAGATGGATGCCTTGGAAAGGTGCCACTAATTACTGTGGCATCTGACAATTAGCTGTTAAGCCTTTCCTTGCAAAGTTCTCAACGGTGCATCCCGAAACAAAAAATAGGACCTGGAGAAAGGGGAGAGCTGTCCTTGTAGGGTGGTTGGTAAAAACAGAAGGTGGAGCTGATTCTGAGGTGGTTCCCTTGCAGCAGAGCAGATCAGATTTGATGGACCCAGAAACATTTTGGGTTTTTTTGCTGCTGGACTCTGTCATAGTCCACAACCTTCTTACACTCCTTACCTTTAAAACAGGTTTGAGGCTGCTGTTCTTCACGGGGAAAGCTGTAAATCAGTAACTTCTGCAAAGTGCCATTGCTGATGTTAATCTGAGAATTTGAAACAAAAATCAAGATGTAATAAAAAAAGATTCAAAGAAATCGTGCAGTTGGTTTCTTGCATTTGCCTCCAGGGTCTTCTGACTCTGTTTTTACTTTGTGGCAATGATGAATAGCAGCAAGCCTTTTGCCAGTGTCTCAAGGGTGTAGTTAGTTAGGAGTAATGATTGAGCTGGAGCTGGCAGGTACCTCAAGGTTTTTGTACACAAGCTGATCTCCCCCCACCCCTCAGGGATCAGACCTGCTCTTTCTCTGCAAATGACTTTTACGTTGTTGGGAAAATGATGATTTTGATTAGATAGGCCAAGCTACAGAATAATTTCTGCCTTGTCAAACCAGATGTTGGGGAAGATGTTTTTGCACGCACTGAGTGTTTCGCTGAGCTTGTGTTTCAGGTGACATTGCTCAGGTGGCAATGCCAGCAGCATCTTCATGGGTAGTTCATACCAGCATGACCCAGGCTTTGCTCTGACTTGTGCCTGTGTATAATTCCATTGCCTTGCACGGGGTGACCTGGAATCTGCAGACAGATCTGTTTCCATGTGCACCTCTGATCTCTGCTGCGTGCGCTGACACGCGAGCCTTGGCTCCAGCAGCTCAGCCTGGGACAGAAAGTGGCAGCTGTTTGACAAAAGCAATGGAGAATGTGCTATAAAAAGAACCAAAGTGAATTTCCTCTCCTCAAAACTGATTCCAGCAGGAGCAGTATTGGGAATGCTTCTTGTGAGCTCGATGTTCCTGTGCAGGGGAGTCTCACTTGGACACTTTGCTGTCCCTGTACCTATTCTTAGCCTGTTTACCAAAAGCTGTTGTGTGTGCATCAAGGGATCTCCCTGTTCAGGCTGTTTGTGTGTTTATGTGGAGTCTTTTGAGGGGAGAGGGGATAATATCCAAGCTTTTCTGTCACCTCCTCCTGCTTCTGTGCTTTATAACTGCTCAGGAACTCCAGGTTAACGTTTCCATAGTATCTGAGTGTATGGCAGAGTGGCTGTGAGGCAGGAAGTACTGCCTGGTACTTGTTGACACTGACCTTTGAATTTGAGGTTTGTGCCATGGCTGAACTGATTTCACAGCCTGCTTGCTGCTAGAAGAGGTGGCCTTGGTCCCTCTCCCTCTCTCAGCTCTGCAGTCCCTGGCTTTCAGGTAATGCCTCAGTGAAGTGATTCAGTTTGAAAATCCAACAGCAAACTTGAGGGATTTTTGGTAGGAGCTGGGCAGTCCCCTTAGTAGTGGTAGGGAGCACAAGGCAAGGGCTGGTGCCTGGGAAGTTTCATGCTGGAGTGTCCTTGGAGGGGGAGCAGAGAATAGTTTAGATTGGAAAAGCACTTGGATATCATGGAGTCCAACCATCCCCCAGCACTGCCAAGGCCACCACTGATCCATGTCCACAAGTGCCACATCCACGGGGCTTTTAAATCCTCACAGGGATGGAGACTCCACCCCTGCCCTGGGCAGCTGTGCCAGGGCTGGGCAGCCCTTTAAGTGAGGAAATTCCTCCTGTTGTCCATCCTGAACCTCCCCTGGCAAAGCTTGAGGCTGTTCCACCCATCCTGTCCCTTGTCCCTGGCTCTGAGCAGCCTGGGCAGCTGCCTGGCTGCCCCCTCTTGTCAGGGAATTCCAGAGAGGGAAAAGTTCCCCCCAGAGCCTCCATTTCTCCAGGCTGAGCTCCTTTCCCAGCTCCCTCAGCCTCTCCTGGTGCTCCAGCCCCTTCCCCAGCTCTGTTCCCTTCCCAGCCCCTCAATGTCCTCCTTGTCCCAGAGCTGTCCCCAGCACTGGGGGTGCCCCAGCAGTGCCAGCACAGGGGACAGGCACTGCCCTGGCCCTGCTGAGCTGGGACAACCGAGGTGCCACTGGCCTCTGCCCTCCTGGGCACACCTGGGCTCATGGCCATCTACCTGTGGGCCACCTCCCCCAGGTCCTTTTCCACCCAGCAGCTTTCCAGTCCCTTCCCCTGGCAGTCCTAGGAATGGGCAGGTGAGAAATGGGCAGTGGGACAGTGCCACAGCTGCTGTGCTGTGTCAGGGAGCTGCCCCAGCTCCTTTTTCTGTTCCTGCAGCCCCAGGGTGTGCTCAGCACCAAGGAGGGCGATTTAATGAAGCACAGGGACTCGTTCTACATGAACACGCTGAATGGACAAGAATAGTTGGCTGTTGTGGATGACTATGAAGGTCACCAGAATCAGATGCTCATTTTTCAGCTCTTCTTTGCTCCTGGGTGCAGCAGAGCTTTGTGCTGACACAGGCAGTTCCTGTCAGTGAGGCTGGAGTGGCACTGAGAGAAGAAAATGCCACGTTTTAAAGGTTCTTGGTAGCGGGACGACTGGAAAAATGTGTGTTGGGTACAGATTTTTCAGACTTTGGGGCTTCTTTTTATTGCCTGTCTTTTTGTTCTGATGTCTCCCTGCTATGAATTCTGCTTTTCTGTTTTGGGAAGTGAAATTATTAATCTCCCTTACTTCCTGTCCAATGGGAAGGAATGTCTTCATCCTGGCCCAAGCTGAGCAGCAGATGAGACCTGTTTTGGGAACTGTTATGCAAAAGCAGAAAAAGAAGAAACAAACAGTTCTCAATTCTCTTTGAAATGCAGTTTTAATGGTTCCTTGGTAATTCATGCAATTATTTAATCAGCTGCACAATCCCTGGGATTATTATTCTTTCCAGGTAAAAACTGGAGCAGTAAAGATATCTTGTAAACCGAAAAAAAAAAAATTGGCATGTGTTTGTTGTTTGCAGTACTGTGTTTTAGTAATTGTTTGAAATGACCTTTTGGAATCTCAGAGAGAAAATTTGTTTGCTTGACTTGCTCCCAGATCAGCTCCTGGCAATCTCGATATGAAGCAAAATTGAGTTGTTTTGGGTTCTTTAATTACATTCTGACAGCAAAGCCTGTTTTTCTGCGTGCATTACTGTTTTTGCTTTTTTAAAGGTTAACCTCTATTTTGACAGGACTTCCACAGATGAAGTTTCTGAAACTTTTTGGTGTGGTTGTTTGCATGGGTTTTTTTAAGCCAGAATTGCTTATCCTGGGTATTATTACAAAATAAATATTTATTTATTTCTTAATTTAAGGAGAAAATTTTCACTGTATTTTTGAATGTCTAGAGACGTGATGATGAAAGGTCTGTGGGTTTTTAGTCAGTTTTATTTGTGGGTTTGCTTTGGTTTTGGGGTTTTTGGGGTTTTTTTGGGGTTTTTTGTTTGCTTTTTTGTCTTTTTCAGCTTTAGAGGTTGTAATGTGATAAGATCATAGAACCTTCCCAGGTTTAGGGAAAGAAAAGAAAAATAGTTTTTCTTTTTTAGAAAGTTTTAGCAGAGCTCTTGTGAAATCTTGGGTCCGTTGTGGTCAGAGCCCACTGTGGGTTTGGTTTGTAGGAAAATGTCCAATATCTGAAGGCCTTGCTCCACACCAACTCTGTGTGAAACCTGCTCTTTTCATGGATGAGACCAATGCTTCTTCTTTTTTCCCTTTCAAAAATTCTGGCTTTTTTTCCACTTTAAAATCTGACAACCCTCGAGAGCGAAGGGTCGGAAAAACACATTGTGTGAAATCTCTCAGCATTCAGGTTTTCACATGAGAGCCCAGTGCTCTCTGTGTTCTCTGGAGCTGCACTTGTTGAGGGTGTGAGAGCCTGCTCCTCCAAACACACCAAAGAAAACTCTGTGAGAGCCATGCCAAGGAGCAGGTGCTGCAGAATTCAGCTTCTGCCAACTTTGGAGAGAATTGCACTGATGGAGATCGGCGTCTCTCAAGGGGAAATCAAATCTCCAAAATGAGTGTCCAAGCTGGAACAAGACAACAGATGCCAGAAATATGTCCAGTAGCTCAGTTTGGAGTTTCCCTTTCTCTCAGGCTGATCCCTCAAGGCAATGTGGTGTCCCAAAGAGCTGAAACCTGGAGTTGTTTCCACAGGGGACAGAAATGACTGGAAGAATCAAAAGGGACCCAGCCACAACGATCTGGAGCTGAGTGAGCAGCAGCCTGTGTGATTTCAGCTTCCTCATCAGGCTGCTTTTACACATCCCAACTTGAAAAAGTAGGTTTTTCATCCTTGGATCTGAATAGACAAACCTGAGGGGCTCCATATTTCCTGTTAAATTCCAGATAAAATCTTTAACTGTTTGAACTTGCAAAGCAGTTTAGGTGTGTGCTTCCCTGCTCGCAGGGTTCCTGCAGAAAGCTTGATCCACCCCTTCATTTAGTTGAGTCTGGTTGGAATGAACAATGTTCTTCAAGCTGTGAATACAAGAATGGTTTAGCTTGGAAAAAAAAAAAGAGAAAAAAACCTCCCCTGCAAACAGATGATGTAATGCCCAAGCTCCATGTTTAAACAGTAGCTAATTTGCCAGGGGATAAACCAGGGTGAAATCTGTCAGGCTTTCTCATTTCCCACATTCACCAGAGCTTTGTTCTTTTTGCTTTTAAATGCAGGGTACGTTTGTGTGTCCACACTGTGTGGTTTCCTTCAGCTTCTGCAGCCAAAGAGTTTGTCCAGGGGCAAGAAAAAATGTTGCTGTAAACCTTTTGTTGCTAGAAACCCTGATATGCATCTTTTTGGTTTGAAGTTTTCCTTTGTGACTGAATTAAAATCCTGAGCCATCCCTTTGATGGGAGTTTATTCTGAGTTTGGATCTTGTCTCTTTGCAGGCACGTTCCTTTGGCCAAGGGAGATTCACTCCTGCAATGTCCCTGGGGCACTGCTGGGTGGGAGACTCCTTGTTCTGCAGCTGCTTTGGGCTGCCTGTGATTGTTTACTTGGTGTTTGGACTCTCCTCTCCCAGCCAGTGTTGTACAAAACAAGCAACACTTAGTTTTCACACATTTAAAAAAAAATAAAAATACATGAGCAGCTTTCTGTGCTGGTGGCAGCTCTGGTCTGTGTAGTGCTTGGTGTCTGCTGACAGGAGGGGATTTTGGCTGGTTGGGGAAGAGGGAGGTTTGGATCAACGCTCCCCTCCTCCTCCCTGGGATGGGCTGTTTATTTGAATTTTTCACTGACCTATTCCTTTAATCCTCAGTTTTGGCACCATTTCCCAGGGCTCGTGGTGTAAGCACAGGACTTTGCCAGCCAGCAGGATGAGGCAGGGCACACAACAGGGTTAGAGACATCCAGGAGCTGCAGTGTCTGCCTGTGCTGATGGAGGAGGGAAGATGTGACACGAGAAATTGAAGTGGCAGTTAAAGGAATTGCTTTCATCTTCTCTGGCTTTTTCTGTCCAAAAGCAAAAAATGCCCATCTTCCAACTCGGAGCAGCTTCATCTTAAAAGCTGCCCCAGTGAGGGATGAGCCTGTTTTTGAGGATGTCATTACCCAGCCTGGCATGTGGGGTGGCTTCAGCAATTTTTCTTCCTGTGGCAGAAAGCTCTGAGGGCGCCTTGTGCTGACGCAGCGCTGGGGCTGGAGCTGTTGCTCTGGAAAACAGCACTTGGGGAGAGATCACATCTGTGAGAGCTGGAGCTGACTCACAGCATCGAGATCTGCTGGGATGTGCTGCTTTCAAACAGCTGGACTGCAGAATCTCACCGAAATTGTGTGAGGGGTGGGAAGCCGAGGGGTTGTCCTGCAGCTGGTGGTTTCTTTTTTTCCATGGTTGAAAACTAAGAGTAGTGGGCCACTTTATGGTGGAGTTGTGCTTGATCTGTTCTGTTTATTATGATTTTATTCCCCACACTCTGCTTGCTGGTTTGACTCCTTCCTCTTTGGCATTGTTTTCACATAAATCCTTTTGCTCAGAATTTCCCTGCTCCCTGCCAGCTGTGGAGCAGCTGGGAAGATACCGGAAAACACAAAACTGCTCTGAAGGGCAGCTCAGAGGGGCACGGCTTGGCCGTGGAGCCTGGATTTAGCTGGAGCTCCTTGGATGGGCCGCACCAGCCCATCTCCAGCAGTGGTGGGGATGTGCTGAGGAGCTGTGGGCTGCACACAAGGAGCCTTTTGTTTGCTTGCCTTAGCAACCCTGCCTCTCTGAAAGCTGAGATGTTCTCACTCCCGCAGTGCCCTTCCATTCCCGGGAATGCTGCTTGTTTCTCGGCCTGCTTTGGAGGGCTGATCTCAGCAAACTGGTCTTTCTATCCCTAAAGCCCCCTTCTTTTTGATGACAGGAGGTCTCCAGCCAAAAGAAATCTGGTTATCTGGTGTTTTTCCCCCAGGCAGCAAGTCCTGCTGACTCTCATCTCTGCAATATCTGTTCTGGTGGGCACCATGTGCTGAATTTAAATCTGTTGTAGTCTTTGCTAAATATCTGTCAAATATTGACTTAGTCTGTAGGGTAAGCTGACTAAGCTGAAATTAATGGTGTGATTCCAGCTTGTTTGGCACGGGTGTGGAGGCAGTTTCATTGCAGATGGTAGAGGAAATTAAGATTTTACCTTGACTGCAGCTCAAGGGGAGGAAAGAGAAGCCTTGGGCTTATATGGCACTAAGGAAAGACTTGATGGAGGCAGAGGAGGGGAGTGTTTATAAAGATATTGAGGGAGATAAAAACTCTTCCCAATGAGTGAGGTCATAAGACAAAAATTGAGGTGGTGTTGTTAACTGTGTGCTATTACAGATGTCTTGAAATGATCTTCTGCATTCTGGTCCCTTGCCATACCCCTGGGATAATTTTTCAAAATCTACTGAGAAAATGAGATTTAAAAAAAAAAAAAAAAAAGGGAGACAATTTGGCTGGTTGAGGTTTTGGCAGAGATCAACAGCCTCAGTGCTGGTATCTGCTGGCTTTGTGTGTTCACCTCTGAACAGCTCCACGTGTTCCTAAAGTGCTGCTGCAAAATGACAAAGCCCTGACACCTCCAAGCAGGCAAAGAAATGGAGATGTGAGGAGGTGTCTGAAGGGATCCAAGTGATCCAAAAGAGCTGATGGCAGAACTGGAGCTAAACCATGCAGCTTCCCTCGTGTTTCAGAGCCTGTCCTTCAAACTCCTGAGAAGCTTGTGGGTTTTTGAGGTTATTTTTGAAAGGTTTGTTGCTGGCATGAATGAATCTTGGAATTCAAAACGATAAAGATGCAGCTTCAGGACCAGTCCTGCTTGAGTGACTGCAGGGATCTCAGGGCTGCTACAGTGAATCTGATGGCAATTTATGTAAATGGAGTTGGTTTGGTTTGTTTTTCAACACTTTTTTTCTCTTCACCCCTTAACTCTTTGCTGCAGGTAGTAAGACCTCCACTGTAACTTTCATTTTTATGGGAGCTTTGTGCCTCCAATCGATTGGTTCCTGGCTGATCTTCAATAGCCCAAAGAGCAAATGTAATACAGCAAATTCATTATATGCTAAAATATTTATTGTGTTACTGTAAAGGTCACTGATGGCAACAAAGGCTCGGTAAGATACATTCCTGAATCTTTCCAAAGATGGTATCTGTCACCACTCTCTTTTGAGAGCAGTGTCTTAAAAACTACCTGGAATAACTTATCCTCAGGCCATGCTTTTGGAGGTACAAGTTTGGACCTTGTGTAGCTTAATAAATGACTCTTGTGCTGCATCTGAAAGTGAACAGCTTTTATTTTATTATAGTATTTAATTTTGTCAGCTGTACTCTCTCAGGCAGACGTGGAGGGCAGAGCAAGAAAGGAATCTTAGTTTAACCTTATCCCTTTTTGCTTGATTGAAGTAATTTGCAGAGTTGTATAATAAAATCTCCCCATCTGATTTCTATTCCGATTGTAGTAATCTGGAATTGTCAGTAATGCCCAAGGGCATTTTTGCTCCTACCTGTGTAGGAGTGAATTACTTGTTGCCTAAAATCACCTGGAAAGGTAGCAATGAAAAGGCTTCCTGGCAATGAGGTGGGCTGTGACTTCCCTTCCCCCCAAGCACAGAATAAAATATTTAGCAAACGGATTTGGGGCTGGGGGGAACCTCTCAAACCCTTTGCACAGGTGCAGAAGTGGTGGTGTGTGACTGTTCCCCACTGCAGGGCCCTGCTTGGGGTGGGACAGTTACTGACCTATTTGCTGGTACTTTTAGCATCTGGCTGGGATTAATTCAGCCAGCTGATCCCCAATTCCATGATGTAATGGTGTGTCTTTAAGCACGGGTTAGATGATTGGATACTGAGGAGCATTTTGGAGTCTGGCCTTGCAAATACAGCTTGTTAATTGAAGCTGTACTCGCTGGCAAATCTGCCTTTTAAAGTTCTGCTCTCTGTCCTCCCCACCATATTCCAGCCTCTTCTGGTTTCTCTGGATCCTCCTGTGCCTGCAGCTCCTCTGCCAAGCAGTGCCTGCTGGCCTGCACGTTTGGCACCTGTGGCCACTCCTCTGGCTGTGAGGGGCTCTTTCCTCATCACACCGAGAGTTTTCCTAATTGGGAGTGAGCGCTGAAGGGGCTGCGTTCATTGTTCCAGCTCTTTGCCTGAGTGTGCTTTTCAGGCAGCTGCACTGAGGTTCAACAGCTTCGTCTGTCACCATCAGACAGAGCTCTAGATAATCTAGCAAATCTCTTGATTATGAGGGTAGGAAATAATATGCTTTGATTTACAGATGTTGCTGCACAAAAAGTGCTTCTGTGAATTTTTTGAATGGCAATATCTGGGTAGTTTTGGCATCCTCAGTCTTTGAGAGCATCAATTTTCTGAACATATCCTGAATTCTGCACACTTGTCTGGACACAGACATTTTTCAGTAGCACATTAGTTATTTTTCAGTAGCATTTTAAGCCAAGTTCAGGGATTACATTGAGTCAAGAGACCTTGAAGTTTACAGTAAAAAAGATTAAGGATGGTGGAGGCTGTTGCCTTACGGCCGATTACAGCCAGGTTGAAAACAGCAAGGGGGACAAAGCATATTTTCCATTAATCCTCAAAACACCTTTTCCTTTCCTCCAGGAAGCTGTAGACAAACTTGAAAGCATTTTCTAGTGTCCCTACCATTCTGAGCAGGATCTCTGATGCAGCAGGCACAGAGGTGTCACCTCTGGTGCCAGAGGTGTGGAGCTGCACCAGCAGCAGGAGCTTTGCAGGTGTTCCTGAAGGGCTTTGAAGTATTTTCTCCTTTTGGGCACACGAGCTCTCTTGGTTATGGACTGACTGACAGATCTGCAGAAGATTAGGAAGTGTTTTCACAACCCCTGGAGGCTGTGGTAAGCTGGAAGAAAGAGCTCCTGTGGTCTCTCCTGGCTGTGTGGCAGAGCAGTTTGGGAAATGCTCAGATTGAACCTAAACTCGGTTCTTGTTTGCCAGGTTTAGTTGTAATCTCTGTTCACTGTGCAGCCACACTGTGCTTTCAGTGGGGCAGGGAAGAGGAGAGGTGGTGGGATGATAGAAATACACTTGTTTTGGTTGGAAGAGCTCCTGAATTTATGGTGTTAGCTGCTTTTCTGCTGAAGGTGAGGACAGCATTTGTGTGGGAGTCATTTAGGTTGGGACTTTATTCTACAGATCTGGTTGGTGATCAAGTTATTTCTTTTTTTTTTTCCTCCTTTCTCGAGGTCTTCTTTATAACCAGCAGAGAAGAACACCCCTTTCTGTAGCACATCTTGTCCTAAGCAGACATCTTGAACCAATGTGATTTTCTGTGCTCCAGCAGTACCTGCTGCTCATGCTGGCTGCACAGAGAGCCAGTCCAGCTGGTTCAGGTGTGCTGGGAATCGTTTGTGGCCAGCATTACTGAGTGAAACTGGCCCTTTGCAAGGCCAGACCTTGGCTGCAGGGTGGGTTTGGAGACTCTAAAAGCTCCTCATAGCTGCAGCTTCCTCCTGCTTGGAAGAAAGAAGAGCTGCTGTGGCCACTGGATCTGATTATACCCCGTGGTAGCAGGTGTGAGGTTTGAAGAGTATATCTGTCCATTTTAGTGAGAGGCATTCTGAAGTGGTTCAGATATCAGTGAAGAAAGCTGAAAGGCTTGGTTTGACTCTCCTGACCCTGGAAATATTGGCCAGTTTGTCAGCTGGGATCCATCTGCAAGGGAAAGCTCCAGCTGGACCGGGTGATGTCCTGGTAGCAAAGGAGGGAATGAGGCAGTGCATGGCTCCTTTTCCCAGTGATTTTTGTATCTCTGATCAGATGTGCACTGGTGGAGGAAATCACGCTGAAAACGACCACAGAGCTTTCTGTTTTAACTCTCTAACTTGAGCCTGGATCATACAAAGCAAACGCTCCGAGCCTGTGAAGGGGGTTTTGTAGAGGAATAAAGCTCATTGTCAGCTGCCGTGTTCAGACCCTTGGGAAATTGTGACCATTGTCTGGGCTATTATTGCTTAATAAAAGCTTTGCATTTCCTCATTCAGAGCCTTGAAAATCTGGTTCTGTGCTTTTAAAAATAACTCAGCGTGAGCCACAATTGGGAGCATTCACAGAGGAAATTCTTCAGTCATTTAAAACAAAGTGAAGGGAGGGGAAAAAAAAAAAAAAGCTCTCCTTAAAGTGCTTTTACTTATCCGTGAAGTGTGAGTGTGTCCCAGCAGTGCTTCTGCTGTCTGGATGGAGCACAGAAACTCTGTTCCTGCTCCTGTTTGCTTCCAACCTTCCAGGATTTTGCGTTCAGTGCTATCCCAGCTGGGGAACCTGGGCTGGGCATGTTGGATAGATCCTCTTGGGATGTTGGACTTGTTGTGGATGAACACCTCTGGGCAGGTGGGACCAGCAGTCACTGGTGGGGTGGTGCAAAAAAGGCAAAAAAATGTTTTTCTTTCTGTTTGTAGAAAAGGGTCATTTAATCAAAATGAAATGTGGTCACGTGCTGAAGGATGGGCAGGATTTTGGGCACCCACTCTGCAGGCTCTGCGGAGAAGGGGGTGCTGTGAGCTCTGAGGTGTCCATCACCCCAAAGTTGGCTTCCCTGTAGTTTTTACTCTCCTGATTTGTGCTGGGAAATTATTGCCCAGCGCAGAAGCCCTGAACTATTTTGCAGATCTACTTTGTAGGCTTGTTTCTTTCCCTCTGTGTGTTCTTGGGTTTATTTTCCTTCTGGTGTGGAAATAATTATGTTACTTGTTTCTTAACTTCTGGCTCCAACTAAGAGGAGGAATGTACTCAGGTTTTTTTACGTTGTGGTGGTGGTTTTGTTTTTTTTTTCTTTTTCTTTCCCCCAGTGCAGTTTCTGCTGTTAAAGTATTCGGGACAGCAGTTCTGCCCACGTAGAGCACGGAAATGTGTGTTTAGTGGTTGCAAGACATGCTTGCTCTGGGTGTGCCTCCTTGTTTTGTTCAGTGCCAGCCTCTGCCCACATGATTGGCCATCGTTTATCATCCCCATCAAGCTGGGGAGATATCATTTCCATTAGTAATTAGTGCTTTGTGCAGGCCAGAATTAGCTACACTGCCTCTCGATGATTTGGAAATTAATTTTCTCTCAGAGCTGTGTGTTTTGTCAGGATAGAGAGCAGGGTGTGAGGAGGGGATGACACTGAGCTACAGCAGCCTTGCCAAAGACACTTGGTGGTGAAGAAACTGAGATATTGTCTGGGTTTTATTTGTGATAGGAAATTAATTATAGCAGAAAATACCTCTTCCATGCCTCAGTTTCTCCACCAAAAAATGAATGCTGCACGATTTACCTGAGTGTGTTTATTGGCAGGAATTATTCTCCTCCCTCTTCCTGTCTCCTGGAGCAGCTGTGACAAGCACAGGGATGTGTGGTGATGGGGACTGGGGACAAGACACAGCCCTGCAGTAGCTGAATTCTGTCACACCATTGTGCACTTTGCTGTTGCTTGAAATTTTATAGGTCATGTGCACCATTAAAATGATTTCCATGCCTATGTTTGGAGAATCTGCTGTGCCCACTTTTGTTTATATCCATGTGACTGATGCAGGGCCATATGTTAAGAATATAACAGCTTTTAATTAATTTTTTTAAAAATCCATTGGCGTCTAAATATATCTAATAAAAATTCAGACTGGAACTCTTTAATGAGGTGTAAGTCAATCCTGGCTCTCTCTTTTTATAAAACAAAACCACCTCACATACTGGCTTCTTTTTGAATGGACTTGTGCTTTGCATTTCTACACATTCATCATAGCATGAAGCCTCTGACAAAAGGAAATAAGAAAAGACTGTTTAAGAGACCGTTTTGCTGTGCATAAACCTGAACCTTTGAAAAGGGAAAACCCTGGGCTTCAGCAAGTGAAATCATGGACTGTGTGATGACAGAAAGGAGAAATAAAAATTATAGTGCTCAGGAAGTTTATTGTAGTTGTGAATTGTACAGCAAAGAACAGGAGCTCCTAGGAAGGGAAATATTTCCAGTTTTGTTCCTTGCCTTTGCAAAATTGCAAAACTCAAGAGATGGTTGGAAGTCTTTTGCCACCAAAAATCTTCATTTTTGAATGAAAAAATGGCCCCCAACTTGCTGGCTAAGCCAGTGGTCAAGGCCATGAGCAGCAGCATTTGGGTGGGGGCTGGGGATGTGTGGCTGTGTCTGATTTTGGGGGCTTTGAGAGGAAATGGCTTTGCTGCAGGAACAGCTCAGCTCTCAGCTGCTCACTAAGGTCCCGTGGCTGTGGTTTGACAGCTGAAGTCAGAGCAGGGCTGTGAAATCAGACTCTGCTCACACGTGGTTGTGGCTGGGTGTGAAATCCTGAGTGGTTCTGGCAGCGGGTCCAGAGAGGGGAAAAAAAGATCTGCTTGTTTTGGAAGGGCCTCATCCTTTTCTCATTTCTCTTAGGTTGATCCTGCATGGTTGGTGTGGTGACACGGCCCAAGGTGGGTCCCAATCTCCTTTTGCTACGCAGGACCAAAAAGTTGCCTCACCTGGTGTATGGAGGAAAGGAAGGAGGAGAAGGGAGACTTAGCAACTCCAGATTGTGATCCAGGACTGAAAGGCAGAGGTTTTGTCTATAGAACAATAGATTTGTGAGACAGAAGAGATGAAGAAGAAGTTGATGAGTTTTCTGAAATGCTGAGCCACGAGAAAAGTTTTGGAGAGAAGGTAGGCAGGGCTGTGGTTTTTAATTTGATGACCTCTTTCCACAGGCAGTCAAACTTTCAGATTTAGCAAGGCTTTGCATAACAGGAGGTGCTTTGTTTAAAGCCTGCACACTCACTCGTGGACACAGGAGCACAGTGATAAATTATTTAATTCTAGATACCCAAAGAAGCGAACCAGGTGCCTGCTGGGCTGTGTTGTCCCTCTGCTTTCCCACTTTGCACGGTTTCTTGCTGGCTGATTCCCAAAATGCAGCCCTTTGCAGCAGTGGGCCCGCAGTGATTAATGTTAATTAGCGAGGTTCTGCTCTGTGAGGTTCCTGCAGCACACACAGAGTGCTCAGCTCCTCACCTGTGTAATGAGCTGTACTCAGCCCCACTGTTAATTAGCAGCATCCCTCCAAGGACTTGTGCTCCTCTGGGAATGCAAGTTTGCTGTGGAGCTGCCTGTGGTGGTTAGGGCAAGTCCCCACCGAGACTCACGTGCAGACTCTGCCATAGTTGGGTTGTCCAGGGCAGAAAACAAAAGCTTTTTGCCCTTTGTTTTAATCTCAGCTTCTCTCTGGGTGTTCTCCTTGCTAAGCAGCACCGTTGCTAAGATCAGTTCTTTTCAGGTTTGCCTGAAATTTGAACCTTGTTTTAATCAGTGCTGACAAAGTCCTGGCTGGATCTGTGTTCCAGGTAGGGGTTGGATTTAAGAGTTCTTCAAAAAGATTTTATGGTGCTCCTTGTGCTGACAACAGTTCTGTGTCTCTGCCTCTTAATAACCATCCTGTAGTAACACCTTCTTCCTTGATTTGCAAAAAAGGCTCCATTCCAAGAAGAAATTTCCTCCTGAAAATGTGGAAGTGCAGTTTGTTCTTGGCAAATCCAGCTGGGGCTTTATTATGGCTCTGATTTAATATCCTCGGTGATGGAATGCTCCTGTTGTGGGGAAAACATCTCTGAGAGGTGATTCTCTCTACAGAAAAACATTCCCCTCCTTTTTTTTTTTTTAACACTGAAGGCAATAGAAGGGAAGAAGCTGGTAAATAATATGACTGTAAATGAGAACCAAATTATACTTTAATTTTTATGTATGTTCAGGATAGAAAAGCAACATCAGATCAGGAGGTCTTTCCAGAAGAGGAGGGTTTTTCTTAAATATCTCTGCTTTGTCCCTAGGTTTATGTGTTCAGTATCATCCAGAAAACTCTTGGTTTTGCATTTGATTGTAATTTGCATTTAGATTGGCTGCCTGAAGGGAGTCTCTTGCAAGGGGAGAAGGGGCTCTGTGGCTCCAGTCTCTCGAAGATCTGGCTGAAAGTAATGGCATTTACATAAAAACCATTAGCTCTGTTATTGATAAACATGAAAGGCATCCATTTCATTTAATTTTTTGATGAAGAGCTTTTAATATAAGCACACAATAGCACTGAGGTAGTAACATTCCTGCCCCCCATCCCTCTGTACTGACCTCTTGTTTTAAGGGCAAGCTTTGATTGGGATTTTGTTGGTGGAGAGATGGGAAGTTATTTCTATTCCAATTTACTGGAGTAGCCAGTTGTCTTGCTACATAGTGGGGAATTATTTAATGCTCATTTTAAGAGGTGTCTCTATTAATTGAACGGGGATTTAATGTCTCCCTGAAGCACAGTTGGGCTGTGTGTGATGTATACTAACACGTACGGCTGGCAATTCCACGGATAATCTTTTCCTTAATCAAAATGGGTTTAAGCACAACTTCACTGGCGCCTCATTAAGGGGATAAAGCACGTTGAAACAACAAATGTATTAAAGGGAACTTCTTTGGTGCACTCCAGATCAGGGCCCATGTAACCCTTCAGCACCGTGTCTGCATAAACATTTGTTCCCCTGCCTGTGGAATGGTGCTTTGGGGAGCAGGATGTGTCACAAAGAGCTGTGATTCACTGTCTCTGGAGGAGCTGCCTTTGAGAAGCTCTTGCTGCTGCTCTCATGGATAAATACCTTGCTTTTCTCCTGGGCTGGGTCAGGTCTGACCTCCACAGCCTCCAGAGGCAGCTGGTGCTGCAGTTGTTTTCAAGCATCACAGCATTTGCTTGAGAGACCTTGCTGAGAGCTTTGAGTTCCTGACCTCAGAGCTGGGGAGGTGAGCGTGTCTGTTCTGCATTGATTACCTGGCCTACTTCCTGATGTAAAAAATTTGTTAAAAATGTTTTGGTCACTTTATATTTACAGCTCTTTTTGCTCTCTAACAGGCTCCAGACAGATGAGTAGAGAGCTGGCTGCAGAAGAGGGACAGATTCCAGTTTGCCTGCTGATCACCGTGTACAGTGAGTACCTTCAGATTTCAGGAATAAAACTTTCTGTAGTGCCTGATGTCAGCCTCAAATTGCCTCCACTGGGGCACAGCATTAAGTCTGCATGCTTGGACAGTGTTCTCCTAAAAGTACAAGCTTCCTTGGCTTAACTCTTGTTTTGGGAGAAGTGTGCTCCAGCTTAATTTATCTGAAGTGGTAAATTGTGTCCTCATCTTAATTCCAGTAGTGGCAGAGCAGAGAACTGCTGCAGTTCCATCTGGTACCTGCACAGGGCTGTGGGTAATCGACACTAAAGGTCTAAAGGTGTCACCTGAGGCTTCTTGTGCTGCAGGGTCAGGAGTGGAAATGCTCCCCAGAGCTGTTCCAGCCTTGTTGGAGGTGTTGGAACAGAGTGATGAGGGTGGATGAGGGACCTGCCATGGCACATGCCAGGGTTGCTCATAAAGGAGCGCTATGAAATCAGCCAAATGAGGCTTGACTTGACTGGTGGGTGGAAAAGAGCAGGAAAAAACCACTGGAAAGCATTGCCCAGTTCATGGTAAGGATGGCAGGTTTGCCCTGAAAGTGGTGGAGAAAATCTTTATTTCATGGGGAATTTTTACACATTAAAATTTCTTGCATGCGTGTTAATGGGCTGTAGTAACGGGCCTGTGCTTTATGAGGTGTCTGCAAACATCTTAGAGCTTGCTACTGGGAGGGAGTAAATACTCCAGCTAGTAAATACTGATTAATTGGAATGTCTTGGCCCATGTGGTGCAGTGGTGTGGCCAGACTGAAATAGGGAATTGCTTGATCCAGGTGTCTGAAAGCCAGGAGGGAGCTCTAGTATGGGATGTAAAATTCAGATGAGTGTGGGAGCTGCAGCAATTGAGTTGATGGTGACAGTTCCTAGCAGGTGATTCCCTAAGGATAATGTGGTATGATGAATCTTGAAACTGAAAGTGTTCATTACCAAAAGTCAAGGATGAAATAATGCATTTAGAGACTGGGTTGTGTCATCAGGTTGGTGTGGATATATCCAGGGAGCAGAGCAGAGAATTCCTGTGCTTCTGGGAAAGAAGGGAAAGATTGGCAAACTTATTTGTGGCTTCCTCATTTCTCCCATATCCAACCAGTACATGCAGGATGTTCTTGTGGAAAATTCAGGAGTGAATAACAAAGCTGGGAGTAGCAGGGGGGGCACGTGAAGGACAAACAGTGCTGGTATTGACCAGTGGTGCCACCATGCCAAGGTCCTCATCAACAGCTCTAATCCCAGTGTGTGCTCTGAGCCACATCTGCTGACTTCAGGAGCTGCAATCAGTCAATAGCATTGAATTCTCCTCCTTTTTGCATATCTTAAGGAGAAGGAAGTCTCAGGCTGAGAGCTGTGCAGTCTGCACAAGGCCACAAGGCTTCCCTCAGGACATCATTTGGCCTGTGCAGCATTTCTTACACTGCTGTGCTGTGCAGCAGGTTCAGCACTGACCTTCAGGAGCCCTTCTGCATTAGTGGGCCTGGTGGGTGTAGGAGACAAGGATTTCAGGTTTGGAGTCCTTTTTAGGGTGGAAGCCTGTGATTAAAGCAAAGAGGATGAATTTAGGTCAGTAGGAGATAGCTGAGGGAAGGGCTGTTCTTGGCAGGGAGCTGGCATAGATGAGATGCTGGAAACAGTCTGTGACTGCCAGGGAGCAGAGTGGGAAAATAACCTGTTTCAAGGGACTCCTTAACAAGTTATTCTTATACAAACCTCTCTCCATGGCACTAAATATCTAAACAACTGGGTTGGGCCTGGAATCTAAAAATACCTTCAGGAGACTCATCTTCAAACCCCTCCTGAGGCTTCCTGGCTTGGCAGCAAAGCCAAGTTCTGCAGGAGTTTTGTAGCAGGTCCCTTCCTGTGAGGATTATCCACATGAACATGAGCGTGGGTCTGATGCTTCCTGTGCTCTTTGCTCACAGCTGCAGTGAAGAAGGGCTGGGGGAGAGCACTTGGGTATGGCAGGGAGGGTTTGTGCTGCCTGTACCTCCTGCAGGAGCACTGGGAAGTGAGGGGGTGGAATTCCTGCTTCTTCCTGCTGTTCCTCTCAGAAGATGCTGGAGACTTTTGGCTGCTTCTTAAAAACTCAGAATGTGGCAAGCAAGCACCTGAGCTGTGGGAGGCTGGGTCTGTCCTGTCATGGCCCATCAGTTTGTTCAGCTCTTGGTTGAACCCCTATGTGCTTTCAGCCTCTGTCCAGGCATTTCAAAGTTTAACTTTGTGTGGTGAACCTTTTCCTTTTGGTAACTGCACCTACTGCCAGCTCGTGTACTGTAATAAGCTCAGTTTGGGGAATTGTTCTTTGCATAAAATTCTGCAAATCCCTACTGTGTCCCCTGTCAGAGGCCTCTTTTCCAGACTAAAATTTATTCTATGGTCCTTACAGAGATGCTTCATGTTTTTGACCATCTTCACTATATTCACTATTTTCAATTTTTGGTCATTTTTTTCTCCTCTTAAGTGTTCTTACTGGAAGATTGAAAGCACCTTTGGCTTTCTGAGGTCCTGCCCTTTTGCTGCAGTTCTCTGTATGTTTAGCCATAGAAAAGAAACCAGGAATTTTGATGATCCATGTAATAATAAGCCATAGCCTTTTATTTCTTTTTTTTCTAAAAAACAAAGATTTGTGTTTCTAATCTAAAAACTCTATCAGAAAAGCTATGAATAAACCTGATAGCATTCCAGTGCACTGAGTCACCAGAACAATACATTGTTCACAAGGAGCCCTGGCAGGGTTGTGTGGCTTTGTGCTAAAGCTGTCAGCCAGGATATGGGATGCATCTTTGTACCCTGCAGCAATTTTGTGATACTAAATGGCTGCTGGTGTCTGTTGCATCTTCTAAATGAGGACAAGAAACATTCTGGGTGTTAAACCCTCTCCCCTCTGTGTTGGTTAAGAAATTATATCCAAATAGGGAATTGGTTTTACTTAGATAAATATAAATCAGTCATCAAAACAGGTTCTGGTTGTGCAAGGGCAGGGCCTGGCTGTCCATCTCCTCTGCTTTGCATAAATGCTATTTATTTTATTAGTGGCTTCCAAAAAGTAGAACTGGAATGTGATGTGATGAAAGTGTTAACAGCAGGGCTGCAGACTGATGTGCCTGGGGCTGACAAGTCTGTGGTTTTGTCTATCTGCCCTGACTCAGATCTGTGGCTTTTGTGCTGCCCTAAGGTGAGTCAGGGCTCCCGCAGGGGTGATTAAAGCCCTGCCCTGTGGGCAGCCTGGGAAATTTGGGCCTCAGTTCAGCTAAGAACTCTTGGATGTTTTCCTCAGTGCTGAATCACAGCTCCCTGGACCATCCAGAGCAGTTTTTCCCAGCGGTGAGGTTTATCTTCCACGCCTCCACTGCTATTTCCACCACTGTGCTTTTCTTCTTTCCTCTCTGCTGCCTTCCCCAGTGCTTCCTTCCTGCCTTTAACCCCAAAGAGCTCCCAGGGTCAGTCTGTGCTCCACTGGTGCCTTCTGTTCTGCACAGGGAAACCAAAGGACCAAGTCCTTGCAGCAGCTCTCTCCTAAAGCAGCCCATTTGTGCAGCACAAATCATCGCACAGATTTGTCAATAAAACACCAAAAGCTCCCCCAAAGCCTCACCTGGACTGCCCAAATGTGTCACCTGTGCCTCAACCAATCCTGAACCCAGCTGGGGAGTCCTCCTGGACAGGAGACACCACGAGGAGGAGAGAAACACATCCAGAAATTAGAGGTTGATTTTCTATCACTCCTCAGCATGTCCCAGCCCCTGCTTGTTGGTGAAGGATGGAGGTTTTTTAGTATTCCTTTCCTTCATATATATGTCTATAAATACATAAATTTATATTAATGGCCCTTTCTCATTCTTCTTTTGCTCTCATGTATTTGAAGTTGCACACAGCCAGCCCACAGCCAGCCTACTATAATAATTTCAGCTGTACTTTAGTAGGGTAGTAAATTGAAAGTAATTTTTAATCTGCTTGGGAGAAAAACAGCTTAATTGGCTGTTTCTCCTGGTGGTTCCAGCATTATTTTTGGCCTTAGAGGGTGTAAATGCAGCAGACATTGATCTCCCTGAATGCGAGGTCAGCTCTTCTTGGCCAGCACTGGGAACACTGCATCTATTTATTTCTATTTTACCTTTTTTTGGTACAT
Source organism: Dicaeum eximium (assembly GCA_013396995.1). Taxonomy (NCBI): domain Eukaryota; kingdom Metazoa; phylum Chordata; class Aves; order Passeriformes; family Dicaeidae; genus Dicaeum; species Dicaeum eximium. Next base: position 10,077 of record VWZP01010846.1, on the reverse strand, counting down.
TGCCTGAATAATACAGCCAGTGTGGAAAGGGCCTGTAAAATACTGAGTTGTGTGGTGGAATTTTGCTCTGCCCAAGTAAATCTCTTGTGACGAGAGACTCCATGTAGGGGAAGCCTCCTGGATTAGCTTGGAGCAAGGGAGTGTTTGGAGACCTCCCCTGGATCCCTGCGGTGGAAATGGAGCTGGGAGAATCCAGCTCTGTGCCATCACCCAGGGGACTTTTCCATTTAATGCAGCCATTAAGGGACAATGTGTGAGGAAGGAGCTGGAACAGGCTGCCTTTGTGGCACATCACAAAGCCAGCAGTATGTGCTGGAGTGCTCCTGCTTGCTGAGTCTGGAATGTCAGCCTGGCTTCTGTTCTCCTCCCTTCCAGCCAGGAGCTGCTTCAGACTGGGGAGAATAAGTCACTGTTTGTGTGGTTTTATTTCATTTCTGCTCCCAGTTCTTCTTGGATCACACAGAGGGTTAGAGGGAAAGAGCTTAAGTGAGGTGAAAGCCATGGGATCCTCCATGGTATGTCTCTCCTTGCTCCACAGAACTCCCTGGCAGGAGGTTGTAGGAAGGTGGAGGTCAGGCCTTCTCCCAGGTGAGTGATAGGATAAAAGAAAACAGCCTCAAGTTGTGCCAGAGGAGGTTAAGGTTGGCTATTAGGAAATATTTCTTCATGGAAAGGGTTGGCAAGAATTGGGATGGGCTGCCCAGGGCAGTGGTGGAGTCACCATCCCTGGAAGTGTTAAAAAAATGTGTGGATGTGGCACTTGAGGATGTGATGCTGGGTTGATGGTTGGATTTTTGTGATTTTCCAACCTTAACAATTCCCTGATTGTTCTTTTGATCTTGCTGTTTTTCTCATTCTTAAATAACAGAGCTCAGCCACCCCATGGAATGGGATGAGCTCTGAGGTCCTTTCCAACCCAAGCCATTCTATGAATTTGTAGCTTCATTTATTCAACAGCAGATACTGAGAGCCCTCTCTGGAACTAATTTCAGTTTATCTGACCTCAGACACCTGGGAAGGGAACAGTGCTGGGATGAGAACCCTGCAAGGAACAAAGCCTGAGAACAGATGAAAACTTCTCTGTGATATGAAAACGTTGCAGTAATTATTTAGTATAATAAACTCTTTCCAAGTGGTTAGAAATTATTAAAAGGACTCTCCAGGAGGTTTGCATTGCTGTAGCAGTGACTGGGAAGTGAGAAACAATGGCAGCAGCACAAGTTTGATTCTGTGAGTGAACTCTAGAGACAGCTGGGTGTAAATGCATTCTGGATCTCCTCAGACTGGATAAAAACTTGGGAACATCTGCTGTGGATAAAAGTGCATTAGGTCACATTGTCAGATGAAGTTTTTTCTACACTGAAGTTTCACCTGGCAGTTCAGAGGGAGGCCCTTGGGAATAATTGTGAGAAGCACAAGTGAAATCCTCCTTGCTTTTGTGTAAGGAAGTTCCCAGTGCAGCTCCATCACAGAGGGCCCCGATTTGAGAGGGATTTGCTTTGTGAATTGTTCTGTCATCACTCAGCAGGATAATTGACTTCTGATTAGGGAGAAAATCTAGCTGCAGGTTGGTGTTTGAGGTTCTGAAGTCCTCTTAAAAAGGCAGAACTCTTCCTCAAACAGTGACGACTCTCCTGAGAGCAGGATGTGGGAGACTCCATTATACTGGCATTGATGTAACAGCTGTTCCTGTTTGAACAACTTTATTTCTTCTTCCTCCTGTTGCAAATCAAAGGAAGAGTGGGAATCAGTGTTGTTGTTTGTTCAGAATTAATAACAAGGTTATTAAATTTTTCACTGCTGGAGATGGTTTTGTCATGTGCTTCCTGCACTCTCAGACCTGCTGCTCTCTGGGTGTTTTTAGCTGCTGATGCTGATGACTGGAGGATACTTATTGCTTCTGTTCCCAGCTCCCAGGTGACTCAGGAGCTAAAAGCAAGGCAAGATCTGTGCCTCCCACAGGCAGCAGAAAGGCTGATGTGGAAGTCACGGGCATCTTGCTGTGAAGATGATGCTAAAAATTTTAGAAGAGGAATTCTTCTTTGTCCAGGCTAGTGAGCAAGGGGGGAGCTTTACCTTGCCAGGGAGGCTCCTGGGCAGAACAGGTTTCACTTCTGCCTCTGAGGTTGGCTTCAGCCTGGACCTGCATTAGGTAGTGCTGCAAAGAAATCTGCTGGAATTTAAGAATATCCTGAGCTGGAAGGGACTCACAAGGATCACCCAGTCCAACTCCTGGCCCTGCTGTGACTCCCCAGCAGTCCCACCCTGTGCCTGAGGGCGCTGTCCAAATGCTCCCGGAGCTCTGGCAGCCCTGGGGCTGTGACCATTCCCTAGAAAAGTGGGACTTGAACTTCTGTTATTTATTTATGAAGAGTCAGATTATTGCTTTGCATGTTAATATTTATACAGTTTAAAAGAGAGTGGGAAGATTTTGGAAGCTGGTGCTGAGTGGGGCTGGATCTGTAAAGAGATCAGAGTCATTGCACAGTGCCTCATCCCTTTGTACCAGTGAAAACATTTTTAGAGGAGAGATTTAACCTGGGAGGGGTGGAAGGGGATTGCAGTGCACTGAACCTGCCCCTAAGGAAAGGAGGATTTACTTCTTCCCTTTTCCCTCCCATCTCCTGCGTGGGGCTGCCTGAACTCTCTACTTCATCCTGCTGATCCAGCTGCTGCCTTTCCCTGTGGACAAATTTTGAGTCTTTTTAATTCCGTCTGGAGCTCTCACCGTGAGGCATCGCAGAGCTGACGCCTTTGAGGAGGGAAGGGAGCCTTTGTCAGGTCTCCAGGGAGGTAATTTATACAGATCCTCTTGGCTTCACTGGCCAAGTGTGTCTTTGTTTCCATGTGCTTTTTGCCTCTGAGATGGAATCCTAAGAGCAAGGCCAAGTGTCAGGCTGCTGCTGGTGGCGGGGCTGCAGCTGCACAGCTCATCCTTTAAGGAGGGAAAATTGCCAAAATTTTTGGGCTGAATTGGCTGTCTCAGCTTTTCTGGTCAAAGTTGGCTTTTGTTGTTCCAAAGTTGTGGATTTTGTCAACCTTTAACCTTTAGACTAAAGCACTTTTTAATAATGAGTTGATTTTATCAGAAATAGAAGATGTGTGGGAAAAGAGTGATCTTGCCCTTGCCAGCTCTGATAGGTGTCACTGGTATATTCCTTTCTGCTGGATTTTATTTCTATACAGTAAAAAAAAATCATGAATGTTTAAAGAAGTGATACAGCTGCATTTTTTTCAAGCCACGATTACAAAAGGATAAAAAAAATGAGACAGAAAGTGACTCCTTGCTGTTAAACAGTGAGCTTTGCCTAATGACCAAAATTAAAAGTTTTTAGATGTCTGCCTTGAACGGTCTCTCCACAAACTTCTTAGGAGTGGAGCTCAGCCTGAATAGGAAAGCTTTTAAAAAATCTGTTGGAAATCCCAAATCAGCAGGGGGTAGATGGAAATACCAACAGGAGAAAACAACTTCTGCACAGCCCGAATTTGTTTTCAGCGAGGTTTTCCCTTCTCTGGAGAAGGAGGAAATGCAGAGTGACAGAGAAGTGAAACTGGTGAAACTCAATGCCACTGCTGGGTCTCCTGATGGTTTTTCCTGCCCAAATGAAGGCCCCTGTTTTTTTCTTTGCCTCTGTTCGTTTTATTCAGAGTAAGTGTTCCCATTATCCGGTGCGAGTGAAAGGCTCCTGACCGCTGCCTGAGCTGGATAATAAGGGAGTAAGCCAAGAGCAGCCTAATTTATAACTTGTGAAGTGATTCTCTTCAGAGCACTAATGAGCAGTGACCCAAGCACAGGTAAATTATCTGTAGGGGTTTTTTTTCCCCCCTTTCCTCTTAAATCTCTGATCATTTCCCTCCTCAGGCAACCTGTCTTTCACCACCATTAGCGTTGTCACAGTTTTTGTCTACATTCCAAAGTTGAACCACTTTATCCACAATTGATGTGTGCTCCTGTAGGGTGGAGAGCACAATGCTGGTATAAAAGCATTTATAATAGCTCATTCTTGTGTTGGAGAGGAATAATGGATGTGGGACACAGCTTTAGAGTTAGAAAGCTCTCTAAATTTAGAGTGTGGCTGTGCATTGTAGCTGAACTGATCTCATGGCAAGGAAAGGTTTTGCTCCCAGCCTCGTGTTCCCACTGATCTTTTTGCACTGATACAGATGCACTTCCTTCCCTCTCAGTGCAGACACTTTCCTTGCAGCCTTAACTCCCTGATTCAGGCTTGGAAGCTGGGGAGGAGATCCCTCTTTTCAGCAGCAGCAGAGCAAACCCACATCCTAAACAAAGCCTCTGGTGCCAGGAGCATCTCTCTGTCTGAAAGGTGTTCCCAGCCACTCTGCTCTCTCCCTGCTGGCATTGTGGGGCAAAAGGGAGGGTTTTCCTACTGCTTGGTTATTCTGAGTAAAGTTCCTCCTCCTGAAGTAGCTGTCTTTGCTGACAAAAGAATGCAGAGAATTGTACGCAGGCCATTTGTATGGCCCATGCTCTGTGATGTTCTGTGTGCTACAGCTAGCCTGAAAAATAATTAAACCCCAATGTTTGGCTGTTTTTTTGCTGGATGTTGTTGGATATTTAATGGAGCTTGTTGGCAGTAAACACTCCTTCCCTGGGGATCTTTCCAGAGTCATTAAATCTGGTGAGGAATAATCTGGAATAGTCTGCTGTTTGTCTGGAACATTTGCTGGACATGGGAGCTGCAAAAAGGGGCCCTGTCAGGCATCCCTGAGCAGCTGCAGGGTGATAACAGAGGTGAAGGGCCAGCAGAGGGGTTACTGAAAATATTAATTACAGATGATGTCTGAGTCTGTAAATAAGAAATACAGATGATTGTATTGCCACGGGGGTGAAAAAACCACAACCTTTAAGGACAGTATTGATCCCCCAAAGGAAAATTACAAAAAGCCACAAGCAGTGACTGAGAGTTACAAAGTGGCTTTTAGTTAGAGATGTGCAGATTCCAAACATTATTTGGGTGGGGAAAAAAGGGAATTAGTTCAACAGCTGCTGGAGCTCTCTGAGCCATTTCAGAGGGGGCTTTGAGTTGGTGACTGCAGCAGGTTGTACTTGCTGTAGGAGGTTTTGAGCTTGTTTATATCCAGTGTCAAATTCCAGGCTACCAAGTGATGCTTGTTTTGTGTTTGTCCCCCAGGAGAGGGTGAGCACAGGTGGGGGCATTGATCTCCAGAAGGTCATGACAACAGCTGCAAGGTGGCCTTTGCAAAATGCTTCACATACAAAGGCATGTGCTGCAAAAATTCTCTGCTTTCTGCTCACTTGGGGCTTTCTTTTGCAAAACATTCACTTTCAAGAAGGATTTAAATGCGATTTCCAGATGTTAATGTGATGGTGGGTTTAATGCTGTGTTTTGAGGGAGCAGCTTTTGCTGAATGTAACCTTGGGCAAAGTTCAAAACAAGCAACCAAAGAAGCAAAAAGGGAAGTGATAAAGAGCTGGCAGCCAAACAAATATGGATTTGTGTTGGAAGGCCAAAAATGTGCTGTGTCTCTTACTGAAAAGCATGGAGGGCTCTGCTCCTCCTGCAGCCTCGAGTGCTGAGCCTCACACCTGTCCTGGGAGTTTGGAGCAGGGTGCTCACCTGGCAGAGAGTCACCAGATCCAGAACCAGTCCAAACCCTTCAAGTGTTTGTGGGAAAAACCCCAGAGCAGCAGCCAGGAAAGGTCAGTGCAGCTGCCTTGCATTGCAGTGTGTGTTAAAACACAGGAATAGTTCCCAGCTGGAATTGCCCTAATTCCAGCCTTGTCATCAAGATGAAGTGGACTGCAAATACATTTCTGTGGGAATTGCTCTGGATGCAGAGCACCCTTAATAATGTCTCAATATCTACCTCACTGTGTGCAGTTCTAATATAACCAGAAACCAAGGGCACAGATGGAATTATGAGCCAAAAGACTTTGACTTGGTTGCTAAAAACGACACTAAAACAGTATTTTAATGCCTGTAGTACCATGGTCCTGAGTGTGCACATGGAAGAGCAACTGAGCTGGAGGGCAAAGAATTACAGACATGAATATCCTGAGCTGGGAGGGATTCATAAGGATCATTGATCCAGCCCCTGGCCCTGCACAGACACCCCAACAGTCCCACCCTGTGCATCCCTGAGAGCGTTGTCCAAACCCTCCTGGAGCTCTGGCAGCCTTGGGAATGTCACCATTCCCTGGGGAGCTGTTCCAGTGCCTGACACCCTCTGGGGGAAGAACCTTTCCCTGCTGTCTCTGAATGCAGCAGCAAACATCTGCTGCCTCCACCCCGAGTTTGTCTCCAGCTGTGCCACCTTGCAGCAGCACAGGTAATGCTGGAATTGCACTACCTGCTTCCCTGGGGAAGTTTCAGCTTTTCCCTGGGGCTTTGGAGCTTCCTGTGCCTTGGATTAGCAATGAGGAAATGGTGGCACCTGTGTGGGGCAGTGACAAAGCCGAGGTAGCTGTGGTGGCCCCTTGTGCTGTGGCATGTGTCAGCCTGGATTTGCAAGCCAGACCTTCGAGCTCCTAAAGTCCCAAGCTCTCAAGAAAGCCAGCTGAGGCACTGGATTAGCTTGGGAAAAGCTTTTCAGCTTTTCAGAATGCAGCTTGCAGCCCTGGACAGTCTCCTGAGCTGATGGGCACACGGTGGTGAATTGTGTGCTGTGCCCTGTGGGTTACACTGCAAACATAAATGGAATATAAAGTACAGATCTGTAAAAACATTGCTACACTGTGTGTGTGATCAGTGTGTGCCTTTGGGTGTGAGCTCTGCAGGAGGGACCCTGTCCCACAGCGTTCCTGCTGGATAGGGGTCTGCAACAATCTTTGAAAGTGCTCTGCTTACCTTTAGGTTTCCTAACCAGCTGCATCCTTAAATGTATTTCCAACTGAAATATATCCTAAATCAGCTGCTTCAGGAGTTTGGGTTGGTTTTTTTTTTTTTTTTTTTTTTGAACAGGAAGGAACTCCAAATATGCTTATTTTCATGGTAATATCACAGGCATCGGCCACCAATGTGTATTTTGTGTTTTAGTTCACATGTGTGTTTGTACATTTTCTTCCTGACCTTGCAGATGTTCTCAGCTACTCTTTTATAGATCTGACAAACTGACCCTCCCTTTCTTAAATACCAAATGTTCCATGTCAATTTAGCAAATAATAGAGTGCTTTTCTTCTGAGGAAAAACTGGGTTTTTTTCCAGGACACAGTGGCACTCCTGCCCTGCCAGTGTAGGGGCCTCAAATACTTTCTGCCTCTTTTGTCTTTTTTTGGTAATGATTTCACTGCTCCTTTTTATTTCCAGTGGTTCTGCCTGCTTTAACTCACTGTTTTGGGTTAAATTGACACTATTACTGTTTTATCCTGTTGGAGAATGATGTTTTATGGAATAGGAAGCTTGTTTGGAATGGTAGGAGGGGCTGAGGTCACTGGGCTTGTCCAGCCTGGAGAAGAAGAGGCTGAGGGGAGGCTCATTGGGGGCTGATGCTTCTTCCTGAGGGACAGCTCCAATCTCTGCTCCCTGTGACAGGGACAGGACCCAGGGAATGGCTGGAGCTGTGTCAGGGAGGGTTTAGGTTGGATATCAGGGAAAGGTTCTTCCCCAGAGGGTGTCAGGCACTGGAACAGCTCCCCAGGGAATGGTGACATTCCCAAGGTGCCAGAGCTCCAGGAGAGTTTGGACAACACTCCCAGGGTGGGATTTTGGGGTGTCTGTGCAGGGCCAGGGGTTGGATCAATGATCCTTCTGAATCCCTTCCCACTCAGGTTATCCCATGATTTTAAGCCCAGGAAAAGCTGTCACCTTTGAAGGGGAAAACCAAAGGAAGAGCAGTTGAATTGTTTTTTTTCTTTTCCAACTCACCAAGGGTCGCTGTTGTTTTAAAGCTCATTTGTAGCACCCATATTCATCTCAGAGTCTGGTTTTTCTGCAGAGTTGGGGCAGTAGTCAGAGAGAAGTGAGAGGGATCAGCTCCATCCTGGCTGTGCTGGACTGGGAAGGTTAATTTGTGTTTTTAATGGTGTATCTGTGGGGCACTTCCTAAGTACAAAGAGCAGCGTTAACCTTAAGTTAAAAGTGCCTGAGATATTCATTCCCCTCTCTGCAAAATACGGATAAATACTTCTTGATCTGCCAAAAAGGGGCTGTGTGGGTTTAATTAACATTTGCAAAGTGCTTGTGGATAACATCTTTCATCTGAGTCTCTGAAGTGAAATATTCTCGGCATCCTCGCTCAGCATCGCAATTATTCCTCCAGCTGTCGTGAGCTGTGCCAACAAAAACTACTCTGCTGTCATCAAGGGATTGTTGATGCCTTGTGACTTGTTTTGATTTTGATACTCTCTTCCCCCTACTCATTTTCCCCATACAATTGCTGTGTAAAATATTGTGTATTCTCCAGATCTGGGGGAGAGAATAAACCTGTTCCTTTCCTTCACAAACTTATTTGTGGTGTTCTCGTGTTATGTTCTTGTTTGTAGCTCTTGTTTTGGTCTGTGCCCTTGGAGTAGAACTGTCTTTTTTTTTTTTTTTTGTTCTCTCTATTCTTAAAATACTTTTGGTCTTTTTTTTGTCTTGTTTTTTTTTTGTATCTTTTTTTAAAACACTGCCATAATTTATTAAATACCAGTCACTCCAGAGAGGCCTGCTGGCCCATGCACTGTCATTTCTTATTTCAAGGTGGATGTGAAAAACCAGATGAATTCCTTCATTCCCTGGATTTGGGTTCTCCCAAGTTCCCACTCACAGCATTTGGGGAGTTAAAACTTCCAGCTTTGTTCTCCCAAATTCTACTTTTATTGCTAACAGTGCTTTGTGAAATACTCTTAAAAATCAATATTTCTCAAATCTACTTTTAAAGGAAGGCTTGTACGTATGTAGTCTCCAAGGCAATAATAGTACCTCTAAGAATTTATCAATTAAATAGTTCCAGGTCCTATCCAGGCTGAGGTTCAGCCTTTTTGCAAAACCAGAGAGACATCTCAGTCTATCACTCAAGTAACTGTGGCCATCACTGTCACTTCTGGAAGGATTCATTAATCTTGACTTAAAAAGCAGATGAGATTTAAAATTTATTTTTATTATATATATACTTGAAGGAAGCACAAGCTATCATTTGAAGTCTTGAAACCTCAAAGCTCATAATTATCTGTGGGAATGAAGACTACAAAGAAATGACTTCCAGAGCAGCTGTGTACAGCCTCTTTCATCAACCTGTGTGTTAAAGCTGGCTCTGTTTGCTTTAGCACTTAAACCCTTGCTCCAGTTTGCCCTTCACATGCAATAATGCTGTGGGAGAAGCAGCTGGGCTCTGTCCCACCGTGTGCTGCTCCTTTGGGAAAGGAGCTGCTTCTTAGTGACATTTTGTTGTTATTGGCAAAGGTTTTAGAGGCAGAAAAATGAAATGCAGCGCAAGAACTCCTCTTCCCCTCTTGAAATTCCAGGTCATAAATCGCAGAGCGCACAGCAAAATGTGGTTATTCTCTGCCTGCTGCTTTTGGCTTGAGGGGTTTGATGCTCCAAATTGAAATTAATAGCCCTGGTTGCCACTGAGGGTGGGGGGAGTTGTGACTTCTTGAAGATTTGTGTTTGTCAGTGTGAGCTCTGTTATGGGAGAAGGCATGTCTGACTCCCACGTCAAATGTAGCACAAGTTTCATCTTCCCAGATGAGAGTTCTGAATTCTGCCAAGTGTGTCAATGATGGTTTTAAAACGAATAAATCTGACCATGGTGCCTGCATTTCCCTCCTTAGCAGGGACTGGGATGTGGTGGGTGAGTACAGCAGGAGCTGGGATGAGATCCACCACTGCCTCTCTGGGCTTGAGGGGGAATGGAAAATCTTGGAGTGAGTGACAACTTCACCAACAGCTTTGATTAAAAACTGAAATTAGCCCATCTGAGCGCCTTGATAATCGTTTGCTCTTTATGCAGCTGCTGAGATGTGAGCTTGTGGCAGCACCTTCAGGAGTGGTGTCCAAGAGGGGCATGCCCAGTGCTGCTCTCACCTGGGGAAGGTTTTCTAGTTTCCTTTTTGGCTAAAAAGCTTTTGATGTTTTCTTGAGAAACGCCAGTGTGGAGACCCTGGGAGCCATT